>OY744554.1:14194518-14202018 GCA_963556195.1 Sepiola atlantica | reverse complement strand
AACAAAAAGGATGCCGCAAAGGGAAAAGCTGGACGCATGATCTGCTATACATAGATCAAAAGATTCTGAAGGAGGTAAAAAAAACAGAAGAAAGAACATATCCCTGACATGGATCGACTACAAAAAAGCTTACGACAGAATCTCTCAAGCATGGATAATTGAATGCTTAAAAAAACAAAGATTCCCGACAGAATTATTAATCTTCTTAAAAAAGCAATAGGAACGTGGAGACTGGAACTGACAGCTGGAGGACAACACCTGACTGAGATTAAAAAAAAATACAGAAAGGCATTTTCCAAGGAGACTTTCTATCACCACTACTATTTATTATATCCATAATGTCACTCACCTACATACCCAGGAAATGTGATGCCGGATACAAGTTGACAGACACAGAACGAAGAATAAACCACTTCATGTACATAAACGACATGAAGCTATTTGCAAAAAGCAAAAATTAGCTGATAGATACGACCAGAGCATTGAAATGGAATTTGGAATAGAAAAGTGTGCATTGCTAGCAAGGAAAAGTGGAAAGCTGGAGACAATGGAGGGCATGGAACTTCCCAACCAAGAAGAGATAAGGGTGCTAGGCGAACAGGATAGCTATACATATTAAGGAGTTCAAATCTACAGAAATAAAAGAGAAGATTGAAAAAGAATACCCGAGAAGAACAAGAAAAATCGCAGAAGCGAAATTATACAGCAGGCATATAGTAAAAGAAATAAACACCTGGGCAGTATCACTCTGGACCATTCATAGGCTGGACTAAAGAATAACTCATGAACCTTGACCAGAAGACTGGAAAATTTATGACCATGCATAACGCACTACACCAAAAAGACGATGCAGATACTCTACATGAAAAGAAACGAAGGGGGAAGAGGACTGGTAAGTATAGAAGACTGTGTGGAATACTAAAAAAAGAGCTGGAGAAATACATAACCCAGAACAAAGAAATGATAATCACCGCAGCAAGAGACACCATTCCAAAACACAACTTGGACACCAAAAACAAAAAGACAAAAAAAGAAAAGTTGGAAGAAAAACAACGACATGGACGCTTCAGAAGACTTACAAGAGAAAAAATCAACGAAAATTGCTGGGCATGGCTAAGAAAAGAAAACTTGAACAGAGAAACGGAATCTTTACTGATGGCTGCACAGAACAATGCGATTAGGGCAAACTACATTAAAGCTAAAATAGATAAAACCCAGGAAAACAGTAAATGCAGACTGTGTGGACAAAGAGACGAAACAGTAAATCATATAATAAGTGAATTCAGAAAACTAACCCAAATAGAATGCAAAAACAAACATGACTTCGTGGGGAAAGCAGTACACTGGGAACTGTGCAAACTATTGAATTTCGAATACGCAGATAAATGGTACAAACATAAACCAGAAACAGTACTGAAAAACGGAAAATACATCCTCTGCGATATGAATATACAGACAGACAAACTCATACAAGCAATGAGACCGGATGTTATAATAATTGACTAGAGGGAAACATCTGGCAAAATCGTAGACTTCGCTGTTCCAGCAGACCACAGAGTAAAAATTAAAGGGATGGAAAAACGAAGCAAATACATAGAACTAGCTAGAGAATTGAAAAGAATATAGAGCATAAAGAAAGTCAGTATAATACCAATAATCGTAGGAGCAATAGGAACAGTCCCAAACAGCCTGAAGAAAAGACTAGGATAAATTGGAATCAAAGGGATAACTGGGACCATACAAAGGATGGCAATGATCAAAACAGTTGCAATCTTAAGGAAAATCCTCGAATGCAGAAACTAACCCGCATAAACTACGAATAGTAACTAGTAAAATAGAACTTACAGCAGGAAAGAAAACAAAACCACATGAAGAACACAATATTACGAACCAAGGTACAAAAACTGCAAAGAAACATCACATCATAAGCTCCCCCCGCCAAAAAAAAGTAAATTACACCAGCTAACACAACACACAAATGAGTCAATGAACAGAAATTGTAAAATACAACACTATAAGCTCACCTAAAAAAACAAATGGCGCTGGCCATAGGCTGACACCACACTAAATATTTGTAAAGGGTCAAGGAGAATGAGAACAATGAGGATGGGCAGCACAAACCAGACCTCAACTGGAAGAGTGTGGAAAGTGCTGGAACCTCGGGGAGGCTTATTGCGACCCAAATCACAGAGAAGACCAATTTTTCTTACCAGCGAGAAACAAATAGTAAGCGGCTGTTGCGATACCACAAGGTTATTTGCGGTGGTTATCGAAAAGAGGTGGAGAGTACTGGAAATCTGGGGAGGCTTGTTGTCATTCAGACTCCAGGGAACACCACCGGTTGTTGTCGGTGAGCAATCACTGACAATGACCTGTGTGATAACCCCTAGTGAGCAATAATAATAATAACAATAATAATAACAATAATAATAATAATAATAGTAATGATAATAATTTAAAAAAATAATGATAATAAAAATGATAATAAAATAATAATAATACAAATAATAATGATAATAATGATAATAATAAAAATAGTAATAATAACAATAATAATAATGATAATAATAACAATAATACTACTAATAATAATAACAATAATAATAATAACAATAATGATAATGTTACAGTACTGTAGGGCCCCATTATGCAAGGCACAGTAGGTTAACTAGTATCAAATAGCTAATTTTGTTATTGAAAAATAGGTTTTGTTTCTGGACTCAGAAGTGAGTTCAGAGAAGAGTTTGATCCAAGAATAGTCATAATAAATTTAGACACCTGACGTGACCTTTGAGTCAGAGATCAGAGTGAGTCGTTTTTGTCCCCATCTCGTGCGTGGGAATGATGATTACGTCACCACGGAGAACAAGAACTTAGCTTTTGAAGAATCAGTCCGCTATGGGAGCTCGAAGCGACAACGTCGTTTCGGAAAAGCGAGCGAAGTTTTCCCAAAAATGTAATCGCTCGCGATAAGGGCTGTATCCAAAAGAGATCACCATGGAAGCCTGTGGCGAGCGCATGAGGTAGCTCTCGAATGCAAGAGTTGAGGTGTGAATCGAAGAGATATGGGCCAAAGCTACTAAGAAAAACTAACAGCGTCTAACGTCCCACACAGTACGAACTTAAGAAGATGTGAATGAAGAACCAATAATGGAAACCCCTCCACTCGAATGAAAGCATGAAATAAAAAGAACAAAAGAAATCTCTCAGAAAATCCGACTTCGAGTGTCTTTATCCTCTGCTTAAAGATAGAATTTGCCCACAAAAACAGGTACCACACGGCGATCACAGCCAGCAACAAGATGAGGGCCAGCGACGAACGAGAACTACAAAGGTAACTTTCTTATAATGTTAAATATCTGGAAACTGTGTTTCAAAGTGACTTTTGGACTCTTGAAAAATGTGTTTAGAAATCTGTTTAAATGACTCTTAAGAAAAGTGTGTTTAAGGTCCCTGTTGAAAAATGACTCTCCAAAATGTGTTAAAATTACTGAGAAACATGTTTGCTTAAAGAATGACTATGAAAATGTCTATGAAAATTGTATCATCAGAAGTATTAAGAAAAAAGATTGAAATCACTATTAATCCTCTCATGAACATTTCGCATTATTTTCGGCCGGAGAGGATGTAATAGCGAACTGTGAGGTGGTTTTGGAGAACTGCCTCAGTCGGAAGGATTTCTGCCTGTAGTAATAAATAAGCTCTCTCCCCCCCCCCTTTGCTTCCCGTGACGTTTAATTTCAGTGGTTATGCAACAATAATAATAACAATAATAATAATAACAGTAATAATAGCAATAATAATATTGACAATAATAGAAATAATAATAATAATAATAATAATAATAATAACACTAATAATAATAATAACACTAATAATAGCAATATTGATAACAATGATAACATTAATTATAATAATAATTGTATGAGTAAAGAGATTTCTTATTGTTGCTGAAGAAGAATACCTAAAAGGACATATCGTTGTTTATTAATTGTTTAACTAAATACAGTAGTGAGAGAAGTCTTGCTCCAAATGCGGACGCCTCTGTGTAGCTTTGCTGCCATAAATATATTTTCATACTTTACTACTAAACTCTACTGATGTAAATACTGAAAATCTATACACAATATATTATATCACTTTATAATATCATACGTTAGATAATATATATATATATATATATATTTTTTTTTTAATAAATATTAAATATTTAAAATATACCTAGAGACATCGATGTTTCATGCTAACGCAATCTTCAGTCTAGGAACTAATTCTCAACGGTCGGTGGGCGCGAACCCCGAACACAAATCGCCACTGATTCGTAGTCGGAGACCATACCCGCATGCCATTGCCAACCAGTTAGGAGATTAAATGATAATCGTGTCTTATTATGAATGCTATTTAATCGCCCCGCCGTAAAGCTTAAACGGTTCATGAGTCTTCCTCCCCGAAGAAATGTTAAGATCTCTGAATATTAGCGTCTAGATTCATTTTACTGTATTTTTATTCGCTTTCCCCCGCGTCTTATATTGTCTTTTCGCTTTCTCTTTGTAGAAGGTCTTCATGTCTCCCCGCAGGGAAAACTGGTTATCTTCCCTTCGTAATTCCTTAAGCCGCAAGATGGCCGCCAGGAGAATTGAAGTTTTAGATATAAAATGACCGCCAAGTAGATTGTTTGAACTATATCCGTGGAATTGGCGTTTCATAATGGTTTCAGGCACGGACTGCGAGTTCAGCATTCCGGGTTCAAGTTCTGTCAGGACTACTGCATTTATTTAATTAACACCCGTTGGAAATGTAAGAATGTTCATATCCTCCTTTCAGCTACGGATCAAATAGTAGAATAGATTAGACCCTCAAGCCTTGGTTTAGAAACTAGTCTGGGAGAACGAAATGTTTGAAATAACACCTATATTGTTTTCTGAGCGCCATTGATTAAGCGTGTGTGGTTAGAGAGCTCAACTATAGACTCTCCGCGCAGGCACCTTTACAAGAGACCATATATGCATATAATTAATTTTAATAAATGAATATTTTTAATATCCGCAGACATATATATATATATATATATATATATATATATATATATATATATATATATGAATAAATAGAATAAATAAATAAAATAAAAAGTAAAGACATACTCTTTTTCTCTCTTTACACTCTATAAATACATATTCTTTTTTCACACTAACACGCCTGAAGATGATTTGAGGATATCAAATCGAAAGTACTCGCAAGGAAGATGGGACAACAAAACTACGGAAACTTAATACACCAGTTTGATCGAGGTACGAAGTTGACCATTCGGAAGATGGAAAAAATTTAAAAAAAGATCACAAAGCAGAAACACTCCGTGCTATTCAACAACGTTTGCCTAAATGAAAACTTGCTGCCTAAATACACACACAATATATATATATATATATATATATATATATATATATATATATATATGTGTTTCATGTTGTAACTAATAATCTATGGTGCGGATGAAGTAACTGTACGGCCAGTCGAACGATTCGAACCCTGGGCCCGAATCACTTGACTCCAAGCTTCTTACCGCTATGCTGTTGCAATAACTACATTACAAATGCTATACATAGAAGACCTGTATTTCTAAATGTTTAAACATTGTAAGAAAAACAAAGTATTCAATCTACCCAAGGGAGAAAACTCTGATAGGTTTTAATTTTATCTTATATTTTTCTCAAATTGCTTGACTTGAACGAAGTCTAATAATTATACACACACACACACACGAATATATGTATATATATATATATATATATGTGTGTGTGTGTGTGTGTCTATAATAAATCCGTTTGAGCTACTTGAAAACATCAACAGGTGAAAATTATATAATCAGATTGAAAAACAGAAAAGCGATGCGAGATTAATTATAAATGGTACTTTTATTTTTATTTTTGTAATCAAATATTTCGACATAAACATGCCATCTTCAGTGTTTATAGACATCTTTTTACTTATTTTTACTTTTTCTTTGTCGAGACTTCCCGATCGGCGACGTCGAACAGATTTAGTGATCTCAATAATAAATGGAGCTATTTACTAGGTATGAAGATTTATATATTTGTATATATAAAAATATCTATACTTATTCAGGTTCGGCGTGCCGGTTCGTGCCATTCGTAAAGAGAAGACATTTGCGATCGAAGGGGACGTCACACACTTTGGTGCAAGTGAGACATACCGAAAATGAGGCTGTCGATTATTATATAAATGAATGAGTCAATTAATCAATTTTATTGGCAAAAATGTAGCAAAGTGCAGCAAGCCATGTAAAAAGAAAATAAGAAGATATTGCATCTATAAACCGTCTGAATGTTTGTCCAAGCGTTACTTGATACCTAAGTACGGGAGGCGTCACCATGACCTTCTCTGACACGCTTCTTCTGGGAGCAGAAAAACGCCTTTATTTCGTTGAGGCGAAAACGACGATGGTACATCTTCGGAAGACAACGAGGAGACCGCAGAAACCGTGACTAGATGTTCTGGTTGAAACTTTTTTCAAAGTAGATTTATATTCCTGTTGATGATGTGGTATGTCAGAATCATGTCTCCTCGAATCCTTCGCTGCTCGAGTGAGGACATGTTTAGTCTTTGAGACCGTTATTTGTAGGTAAGCGTGGAGAATCTGATGATCGTCCTGTTTGTGAACCGTTGAACACTTTCTAACCCTAACCCTAACCCTACACGTAACCCTAATAAATCTATTATGTAGTGGGAATTATTTAGATTATTATTAGTAGGATTATCTAAATTTCTAATCATTAATTTTATTTTTTCATCAATATTCTATTGTAACCAAATGCATCCAAACTTTAAATTGGATGAAAAAGCTCTTAAAAACATAATACATCGCTATATCTCCCCCATCAATTCTGATGATAAAATACGATTTATCATTTATTATAAAAAAAATGAAAACATCAAACTATGTTGTTAAAAATAACACTTCTCAAACCCAAAATACATTAGGAAGAACCAATGTAATATATCAGTTCCAATGCCCTATGGGAGTATGTATCTCTGACAACAATAAAAAAACCTCATTCTTACGTAGGTTTCACTTCCACAACACTATTCCGAAGACTCACCCTACATCTCTCCGACACTAGCTCTATATGCCAACACCTAAGAAAACATAATTGCGCCCCCTCCCAATATAGAAACAACCTTGTTAACAATACCAAAATAATACACCACGATACCAATATCAAAACATTTAAAATACTCGAAGCCCTCTACATAAAAACTAAACATCCCACAATTAATAATGTCAATTATGAAACTAGTCGCAACATTTTAAAGTGTCTAGCATAATAATTAACATTACCAAATTGTTAGCCATTAGGTAGTTATGCGTTTGAATTGTATGCACTTTCTTTAACGTCATCAATTTCTTAACGGTTTAAACAATCAAACTTTTAAATCTCCCATATGTGTAGAACGCCATCGCGCTCTCATGTACATTTC
>OY744554.1:14174518-14189518 GCA_963556195.1 Sepiola atlantica | reverse complement strand
GATGACGGTTTATAAGTCCCTATATTTATGGTAACGGTTATTGATAAGTCCCTATATTTATGGGGACGGTTTCTGATAAGTCCCTATATTTGTGATGGCGGTTTATAAGTCCCTATATTTATGGGAACGGTTATTGATAAGTCCTAATATTTATGGGGACGGTTTATAGGTCTCTATATAATTGTCTTCCAACCAGGGCAGAGTTAGACCCAAAACCAGTTTGTAATGGCGGAGTCCAGTATTCTAAAAAGGGTCACTCTGAATTTGGAAAAATATAAAAATTGTCTCTGTCTAGAGGGATTTCTCCTTCATTGACTGCAGAAAGAAAAGATGAAGTGTAATATAAGATCGGATACTAAACTTTGTTCCGATTCAAAGTGGTTGAAGTCGGTTCTGTAGTAGTCTGCAGGGAAGCAGTCCCGTGGTATGGTGTTTCACAGCCTTGGAGTTCTTCAACAGAAACTCTGTTCAAGGAAATTCGGCTTTTTGCTAGAACAACAGAAAGAGAAAGGAAAGTTCTTTTCTGTTGTGGTAGTAAGACGAGTTCTTGCTATGGATGTCTTACAAGAAGGAACCAGAGATTGGAGCTCAGTCGAGCACCTACCATGAAAATAACGATAGAGTAGAGAGAGACTAGCAACGTCTCTTCTGTGAGAAAGGAGCTATAAGGAAGAAGAAAGTTCTTTGCAGTTGTGGTAATAAGACGAGTTCTTGCTGTGAATGTCTTACCAAGGAGGAACCAGAGATCGGAGTTCAGTCGAGCACCTTCCATGGGAATAACGATAGAGTAGAGAGAGACTAGCATCGACTCTTCTGTGAGAAAGGAGCTATAAGGAAGAAATAAGTTCTTTGCAGTTGTGGTAATAAGATGAGTTCTAGCTGTGAATGTCTTACCAAGGAGGAACCAGAGATTGGAGTTCAGTCGAGCACTTTCCATGGAAATAACGATAGAGTAGAGAGAGACTAGCAGCGTGTCTTATGTAGGAAAGAAGCTCTTTTTAATGAGAAGTAGTGTAGTATGTGTTCAATTGTCACGACATCATTCTTCCGGGGATTATCTCCTCCTTTGGGTTAGGATAACGTACGTCATCCAGAACTTGTCACAATCGGCTGCTATTTAGCAAAGCAAAACTTACATAACATGTATTAGCAAAATTATGCGATCGAAGTATATAAAATATGTATCCTTGGAGCCACGGGCAAATATGGTTGAAAAGGAGCTTTTTACCGCAATCTAAATGATAATATATTTTAAAACCAATAATGAAATTTTATGAAAAATGACGTAAAATAATTAGAAAAATGTTACGATTCGATATGTTTACTACAACATAATTCACAGTTTCCACTATACAGGATGTTGCAGCAAAATCCGACACTTGAAAAAAATAACCGAAATACCAGGAGGTGCTAAGGACCGTGGTGAAATCCTGGATGGACGAAATAACCGCCGGACATCTCTACGTCTTCCAGTAGAACTCTGCCCCTCCACACGTTGCCAATGTAAATAAACGATTAATATATGCAACTTACTATTACCAAAATAATTATCTATCGGACAGTATATGTAATCGATGAAACTCATTGGAATTTGCTTTTTAACGTAAAGAACAGACAGTGAAAATTTCCGTAATTCCCTTCATAAGCAGAAACAGATATCGATTTGTGTTGAGATCTTGAAGGGTTGAAAAGAAATCACACGGGCATAAGGTAATTAGAAATAACTTTTATTATCAGAAAGTACAGAAGTAATGAGGTGGCAGAAGCTGCTTTTTCACTTCGCTTCTTTTCTCAATTTCTACTGATTGGTCATAACGACTCTATACAGCTAGGAAGAGTTCACACAGTGACAGAATGTGGTACATCACTATAACAATTTATTAGATGCATTTCTATAGCTGTCTAACTTTGAGAATCCGACTGACTTTATTTTATATATGATATAGTCATCAAACGACAGCTGTTTCGGCATATAACGACATTTGAAAGTGGTTAGACGTGGCGCGTATTTCAAGCTAGGATTATCTTTTACCTCTACGCTACTATCCTCGCTCTAGATTAAGAGAACTTATAAGGATGAGCAGAAAGTGACTAACTTAGGTTTACTTTCGGCAGCATCGTAACTCTCGCTTTTCTTATTTTGTCCTTTAGTCTTCACATTTCATGAGCGATGCTTTTGACAAAGGGGGAAGAATTGCTGTTTTCTGCGTCGGAATCTATCCATCTAACACTTATCGTTGGTTAGTGTTTTTACCTTAAAGTGGCATTTTTTTAGCTCCTTACATCAAGTGGTTTCATGTCTCGTCTGGAGCGACTTCATAAAAAACGAAAACAATACTTATATCTGTTTATATTCGAATTATCGATTGCCTAGAGCACTCAATTATTTTATAAATAGTTATTGCTTACACTAAATTACAATGGTTTATTTCTCTTCTGTAGATCTCGAATGTAGTCATTCACAGACAGCTATTTCGTTGTATCACAGCTTTACCTTGTGACAAGGTGTGACAAGGTGTGACGAGTGTTTCAAACTGAGATGCAAAACCCGACTGCTTAGTCAACAGTTGGACCTTTTACTCCTATGATTAGAGCTATCCGGTATCGGCATTTCAAAACATGTGTTTTCATGTTTTTCGTTGTCTTTTCAAGCGCATACCTTGTTTTTTCTAGCCTCATCTCACGTTTACACATACAAACACACATACAAACACACAAACACACATACTAACACACACACGTATTCTATAGTACGATCCCCCCTCTGCCTGCAGCCTCTTCTGTAGGTTCGTCATCAAAGAATCCCCGTCACTTGGTTTGAAGTGCCCTGGACAGTCTGACTCTACAGGGAGATCAATCCGAGGTCTTCGAACTGACATTTGTCCGACCAAATGACAGATCAGGAGATCCGGACTATCAAATGGCTTAAACTGACACCGAGTCCTTTTTCGTTTTAGTTCCAACACCCAAGTCCTAATGTTTAACCCAAAACTTTATATATATATATATATATATATATATATATATATATATATATATATATATATATATATATATATATATATATATATAAAAGAAGGAAGGTATACGTACGTATATATATATATATATATATATATATATATATATATATATATATATATATATATATATAAGGGACGAAACGTATACGTACATAGATAATAAACAATAACAAATAGTTTATATATATATATATATATATATATATATATATATATATATTTATTTATTTATTTATTTTGGTGCAGAAAAATTAGTACAACATTGGTACCGCCGGTTTCAAGCACGGAAGGACTAAACCATCTTGCTCTCTTCGGCTTCTGTTTTGACAACAGAAACTGTAGAAAGCCGGATGGCTAAGTCCTCCGTGCTTGAAACCGACGGTACGAATGTTGTACTAATTTTTTCTGTACCAAAATAAACAAATATTACCCCTTTAATCTTTAACTTTAATTCTTAATTAATCGAGCACTCTGCTGGGATTTTTCCTGCTATATTACGAATAATTTATTTATATATATATATATATATATATATATATATATATTCTTTGTAATATAGTAGGAAAAATCCCATATGTATATGTATATATATATATATATATATATATATATATATATATATATATATATATATATATGTAGAAGGATGAAAACGAATCAGAAAAGAAAAAGTCAAATCGTATTTCTATTCAGTTGCTCAGAGCAAGGTATATTCCGCAAAAAGGCAAGTTATTCAATTTAAAAAAAACTTCAATAAATTGCCTTTTTTGCGGAACATACCTTGCTCTGAGCAATCGAATAAAAATACGATTTGACTTTTGCTTTTCTAATACCATTTTCATCCTTCTACATATCTATCTGCTCTATCCTGGATATTGAGCTGTATACTTTTATCAATAGGTTTTACCTTTCCTAAAAGTTCGCTTTTAGTTCACGACTTTTTATATATATATATATATATATATATATATATATATATATATATATATATATAATAGAATTAACGATGAGTGAAGTATCGTAAAGTGATCTATCGTGAGAAAGTAAATCTCAATACGTTGAGTAGAGCAATCAATTTTTAAGAAAGAAAGGATGAAGATAAAATATTGCACAAAATTACATAAAATTGCATAAAATTGCATAAAATTGATACAAATTTTATTACATCTAGAAACTTTTCTCCAAATCTACAAACTTTTCTCCAAATCTACAAACTTTTGCTATTTTGCTATCTGCACCATAGCGTCCCCTTTTGTCTTCGGCAATGGCTACTCAATACTGCTACCATTCTCCCTCTCGGACATGTATTTCTTCATCCCCAACCTTTTCTGTTATTTCTTCTTCAATTTTCAAAGTGAAATGGAAAAGGTAATATTTATTTATTACAAATACCACATTACCGATTTTTATCGTCTGACGAGAAGAGTTTTATCTTTCAAAAACCATGGTTTAAGGATTAGTGTAACTCCTTGCATCTGAACTTTCGATGTAATAACATTTGTATCAATTTTATGCAAATTATATATATATATATATATATATATATGTATATATATATACATATATGTATATATATATACATATATATATATATATATATATATATATATATATATATATATATATATATATATATATATTTATTTATTTTGATTTTATTCCATTAGTTGCGACAAAACAAGTTTTGTTTCATTGGTGCAAATAGCGACCAACTCATCGGGCTGGCGGTGGAATTCAAATGCCATAAGTTTTAACTTCACCTTAACGGGAGATTGAAAATTGAAAATACATTGGATGGGGAGGGGGACAGAGTTGGGGCTTTGTCTATAACGGTGACATGGGACATGAGAGGGGAGGGGGGAGGAGCCCAACAAGTCGTGTTTCAAATTATTGCGTAGGAGGTTTTCCCGTTTGTGCTGTGATGATCTCAATTTCGGCCGGGGTGGGAGGAAAGGAGATGGGGCGACGGCCAGAGTGAGTTTAATTTAAAATGAGAATAAAATTATGATTATAACCGTCATTCTTATTTTATTTTAATTCTAATAAGTAATTATCATGTGGATAAAAATGTTTGATAATTTTAATTTAGGGTATTAATTGCTACTTCTGCATTTTATTTATTTTATTTTAATAGTGAGATCAATACTAGTGGAATCATTTTATAAGAGAAGTTTCATGGTGTTACCAGTTCTAGCATTAACAAAACCGATTTTGATAACAATGATAACGCCTGCCAATCATACCTACGATAGTCGCAGTGATAATAGCCTTAATAAAAGCCTTAATAAAAATAAGAATAAAAATAGGAATAAAAATAAAATAAAAATAAAAATAAAAGTAAAGATAAATATAAATAAAAATAAAAAACAGAACAAATACCCTTACTATATATATATATATATATATATATATATATATATATATATATATATATATAGTAAGGGTATTTGTTCTGTTTGTTTTAATGCATTGAAGTTTCAACAAATATAACGGTGTTAAGATCAGTCACAATGCAGACTTATTTTTATTTAAATATATATATATATATATATATATATATATATATATATATATATATATATATATATATATATATATATATATCCGCTTAATTAAATTATAATTTTCGGCCCATGAAAATACAGACCATTTCTTTCTTTCTTTTTTATCTGTTAAATATAAATTGATATATTTATTCATGAAGAAATCTGCATTGTGACTAGTCTTGAAACCGTTATAATATATATAGTCATCCATAGACAAACCGTTCCGCTGTATCACAGCTCTCCACTGCGGCAAGACAAACATCGCTCCCTAGTCAGGGATCGAACCTACAACCATGTAGTTAACAGTCGGTAGCTCTTAGGTTTGATTATGGAAGAATATGATATATACAATGTCTATTTATATAAACACCGACTGCCGCTTCCACCGTGCTCAATTTATTTACAAAAAAGCTTTGCATTACCATAAGAAGCTGCATGAGACACCACACAATGACAGCGGTCGTACCAAGAATGGGAGCTTATATAGTCATCCACAGACGGATTGTTTCGCTGTATCACAGCTCTTCAGTGCGACTAGACTAGACCCTTCCTCGCTAGGGATCGAACCTTCAAGCATGTAGTGGGCAGTCGGATACACTTACTATTAAGCTATGAGAGAAGCGTTCATAAATGAAGTCTACAATGTCTATTAATATAAACACCGACTGCCGCTTCCGTCGTGCTCAATTTTTTCATTTACACATGGTTTTGCATTACACTTAGAAGCAGCAGAAGACATCGCCCAATATCAGTGCTCGACCCAAGAAGGAAGGAGGGCTTATATAGTCATATTTATATACTAGACTTTATATATATATATATATATATATATATATATATATATATATATATATATATATATATATCAAGACACTTTAATCCAAGAACTTTTTACTCTTTGTTAATTTTTCTGATGATTTTGTAATGTTGCAGAGACGATATTGACATAAAAATGTTGTTTGGCACAAGACAAATGAAACGGACCGTAAAAAATATATCTCACACAAATGTTATGTTTTTTGGTAATGTTAGAAAAGGAAAATAAAATAATAAAATAAAAACATGGTTATTCGAATATAATATGAACCCGACTTTTTGAGAAAGGGAAGTAATGCAACACTTCTCTCCCCCCATAGTAATCTCCCCATCCGTTACATGTACACTATTTACGTTCTTTGTTTTTTCCTTTCTCCCTCCCTTCCTTCCTTCATTCCTTCTTCCCTCCCTTCCTTACTTCCTTCCTTCATTTCTTCCTTCTTTCTTCTTTCTTCCTTCCTTCCTTCCTTTGTTTCCCTCTCTCTCCCTACTTTCTTTCCTTCTTTCCTTCCTCCCTTCCTTCCTTCATTCCTTCCTTCCTTCCTTCTTCCTTTTCTCCCCCTCCTTACTTCATTCCTATTTTCCTTACTTCATTCCTTTGTTTCTTCCTCTCTCTCTCTCCCTCCCTTCTTTCCTTCCTCCCTTCCTTCCTTCCTTCTTTCCTTCCTTTTGTTTGTTCCCGGTGTTCAGTCATTCTTTATATCCTTATCCTCTTTCTTTCTTTTATTCTTTCCAGCTTTTATTTCTCCTTACTTTCTTTCATTCTGTCTTTCTTTTTTGGCTTTCATTCATTCCTAACGCCTTTGCCTTTTCTCTTTCATACATTCTTCGTGCCTTTGTTTTTTTTTATATTTATTTCTCTTCTCTATTTAAAAAAAAATATTTTTCTTTGTTTTCTTTTCAGCGTTCATTCTTCTTTCCTCTCTTTCTTTCATTGCTTCATTTTTCTTCTATTCTATCTTCGTGTCATTTGTTCTTTTTCTTTCTTTTTTTCGTTCTTTCTGACTTTCATTCTTCTTTTCTGTCTTTTCTTTTTCCGGCTTTCATCCATTATTGACGTCCTTTTTTTCTTCGCCATTCATTCTTCCTTTACCCCTTTTCTTTTTTTTTTGTGTCGTTCTGGCGTGTACTCTATCTTTCTTTCTTTTTCCATGTCCTTTCTTTCTATCTTTCACTCCCCCTCCCCCTCTTCACTATCCCAATTCAATCTTCTTACTTACACCTTCACCCCCCCCCCGCACATTCTCCTTCTTCACCATTCCCCCCATCCTACCCCATCACCCGTCACCCGTATACCCGTATCACAGTTTATACCCCAGCCGGACCCCAAGAAACATTACCCGCCTTTTAGTCCACTTAATAATAAAAGAAAAGAAAAAAAAATTAGAAAGAGAATATTCAACCCCTAAAAATCACGAATAAAAACTTCTATACGTAGCAGATGTGTCTAAGTTTCCTCGTATTCAAGAAAAGTATCTTTTCTTCGCGTTTTCTTGACTTTTTCGTTACCCCCCCCCCCACCTTCATGTGTTCGGAGTGGGGGGGAGTGTAATTAATTATTTTCGTATTAAATTACGGTTTATATTTGCAGACTACGTTTGCATCCCTTATATTCAAACTTAGAAACTTTTACATTCTATTTTGTACGGGGGGGGGTTAGGTTTTTTTGTTGTTGTGGGTTTGTTGTTTTTTGGGGGGATAGACTGGGGCTTCCCTCGATACATTGTATTTTATTTCAATTGTCTTCGATAACTCCAATAAAACGAAAAAGAATCACACTCCTGTTATTGACTAATTTATTTTCGTTGAGGGGTGGAGTTATTAGATTTCTTCTATTAACCCCCACCCCGCGTGGAAACAATTTATTTATTTAGCCCCCCCCCCCCACCTCAACCCCTACCGCCGCTTTTTTGTTGTTGTGATTTCTATTTTTAATTAAATATATTTAGTCTTTATTGACTTTTTATAATTCTTGTTTTCTTTTTTTTATTTTTATCCATTTATTTATTTTCTTGTTTTCTTTTTTCTTCTTCCTTTTTTCTTTTATTTTCTTTTTTTTTTTTTTGCTTAGTTTTCTTGACTTTCTTTCTTTTTTCTTTCTTTCATCCTCTTTTCTTTTTTATTCTTTCTTTTCTTTAATTTTTTCTTACTTTGGTTTCATGTAAACATACATTCCGCCCCTACTGACTTGGTACTTTCTCTAAAAGGGACGCTTTGGCGAATTCACCGGTAGCGTCTACCGGTGATCTTTGAACTCCAATCTTCGATTTGTTTTCATGTCATGAGTCTCTTTGATTTGAATGGATTCTTACGGCCTTTTTATAAAGAAAAAGGTCAATCTATGGCAATGAAACCATGATAAGTCTTTGAAATATGTAACACATAGTTGTTAAATAAATACTTTATGTCCCTTTAAGATTTTTTAATTTTAATGGCGGAGCCCTGTTTGGAATTACAACTTTGTTGTCATCCAAGCGATTATGCACGAGCGTTGAACAATATCGGTCACATGACGCTTGCCTCCGTCTCTCGGGTAAGTGTAACTTAATTTTAATTACTGTCTGTGGTGATTTCTCGCGGCCGTGTGGGCATAGGTGTTAGGCTCGTGATTCTAGGCTTAATCTACGAACTGCGACCGCCTGCAACCGCCACTCCGGCACTGATGAGGCTAGAACACCCGAAACGACGTCGTCTGTAGGTATAAAACACTTTACTATTTAAAAAAAAAATGTTATATATATATATATATATATATATATATATATATATATATATTCGGATAAAATAATTACATCGATGTGACAGTAACATTTACTTTAACAGTTTAGGTGTTATTGCCGGTACGGGTTTGTAGTAAAACCATATTTACACGTTTCGATAGCGCATCTAACATGCTTATCAAGGGGTTAACGACGTTGGGTTACAAAACCCAGGGGTGTAAGTTCGAACCCGTTAGTAGGTAGGCCAGTTGTTTTATTCTACACTGATGAGTATTCAAAAGATAAACACAAACGTGTATATAGATACATAAATGATATTTAATTATCTAATTATATATATAACGATAGAGTAGAGCAGGGGCAGGCAACCTTTTCAGAGTGAAGGCTAGATGAGACTTTTGGAAGGAGATCGCGGGCCGGAGTGAAAAACTAAATCTCAGAATTACTAAATGTTGTTTACATGAATAAATTGTACAAAAATTGAATTGAACACTCTACAAATCAATGAGACTGTTGGTGCTGTTTTCCTTGAAGAAGTATGTCCATGTCTGGCTCGATGGTAAAGGTAGACAACAGAAGAATGTCATTGAGGTGGCGGTCCGAGAGTTGGAAGCGAAGGTGAGACTTCGTGTACTTTATTTTCAAAATGATATGAGTTTTGCTGGGAGGTCCGCGGGCCAGATTGCAATAATAAAGCCTAGCAGGGTGGCGGGCCGGACGCTAAGCCTTCGTGGCCGGATGTGGCCCGCGGGCCGGAGGTTTCCCGTCCGTGAAGTAGAGAACCGTCTCTTCTTTGAGAAAGTGGTGTGGGGGACAACTGTTTATGTTAAGAAAAGTTAGCTAACGAATGAAACGGAAATTATTTCACTGCATCCCGGGCAGCGCCGTGTAGGTAGATCTTGTTTAAATGTATAGGAAAAATAAAATCCATAAAACGTATATAGGAAAAAATATAAATATATAGGAATTTTGATATAAATAGATATATTTATTAGTTTTATTAGTTTATTATTTAGTTTATTATTTAGTATTCAATATGTGTTATTTTAGTTTATTATTTAGTTTATTAATTATTAATTATGAATTATCATTATTAATTATATATATATTATTATGTATATATATTAATTATATAAATATATTATGAAATAAATTATAAATAAATAAATAAATATATAATATAAATGTATAATATATATAAAAATAAATATAAAATAAAAAAATAATAATTTAAAAAAATAAGTAAATAAAAATAACAATATAATATAGATATATAATATATATAAATAAATAAATAAATAAATATAAATGAATAATTCATGAATAAATTATAAATAAATATATATATATATATATATATATATATATATATATATATATTATTTAGTTTATTAATGTATTTTGTTATTTTATTTAGTGTATTATTATTATTAGTTTATTATTGGTCCCCCGATTTATAAAATCGGGGGACCTATGTTTTGAGGCATTTCCGTCCGTCCGTCCGTCCGTCCGGATTTTTCTCCGCAACCATCCATTGAATTTATCTGAAATTTTGCATAAAGTTGTAACTTTGGTCAGGTTAGAAAGTGACATTCTCCGATTTTTGAAAAAAAATCTGGTTAGCCCCCCAGGTGGTCAAAAGGCCCCGAAATGGCAAAAAATGACATTTTTTACCCCATAACTTTACATCCATCCATTCAATTTCTCTGAAACTTGGCCAAAATATGGAGGCAATTGTTCCTAATAGAAAATAAGTATCGCTGACCTTGGAAAAAATCATGTTTGCGCCCCCAGGGAGTCAAAACCCCCCAAAATGGCCAACAATAACCCATTTTCTCCTATAACGTTTGATCCATCCATTCAATTTTACTGAAACTTGGCCAAAATGTAGAGGCAATTGTTCTGGATATAAAATGAGCATCCTTGACCTCATAAACATTCTGGTTCGCGCCCCCAGGGGGTACAATCGGGGTAAAAATTCCCCAAATTGCCCAAATTTATTGCATTTTACACTCGCCACATCGATTCACATACAGAGGGGGACCACGTATGCGCGGCTTGTTATTATTAGTTCGTATATATAAATATATAGGATCATTTTTAACATATATAAAAATATATAGGAAAAGTAAAATCAATAAAACGCAAACGAAGTTGAAAGAAAAAAATCAGACAAATCTAAAAATCACAACAAAATAAAAATAAACAGAAGAAAAATTAAAAATAAAATATAATAAATACATCAATGGAATGAAAAGATAAAATAACAAACAGACATTTTTTGTAGGCCAGAGTGCTCATTCTTCAGGGAGCTGGCTTTTCAATCCCACTTTCCGACCTTGTGTCACAGGTAGAAATAATATTACAAAACATAATATCTAATGGAGATTTGGTATCTGTCCGTCTGAAACCGAAGTATTACTTTTATTAAGGTACTGGTGTACTTACTATTACTTAAAGTTATTTGACATTTTTTTACACTTTAATTCACCCCAAACAAGGCACAGTGCCACTGAAGTGTAAGGGGCTATTTTGAATGGAACACGTATATACGGAATAGTCACGTTGCCACATCGAGCATTGTTAGATCCCGAAGTTAAGCAACGTTGTTGAGGTCCCCAGATTTCAGAAGCTTTCTACTCTGATAGTTTCATACCTCGAACTGCTAGACTCTGGAATTCCCTCCCTGTTGCAACGTTGAGCGTGGTCAGTACTAAATGGGTGACCATTTAGGAATACTAGGTGCTGTATGTAGGAGGGCGTCGACACCCTCCTGCAAAAATTGCAAAACCTTACATCATAATCTCCCCTAACCGGGATAAAAATGCGACTGGAGACAGTTTGTAAATTTCGAGGAAGCCGGTTGAACCCGTCCAGGGTTAATGCCGGACCAGGTACAGTTAGGGCGGGCATCTTTTAAGAGACTCAGCAGAGTAAAAACGCTAAAAAAACAAATTTACAACAAATAAAAGTAACTGTAAGCTGTAAAAGTTAGTTTCAAACTTGCATGTGCTATTTGTTTATATTTTAAACCCGTTTGAAGTGCTATTTATTAGAAATCAATAGTTTTGACACCGCTAGTTGGGGAAAAAACATGGCCGAATTGAGGGGGATTACTAACGAATGCACTAGGAGCGACCATATTGTTTTTGTGAAAACAGTGGGAAAAAAAACAAGAAATTTTTTTTTTTTGCATCTAATGAAAACCCATTTATAATACGTAAAAATAAAAACAAATTACATAGGTAAGTAGGAAAATATCTATTCTCGTCGTAGGTCAACTTCACTTGTTGCAAATTTATGTTTTTAAACCCTTTCTCGTTCTTTTTTTGGACCCCGTTCGCGCCTCTGCTGAGCGTCGTAACATATACCCGTTAGGGCTACTTTGAATTTGGGCGAAATTAATTAGGCATCTTGAATAGGGATTTATACAGCGAGATGTTTGTTCACATTACATTTAAATTCCTACATATTGGTACAATCAGCAGGGAAGAAATTCCAAAATTTAGCAGTTCGAGGAAAGAAGCTATTAGAGTTGAAAGCTTCTGACATCTGGGGACCTCTACAGTAAAGGGGTGGGATTTTGCTGATTGTCCGGTTAGTCGGGCGTTATAACATCGATGAGGGACGCATTTCATTGAAGTACTTGTAAAACAAGCACTGGGATGCAACATTGCGGCGATGGGACATCGGATTGAGCTAGGTAGGTAATGAGCGACATATTAGCTTAGAAGCTTTTTTTTTTGGACCCTGTCTAAGAGGGAAATACTAGTAGCTGGTGCATCAACCCGGATGTGGCAACAATACTCCATGCATAACCAAATGGTTGCTCTGTAGATATATAGGATACTGGCAGGTGTGAGAAGTTTTCTAGAACGGTTGAGGGAGCCCACTTTCGTTGCAGCAGCCTTAGCCGTATTCTCTGTGTATTTGTGCTAATTCATGTTAGCTGTGAATGTTAGGCCGAGGAGTTTGAATGTTGGATTCTCGGGTAGAGTACTAGCCATGGAAATTGGTGATTGAAAAGATTTCTTATAATTGTTAAAGAAAGGAGCTTTGTCTTAGTAGCATTAAGTGTTACTATCTATTGATGCCCCCATTCGATTACAGACTGGAGGTCATTTTTAAGAATTCAGTCATTCTATGGGATATGTGCGTGTCTGTATTTCAACCGTCGAAAACAGAGCGTGGCGTCATCGGCAAATATACATAGACACAATTGCATTAGGTAGGTCGTTTATGGTTATCAGGAATTTAAAAAAACTCCCGCATAAATATAATGTTGTTTGGATGTACGGCCATCGAAATAGCACAACCTGGATCTTTCTTTTGACTGTCTCTCTGAATCGAAACAATACTATACTTACCTGGCACTTTTGCTAGGTACCCCATAGACTTGTATTGTCTTGTCCTTCGGGACTTGATTTACGCCGGTCTATGGGTTTGTCCTGTGCAGTTCTAGGAGGTCCACCCTCCCAGGCTTTGCCTCCCCTCTTTGGGGAGGAGTAAGTTTATTGCTTACTGCCTGAGGCGCCCCTACCGGGGAATGCCGACGGGGCTGCCCAGGCAATTTTTGATGGTCAGAGTGCCCACCTCTCGGGCGCTGACTTTTCAACCCCCACTTTCCGACCCGACCTTGGGTCACATCCTACTTGTGGGAGTAGGATAAAACTGGCCTTGTGCCTAACTCCTGGAGAGGAGTAAATAAAATACTATTACTTCTCTATATGAAGCCAATATGGTACTATCTTTCGCCGATCAATTCAGGAAGGGTGGTGTAGTATCTGTTCTGTTTTCGTGAGACAATCTTTCTATGCATTATCTTCTCTTTTGTGGGCTACTGTATTATATGTTAGTTCGTCATGATACAATGCTACCAAGCATTACCTCCTCCTTTTGGGGGTGGGGGGATAGTGTAGTATCTCTTCTGTGGTCATGATACCATCTTCCTAGGCTTTACCTCCTCATTTGGGATGAGAGTAATGCCTGTTCTGTTTTCATGACAAACCTTCCAGGCATTACCTCCTCCTTCAGGAAATACTGTATATCCGTTCTTTTATAATGGCACAACCCTCAAAATCATTATCACCTCATTTTGAGTTAGTGTAATATCTGTTCTGTTGTTATGATTACATCATCCCAGGCATTACCCCTTCTGTTCTGTTGTCATGAGACCATCTTCCAAATCATTACTTCCAACTTTGAATGAGGGGTAATGTAATATCAATCCTGTGGCCATGGCAACATCCCCCGAGCATTACCACCTCCGTTGTGATGGTAGCGTTAGTTACCAAGATTTGTTCACAATAGGCTGTTTATTAGCAAACTCAACACTTACTTTTTACACACACACACACACACACACACACACCCACACACACACACACACACACATATATATATATATATATATATATATATATATATATATATATATATATATATATATATATATATATATACATATATATATATATAAAGTAAGTGTTGAGTTATATATGTATATATATATATATATAAAGTAAGTGTTGAGTTATATATATATATATATATATAACTAAACACTTATTTTATATATATATATATATATATATATATATATATATATATATATATATATATATATATATATTACGTGATAGTTTTCGGTGGCCGAGTGGATTCTAGGCTGACTCTGTGAACCGGGTTCGCGCCTCCCGACCGTCTGAAATTGTTACGTTCCTGCACTGATGAGAGCAATAAGCTTGAAACACTAGCGTCTGTAGGTAATAATAATTTAATATTTATTCATAAATATTATATATATATATATATATATATATATATATATATATATATATATATATATGTGTGTGTGTGTGTGTGTGTGTGTGTGTGTGGGTGGGTGTGTGTGTA
>OY744554.1:14147018-14169518 GCA_963556195.1 Sepiola atlantica | reverse complement strand
TATCTATTCTGTTTTTCCTTTCTTCCTTTCTTTCCGTTTGCAACCTTTCACTCTTTTTATTCTCGTTCCACTTACGACCCCTCGTGATAGCGTACGCCATCCCCCTCCACCCCCGGGGCAAGACAATAGAAGTTTTATCGGAGTCGACTTAGAGGCCAACCGACCCGCCGGCCAGCAAAGTCTACGTAAAAGATCCGCGAGTGGACAAAGAAAACATACACAAATAAAAGAAATAGAAGGGAGCGTAAAAATAACATTGCAATGCAACGGGGGTCAATTATGGCGATAGGTGGCGCCAAAAACACCGTCTAAAAACAATAGCTTTGAGCGAAACGACAAGACAGAAATAAAAAAAAGTGGAGAGAACCTGATAGTGGAGAGAAGTAAAAAAGGCGAGGGGGGGGGGGGCAATAAATGATTGAGATAAAATGAATGCAATAGTAAAGTTTCAATTATAATCCCAATATATATGTATATATATATATATATATATATATATATATATATATATATACATATATATATATATATACATACATATATACATATATATATATATATATATATATATATATATATATATATATATATATATATATATATATATATATATATATATTAAAATAAACATAGTTTGATTATCCGACAATTGTTTCAGAGCAAACAAGCTCCTCCTCAGGGAAGTTAATTGTCACAATTAACTTCCCTGAGGAGAAGCTTGTTTGCTCTGAAACAATTGTCGGATAATCAAACTATGTTTATTTTAATATAAAAGCTCTAATATATATTGAGCACTTTTGAAAAATATTGTTTTTGTTCATTTAGTTAATATTTGCACTTAATTAATTAATATATATATATATATATATATATATATATATATATATATATATATATAATAATCCAGGTAAAACATCCACAGGGTAGTCTTCCAAAGAATTTCAACCGGGTTTATAAAAAGTGCTCAATATCAAATAGAGCTTTTATATATGATTATTTTTATTTACACAGACATGTACAAAATCTGCGACACTAGCATGTCGATGTTATCGATTAACCGCTATTATAAACTGAGATCATATATGCTCTAAGCTTAAGATCGGATTCTAACTCTCCCTGATGAGATCTCAGTTTATAACAGCTGTTGATCGATAACATCGATATACCAGTGTCGCAGATGTCGTACATGTCTGTGTAAATAAAAATAATCATATATATATATATATATATATATATATATATATATATATATATATATATGTATGTATATATATATATATGTATATATATATATATATATATATATATATATAGTAAGTTATGAAAATATATTTATGGCAATTAAGCTACACAGAGGCTTCCGCATTTCATCCTCGTGGATGAATCGCGCAAGAGTATGTGTAGCGTAATTGCCATAAATATATTTTCCTAACTTACTACCTAGCTCTACTCACGTAACGAGCACTGTTGAAGTAAATACTGAAAATTGATACATAAAAAATTATATCTCTTTATAAGATGTTATGTGTATACATGATATAATATATATATATATATATATATATATATATATATATATATATATATATCTTCACCTTTTTTTCAATTTTCTTATCTTTGTGTTTTTCTATGGATGGGTTATCCTACTGGATGCCAGACATTTACCCGCTATTTCAGACAGTCGAACCGAGAGCTCTTTTAATAATTCTAACCGTCTCTGTAAGTCCAATTGTTTGTATCTCTCTTGCTCTTGGTTCACCTGGTATATTCGAAGGTAGTTTTTGAAATGTTTTTTCAAGAGCTTTGTTGGTCTTATAATCACAGGAATGATGGAGATCTTCCTAAGATTCCAGTTTCTTTGGATGTCGTACGTAAGACCTTGGTGTTTTGTTATCTTTCCCCACTCAGCTCTGTTACGCCAGCATCAGTAAGGACACTGACTTCAACTTGGGTGATTACTTTCTATATATATATATATTTTATATATTCATCAACGTTACGTCTTTATTGTAAGACTTCCTCAGAATGATAATTTTAAGAAAAATGTCATGCAACTACATCGAAATATTGTATTGACATGATGGATTGATGAGAAAAAGTAGTAGTTATGGCTACTAAGAGCGTTGGACCAGGGTCCGAGCTGAGAGAAGTCAATCAGTAGCAGAGGAAGTCTTACAATAAAGACGAAACGTTATGAATATGTGAAAAATATATCTTGGTTTTTACTTTTTCATTTCTCATTACGTCGGATTACTCTCATCCTCCTTTCTCATATATATATATATATATATATATATATATATATATATATATATAAAATGTAATGGATTCGTCTACACACTTAAAAATGCAGCAACAATTTTGTAAGTAACGGATAAATTTTATTAGACAGACGAACAACACAGGTAAGGAGGATTTTTTTTCTTTTTTTAATAACGAATATAAGTTAGCAAAACATTTATACGAAACAAAACTTAGGTTTAGTATACGGAATGTTTATGTTTTTGTCTTTTAAGGGAAGTGTGGTCTGATCAACTCTGCTGGGAAGCCATGAAATTAAATACTGTCTTGTTTTTAAATTCCCGAAAATGTTTTTCATGGTAAACAACTGATGATCCCTTAAATAATGTTAGAAGCAAACTAATATAAAAACTGTAAAAATTAAATTGACTTACATGGGTGATATTCCACTGAACGACTTGGGACTTAAGTTTTTTTTTCTTTTTTTTTAAAATATAGTTTTAATGGTTGAGAAACTTCCAATACTATATATATATATATATATATATATATATATATATATATATATATGATACAATAACCATGGTTTGTTTTATTACTTTTATTTTTGTTTTTATTTTTTTCACATTTCCAAAAATTCCAAATTTCTGTGAGATATATTTAACGGTCCGTTTCATTTGTTTTGTGCCAAACAACATTTGTATGTCAATATCGTCTCTGCAACACTACAAAATCATCAGAAAAAGTTCACAAATAATAAGAGTTCTTAGATTAGAGTGTCTTGAAAAACACCCACATCATACATCAGTTTCATTTTAAGGTGAAAATAAACAAAAGAACAAACGAACTGTTATCAATAATTGACAAACATTGAGCTGAATCTTCAAAGGAGACTACAAACTAAAAGGATCTGATGATATATGATTATACATATATTGTCTTCAATAATTAATTATATATATATATATATATATATATATATATATATATATATATATATATATTGTCTTCAATAATTAATTATATATATATATATATATATATATATATATATATATATATATATATATATATATATATGCGTGTGTGTGTGTGTGTTACATGTCTTCATTAGTTTATTCCACTGTCTTTCAAAATCGATATCTCTATTTATATAAAGTTTGCATTTCAGCTCAGTTAGTTAATACAAATTAAGGGACCCCCTTCCCGGGGCAAACACTTAGTTACTTTATGAAATACATGGATAGCTGTGTGTTCATTTAACGTTCTTCTCTACTTATCAAACCTTGGGCGAAGAATATTTATTCCCATCTCCCCAATTCACCACTTAATTATAATATAATTTATCTTTCTTGGCATGGTCGGTGCTCAGGACAATAATTTATCTGGTCTGGTGGAGTATCCAGCTAAGTGATGTTATTTGAGGCAGCATCACTATGAGAAGGTGCAGCATTCCGCGTATGAGCCAGTGTGTAGCCATGCCGATAGGATTTTATTTGTGCTTCGAATACTATGTTATTTTGAATATTCGTCAGTGTTTACTTGTAGGGTGAAGTATCCTCATGTCAGGTTGTCCTGACAAACCCTTGTACAGAGAGACCGAAGACACTTGAGGATGATGTCTAGTAGGTAATTTAAAACTCCCAAATATATATATTTTATTTTACTTCATTTAAGTTCTCAGAAATCAAGTGGCCTCTTTCCTGTGGCTAACACTTGATCTCTATAGGATGAAGTATATTCGAAAGCACTCGGTGATTTTTGTTAGTAGGTAATTCAAACTTTGTCCAAGTTATGGGTATGTGTGTATGTGTGTATGTGTGTTGCGGCATCATAGTTAAACGGCGTGTCTGATAAAACTTATAGAAAAGACTGAGACTAGCAAAATTACGCCTGTGAGAGAGAGGGTATAGAGAAAAAGAAAAGGTATGGCCAATCAAATTACAAAACACGTTTTCTGCACCTTATCAAGAACCCTCAGATAGAACGGAGATTCACGAGCCCAACGATAACAACAGTACTCCATATATGGTCTGATTGTAGATTTGTAGAGATAGGGAATAGTCTCAGGTGTAGGGAAAGTGTTCGTAGCGATAGAGAGTACCGATTTCACGAGAATCAGAAAGAGCAATGGATCTTATGTATGAAAGCTTTGATGAGAAAGAAACACCAATAAGTTTCAGAGTCGCTTTCTCCCCAATAACAGAACCACCCATGAACATCTCAGAAAGAAAAGGGACACGCCTATGATTGAAAGACACGATCGGAACTTTAAAGGGATTACACGAAACAAACCATTTCGTACTCAGATCGACAATCGACTCCAAGTCAATTTCCAGATCCGCTACACCTCAGGGAGATGGACGAGAAGCAACACCAGAACAGAGAGTATTGATTTACTCCTCTCCAGGAGTTAGGCACAAGGCCAGTTTTTATCTTACTCCCACAAGTAAGATGTGACCCAAGGTCGGGTCGGGAAAGTGAGGTTTAAAAATTGCCTGGCCAGCCCCGGCAGCATTCCCCGGTAGGGGCACCTCTGGCAGTAAGCAATAAACTTACTCCTCCCTAAAGAGGGGAGGCAAAGCCTGTGAGGGTGGACCTCCTAGAACTGCACAGGACAGACCCATAGACCGGCGGAATCAAGCCCCGAAGGCCAAGACAATACCGGTCTATAGGGTGCAGTATCCATCGGAACAGATACTACACTTTGATCTTAGCCAAAAGGCCAAGGCTGAACACAGAGTAGTATCATTTGCACAGATGTTAATCTTCTGAATAATATTCCACGGAATATCATTGATATAAACTAGAAACGGTGTTGGGTCGAGAATAGAGACCTACGGAACACCAGATTTGATAGGCAAAGGGTGGAGGAGACGCCGTGCATAGTTACTCACAAGCTTTGATCGGTAAGAAAAGATCTGCTATGTTAAAAACATAATAACACTGAAGTTTGTGGGATGCTATCCGCTTCCGTGATGCCCAGATATTTGTAATTAGCGCTATTATTAAGTAATCATATTTATTTAATAGAGATATACTTCCCATGGGGAAAGTTTGCAAATAAACATACACACAAGTTAGTACTGTGTAAATAAAAATAATCATATATATATATATATATATATATATATATATATATATATATATATATATATATGTGTGTGTGTGTGTGTGTGTGTGTGTGTGTGTGTGTGTGTGTGTGTGTGTGAAGAGACAAAATGGTGCCACACCGCAAGATAAATAATGAATTGTATGGGGAACATACTACATAAAATGAAATATATGTATATATATATATATATATATATATATATATATATATATGTAAAGATTATATAAAAAAAGCCGCTATGTATGATGTCGGAATTCAGGAATAAAAACTAAAGTTCACACATTCGCAATTTAACAAAAAGAAGCTGTTTTTATTTTTTAATTTGCGAATGATTAAACTTTAGCTTTTATTCGTAAATTCCGATATCATACATAACGGTTTTTTTAATATATTTTTTATATATATTATTTTCTATTTAATTTTATATCATATATATATATATATATATATATATATATATATATATATATATATATATATATATAGTAAGTTATGAAAATATATTCATGGCAATTAAGCTACACAGAGGCTTCCGCGTTACATCCCCGGGGATGAATCATGCAAGAGTATATGTAGCTTAATTGTCATAAATATATTTTCATAACTTACTACCTAGGTTTACTCACGTAACGAGCACTGTTGAAGTAAATACTGAAAATTGATACATAAAAAATTATATCTCTTTATTAGATGTTATGTGTATACATGAATTAATATATATATATATATATATATATATATATATATATATATATATATATATATGCATTAGAAAAAAAGAAAAAGAAAACAAATCAATTAAAAAAAAAAATGAAAAAATTATATTAAAATAGTAAATAAACAAATATTAATAAGATGATATAATTAAATTATGATAGGATTAATTAATATTGATGTCCAATCAGTTTGTCTTAATTTTTTTCTGCGTATCTACTTTCAATTTTCTGCGGTATTTCGTCAACAGTTGATCCCATCAGTCCATCTTGTTTTTTTCGACCACTCGGTCGTATTTTTTTGGCCTTTTTATAATGAGAGGTATCTCTCTCGAAAATTCAAGTTTACCTTATTCCGGAACTGTTATTTGCCTGGCAGTAACCTCTTTTTATTTACTGTTCTGGTATTTACTCTGTTTTACGTGAAATATTAATAAATTGATTTAAGATTCTATTCTTGTTTTCTCTTCTCATTTATTTTGTTCATCTGTTCCCCATTCCGGTACCTATATCACATTGCTCCTGCCTCTGATTACAAACCTACACTTATATTTCCAGCAATGCTTCAAGCAAACTACAATTTCCTTATATATATATATATATATATATATATAAAGTATAAAGGTATACTCAAAAAAGAATAAAAGGGAAATACCAGTAGAGTGCTCAATTAAAGTAAATTAAGAGCGTAATATTTTTATTTTAAATACAGATTTTAATCAGACATGGACCAGTGGTTTCTGACAAGAAACGGGTTTAATTCCCGATTCCGTCTTCTTCAGCATAAATATAGAATCTCTTACTTAACGGCTATTTTTCTGATCTAAGCGTCTCGCCGGCCCTCCATTTCAAATTCTGTGTGCATAGCGTTTCATAACGGTTATAAGTGTTTTTGAAGAAATTCCATCATTTACTATTTCAGACTATGCTGAAGAAGACGGAATCGGGAAATAAACACGTTTCTTGTCAGAAACCACTGGTCCATGTCTGATTAAAATCTGTATTTAAAAATAATATATATATATATATATATATATATATATATATATATACTTATTATTTGTACCTTTAATGTGTTTGGGACACCCAAAATAAAACCCACTCTCCGACTAATCAATTAAACCACAAACCATCATCCCTAAATATGAATACACCATTGAAGCAGGAACATACACACATACATTTTCAACACATACAATATTTTAAATAATACTTAGTTTCGATTAAGACCCATACAATTATATAGTCTGCCTTTATTAAAACTAACACCCCTATAAATATATTAGCACAATGATCTTTAGTGATACCCCCTCCCACTGATGATAGATCCTGACGGATCAGAAAGTACTAGTGTGAAAAGCGATTATGGCGGATATATCGGACAGTTTCCGCTAGAAACAAGAAACTATATTAGAAAATTGGAACAGATCAGGACAAAAGTATGTAGAAAGAAGTTTTATATCGTATTTAATGAAATATATATATATATATATATATATATATATATATATATATTATAAAATATGAGACTAAAAGTATACTTCTAGAGAATTGAACCTATAGTGAAATGGTTTAATCTCAATATACGAGATAGAGCAATCATTATTATATCTCCATTCAAGAAAAGATTCTTCACAACAAAAAAGTGTTTTTTGTTTATTATGTATTTATTTTCTAAAGTTATATATATATATATATATATATATATATATATATATATATGTGTGTGTGTGTGTATATTAGGTTAGTGCAAAAACAATGGCGTTTTCTCACATATGTTATATTTATATATGTTTTCTGAATTAATTTATTGATAAATCTAGCGTTGTTCTATCGAATCGTGTTATTCGTTTCCATTTTTAACTTCTTCATTTATTGTATATATATATATATACAGGGTGATTCATAAGTCACTTAGCTATTTATTTTTGAAATTCTAAAGTTAAATAATACGGTAATACAAAACAGAAAGTTTATTCAACAAATTCATTTATGAGAGTTTAAAATTACAGCAAATTTTCAAAATTTCCACCTTCGTTCTGTATGCATAGCTCCATTCTTTTTCGCAAGGAATTTACGACTTTTTGTAGCATATTTGATTGATTAATTTTAACAAACTCGGCAGTGATTTTTGATTTGAGGTCGTCATTGCCTTTCAACAAGTGTGGGAGATTCATCAAATTTGGCCACATGAATAACAATAAAAATTCGCTCTTCAATTGTAAATGACATACTGCCTGAAAAGAAAAGCACATATGATGATTTACACAAATTTAAATAAATAAAAATAAATATATATAGAAACAAATATATAAACGCACACATTTAAAATAACAAAAAGTCGTAATTAGAGAGTAAGATAACAATTATCAATAGTTCATAATATGTTTGTGCTTCATATGGTAATCATTTTAAATAGCTAAGTGACTTATTAATCACCCTGTATATATATATATATATATATATATATATATATATATATATATATATATATATATATATATATATATATATATATATATATATAATGGGAAGAGAAGGATGAAGGTAATCCGACGTGATGGGAAAATGAAAAAAGAAAACCAAAAAATGGATGTTTTTTATGTGTACATCAACGTTTCGTCTTTATTTATAAGACTTCATCAGGATGAAAATAGAGAAATCATGTCATGCAAGTACAGATACATGTAGGGTAGACATATTGGGAGGAAAAATAACATGAAATAATGGCCACTACTATTTCTCCAACAAGTACGGACGTCCACCCAGTAGTGGCCATTATTTCATTTTATTTTTCCTCCCAATATGTCTACCCTACATGTATCTGTACTTGCATGACATTTTTCCTCTATTTTATCATCCTGATGAAGTCTTATAAATAAAGACGAAACGTTGATGTACACATAAAAAACATCCATTTTTTGGTTTTCCTTTTTCATTTTCCCATATATATATATATATATATATATATATATATATATATATATATATATATATATATATATATACTGAAGCAGACACATCGCATATTATTGTTGTTGCTGAAGATTATTATAATAATTATTATTGTTGTTGTCGTTTTTGTTGCTGTTGTTTTTATGTAGTGGTTCAAACTCGAACTTTGCACACATTCCGGCTTGTTTCAGGTCAGTAAAAATATGAAAATCAAACAGAAAACAACAAACAAATAAAAAAATAATAAATGACGAAAAATGTTATATAAAAAAAGTAAACTCGCAGAATATTAAAACAAAAAAAACGATATTAAACAAATAAAAAAATTAAAAAAAACAGAAGTTAAACAAAAATTAAAAATGAAAAAAAACTATATCGAAGATAAGCGCACGGTCTCTCTTTCTTCGTCTCTTTTTTTAAGTTTGCATTTAATTGTAAGAATGTAAATCAGTTTTGACGTCTGTCACCTTCAGCGCTTACGAAAATTGGACGCCATTTTGTTTTCGCCTCGCAAAGCCTTAAAAATGGCGGGAACTTTGCGTTTGCCGCTTTTTTCTTCGTTTCTCCGTGCGCGTTCTTATTTTAAAATGTGTTTTTTTTCTGTTTGTTTTAAATTAATTTCATCGTCTTTGGATTGTTTTTTTTTCTCTTTCTTTCACCTACGCCACTTGCTTCAGTTTCCTCGATTATACTTGATAAAAAAATCACTTTCACATTGTTACAATCTGCTCATATCTCCTCCCACTTTACCCTAACCCTAACCCTAACCCTAGCCCCCAACCTCGCGTGCTTCATTGACTTTCTTTCCTCTTCCCCCCCACCAACCACCACGGAACGGTAAATCGGTTTAGACTTCACACATGTTTACACAATTGGTAATACGCAATTTTTTCTGAATCCCCAATCGAACCGAAATAAAATTTAAGGAAAGTAATAAATAAATGAATACTAAAGAATACTAAAAATATCTACTGCTATTGGTAAGAGAATAAAGCTCTGTAGGCAGTCAATAATGTAAACAAACACATTATAAACTCACTCGGTGAAAAAGTAGAGGTTTATGCTCAAAATGTAAACATTAGAATTGTTAGAGTCTGCTTCTATCTCATCCTATCATTTTGGTATCTCCTACTACTTTGCCCTCTTCTTCACCCTAACCCTAACCCTAACCTTTCACCCTAACTCTAACCCTTACCCTAACTCTAACCTATCATATTGGTATCGCCTACTACTTTGCCCTCCCCTTCACCCTAACCTTAACCCTAATCCTTACTCTAACCCTAATATTAACCCTAACCCTAACCTTTCACCCTAACCCTAACCGTTACCTTTCACCGTAACTCTAACCCTAACCGTAACTCTAACATATCATATTGGTATATGCTACTACTTTGCCCTCGCATTCACCCTAACCCTACTTTAACCCTAACCTTAATCCTAACCCTAACCCTAACCCTACCCCTTCACCCTATCCCTAACCCTACTCCCTTCACCCTATCCCTAACCCTAACCCTATCATATTGGTATCTCCTACCATTTTGCCTTCTCATTCACCTTAACCCTAACCCTAACCCTAACCCTATCATATTGATATTTCCTACTGCTTTGCCCTCTCCTTCACCCTAACCTTTACCCTAACTTTAACTCTAACCCTAACCCTAACCCTAACGCTAACGCTAACCCTAACTCTAACTCTAACCCTGTCATATTGGTAGTTCCTACTACTTTGCCCTCTCATTCACCCTAACGCTAACCCTAACCGTAACCCTAACTCTAACTCTAACCTCGCGCGTATCATTTTCTTTTCTCTCCTCTAACAAACAACCACAACATGGTAAATACGTTAAGACATCACACAGTTTTTTTTACTAAAGAGTCACCACTTATCAAGGCCGAAAGGCCACTCGAGCATAAGAGTTAGTGAGCGTCAGGTGGACGGATAGACAACACCGTGATCATTGGTAATGATGATGGAAGCTTGGCAAAATTTGATTATTTACGAGAACAGCTGAACAAGAATGTGTTTATATTGGACTTAAAAACGACAATGCTGCAGTGAGCTGGGACGCAGTCCCGCGGTACTGTGCTCCATAGACTGGTAGTTGTTGTAAATAAACTTTGTTCAAGGAAGTTTCGTTTTGTTTTAGGTACGGAGAGAGAGATAGGAATGGGAAATTACTGACAATGGTTATGGATAGACGAGTTTTTTTTGTAAATATTGCACAGGAGAGACCATATATTGAAGTACAGCCGAGCACCTACCATGGAGATAACGATGGAGTAGAGAAAGACTAGCAACGTATCTTTTGTGAGAAAGAGGTAGTAGGGAGGAGAAGAGGACATCGGCCGCTTGATTTCGAAGTCGGTTTTGTAGTCTGTCAAATCAGTAAAGGGGGTCTCTGAGTATTGATTTACTCCTCTCCAGGAGTTAGGCACAAGGCCAGTTTTTTTTTTTTATCTTACTCCCACAAGTAAGATGTGACCTAAGGTCGGGTCGGGAAAGTGGGGTTTAAAAATTGCCTGGACAGCCCCGTCGGCATTCCCCGGTAGGGGCGCCTCAGACAGTAAGCAATAAACTTACTCCTCCCCAAAGAGGGGAGGCAAAGCCTGGGAAGGTGGACCTCCCAAAACTGCGCAGGACAGACCCATTGACCGGTGTAAATCAAGACCAGAAGGCCAAGACAACACCAGTATGGGGTGCAGTATCCATCGGAACAGATACTACACTTTCATCTTAGCCAAGGGGGTCTCTGAGTAGCACCTCCCCAGATGGGGCAATGTTTACACAAATGATAATACGTATTTTCTCTCTAAAATACAAGTTAAAGAAAGTAATAAATAAATAACTACACAGGGTTTCTATTTCTCTTTGTAATAGAATTGAGCTCTCTCGGCACTCGGTAATATAAATACATAAAAACATTGTAAATGCTCTCTTAGTAGAAATAAAGATTACGAACATTTTGAGAAGGAGGTTTATCCTCGAAATATAAAATTTAAACATTAGACACCGTACTATCTTTAAATCCCTTTCACATTGTTACAATTTACTTCAATCTCCTCCTACTTTGTCCTCACCGTCATCCTTACTCTAATCCTAACCTCGCGTGATATGTTGCTCCACCAAAAAATCAGGACGCGGTAAATTGATTTAGGCTTCACACATGTTTTCCCTCATGGTAATAAACTGGAACCTCAAAGAGATCTCTATCATTCCAGTTATCATAGGACCCACTGGACTCATAAAGAAGAACTTGAAAAAGTATTTAGCAAGTATACCTGGTGAACCAAGTGCAAGAGAAATCCAAACAACTGCACTCAAGGGAACAGCCAGAATCCTGAAAAGAGCTCTCGGTTGGAGTCTGTAAATAGCGGGTGATCGTATGGCATTTGGAAGAATGCCCCGTCCTCAGCAAATGAATGAAAAAAAAAACCAGTAATAAGCAATGTGTTTCGACCCTCAATTAAAATATCTATTACTCTTCGTCATAGAATTGAACTCGGTACTCAGTAATGTAAACAAGTGTAAACATTATAAACGCTCTCTGATTAGAAGCGGGTATTTCGGACTTTTTTAGAAGGAGGTTTATCCTCGAAATATAAAATTTAAACATAAGACACTGTACTATATTTTATTTGATATCAATAGGTTAATTAATTGAATTCATCAATATTGTTGTTCTATCTACCTTTGACGTGTATGGTTTTTCTATCAAACAGTGTCTTCAACCTGATATCGCATTGTCTTAACCTTCGATACTCAAACACTACGCACAACGCTTCAAGCAAACTACAACACTTTTTGTGAAAAAATATAATTCCTTACTTTCTCACAATGTTATGAATTCAGGAATAGCAACTATGACAGCGGCAGGGTAAAATTTTACGACTACTGACCAATCGGTAGGGATTTGAATTTTAGCTTGAAACACGCGCCATGTCTAGTCACATTGAAAAGCTGTGATACAGCGAAACAGATGAAACATTGCTTACTACTTCTAGGGTTAATTCTCTTATTAGCCAATAACAGTTGCTGTTTAACATAAAGCATTGCCCTTCGCAATAGAATTGAGATCTCTCGGCACGCAGTAATGTATACAAATACAAACATTAAAATTCAACTTACTAAAAGCATTAACTATCTCTTGGTATTCGATAACTAATTGAGCTCTCTCGGTATGTAGGAATGTAAATAGATATGTAAATTATATTTCCTCTAAAATTTGTGGCGGCGTGATTGCGTAATGATAGAAATTTACGACTACTGATTAGGCGATCGAGTTTCAAATCTCAGTTTGAAACACTCGCCATTTAAAATCACACTGAAGAACCGTGATACGACAAAACAGCCGTCTATGGATGACTGCATTTGCTCACCACATGTAGGTTTGAGTTCTCTAGTAAGAGAGATAATGGTTGCTATTTAGCGCAAGGCATTGCTCTTGGTAATAGAATTGAGCTCTCTCGGAACTCGGTAATGTAAACAAATATAGACATTGTAATTTATTTTACTTTCGTAGCGAGCGTGATAGCGTAAGGGTACGCGTACCCACTTGTTGGTTGAGTTCTCTAGTAAGGGGGGGATAGTTGTTGTCATTTAGCAAAATGCATTGCTTTTCGCAATAGAATTGAGCCCTCTAGGCACTCGATAATGTAAATTAATATCAACATTATAATTTTCTTTACTTTCGTGGCGTGTGTGATGCCGTCAGGGTAAGATCTTCCGACTACTGATCAAGCGGTCGGGTTTTAACTTTGACTTGAAACACTCTCTATGTCTAGTCAGAATGAAGAGCAGTGATACGGAAAACAACTATATTATTAGTTCAGTTCTCCTAGTAAAGGAAAGTGGTTGTTATTTAGCGCAAAGCTTTACTCTTCGTAATAGAATTAGGCTCTCTCGGCAGTTGATAATGTAAACATAGTATATAAACATTCTAATTTTAGAATAAAAGCTGGAAACACTTTGTCATGTCTAGTCACATTGAAGGTACGTGATAAACGAAACAGATGAGAGATTATATGTAAAGTAATTTAAAATCAACTGGTTTCGCTAAGGCAAAAAAATCCGATTTCACACATTTAAAAATAAATTGTTCCAAAATCGAATTCTGTCAGTTATTCTTTTTTTCATGCAAATTGAATACGCAATTTTAACAAAATAAAACAAGCCGCGCATGCGTGGTCCCCCTCTGTATGTGACTCGATGTGGCGAGTGTAAAATGCAATAAGTTTGGGCAATTTGGGGCATTTTTGAGCCCCCTTTGACCTCCTGGGAGCGCAAACCAGAATTTTTCTTAGGTCAAAGATGCTCATTTTATATCCAGAACAATTGCCTCTACATTTTGGCCAAGTTTCAACAAAATTGAATGGATGGGTCAAATGGGAGGAAAGGGTCATTTTTTGCCATTTTGGGGGCTTTTGACCCCCTGGGGGCGCGAACCAGATATTTTACAAGGTCAGCGATACTTATTTTCTATTTAGAACAATTGCCTCCACATTTTGGTCAAGTTTCAGAGAAATTGAATTGATGGATGAAAAGTTATGGGGCAAAAAATGTCATTTTTTGCCATTTCGGAGCCTTTTGACCCCCTGGAGGGCTAACCAGATTTTATTTCAACAATCGGAGAATGTCAGTTTCTAACCTGACCAAAGTTACAACTTCATGCAGAATTTCAGAGAAATTCAATGGATGGGTGCGGAGAAAAATCCGGACGGACGGAAATGCCCCAAAACATAGGTCCCCCTATTTTATAAATTGGGGGACCAATTAAAACGTGAATTGATCCAAAATAGAATTGTACTATATTTGAAAGTAGCATTAGTTTTATTTATTCAAAAATTTAGTTGATAATCATTTTTACACAAAACAGACTGTTAATAAACAAAGAGAGTGATAGAGGCAAGCGAATATATACCGTATAATATGAGGCTAACGGGGGCTAAGTGGTTAACGATGCTGACTGAGAACCTCGGTGTGCCAGGTTCGAATCCAGTTCGTTCTACAGAAACACTTTCATCAAAACCCACACCTGACCTTTTGTCTAACTTATAGCATAGTCTGCAGTTTTAACACCGGACCATGGCATTTTGCCTGGAAATATGTACGATTTTTTCACCTAAATATTTGAATTATGTATTTTAGTAATTGGTTTTATTGTGATAGTAGCTGTCAGCTTTGGTATTTTTTTTTTGTTTTTCACTTCCTAAGTGATAAAGAAAAATGCAGAAGATTCCATTCTTAGGCGTCCTTTACTTTATAGGATGTCATTTTTGTTTACATATATTTTCTTAATTAATGTTTACGTACATAAAAGTAAGCAACGTGTTTCCAGCTTGGCTATCAGCCGTCATTAACTCATTAGCAGTTGCTATCTTAGACATGGATCGAACGTTCAATAGCATTGTTTATAGTCTGGAGTTTATATTTTATATATATATATATATATATATATATATGTATATATATATATATATATAATATATATAAATCCTTGATAACATGAAGACGAATTTCAACTTGACTGCGATAAATATGTCTCAATCAAGCATTAGACGAAAAAAGAGGAGAAAAAAATGCTTATACTTTTGACAAAGGTGTATATCACCGAAAGTGTTCAAGTTTTTAGAATAATTAAAAAAACAAAAACATAAAGTAATGCGTTGTTCAGGTTTTTCAAAATATTCACCTTATTTTTGCCATTTCATCAACGCTCCAAGTGTGGACTTTTCATTCTACCCTATTCACGTAACCGCGTTCTACACACAGCGGCATAACAACAGTAATCGTCGATAACATCAAAACAAATTTCAACTGGACTGCGATAAATATGTCTCAATCAAGGAGGATTAAACGAAAAAAGAAGAGGAAAAAATATGCTTATAATTTTGACAAAGGTGTATATCACCGAAACTGTTCAAGTTTTTAGAATAAATAAATAATTTATTTTAAAAAAACATAAAGAAATGCGTCATCCAGGTTTTTCAAAATATTCTCTTTATTATTTCCATTTCATCAACGCTCCAAGTGTGGATTTTTCATTTTATATATATATATATATATATATATATATATATATATATATATATATAATTTTTTTTTCGTTTGGGCAGAAAGAAATCCAATAGAGTGCTTGATTTATTTTATTATGTTACAGAATCTCATAAACATGATACCTTAGGTTTCAAGCTGTCTAAAATACTGGGTTTTCTTGAGTTGGAATTTTTTTTTCCTTTTTTAATTATTCTTTTTTCCAGGGTATTTTTAATAGATTGTTTCGGATAGACCACTACCAGAAAAAAGGAATACTATATATATATATATATATATATATATATATATATATATATATATATATATATATATATATATATATATATATATATATATATATATTAATGCAAACATTGTTAAACATAACAGAATTTGTCTGTTTAATTATACTTCATTTATTTAAAAAAGATTTCTGATGGTCTTTTTTGTATTAAAATAAAAAAATAATAATATATGTTCCATGGGTTTCAGAGGTTTTCGATTCTTCGTCGAATCATCATGCGGTGTCAAAAGCAAATGAACAAAAAAAAGCTGGAGAAAGAAGCGAATTTTTTCAACAGACGGCGGAAAAACGCGCAGATATAGTTTTTCGTATTGTTTCAGGAAGTCGTTGACGATTAAAATTCAACAACGCTGGATGCCGTCACAGAACAAAATCGCATTACGTTAAGCACTTTAAAATGTAACCACTGGTTTCATATGTGATTTTAGGTTGTTGTGTTTTTTAGCTTCGGGTATTTTTTTGTTATTGGTTTCAAAATGTATAATTTTAGTGTTGTTAACTAGAATGTCTTGAATCAAAGGGAGGGCAGGTATGTTTTTGTAGATGTTGGTAAATCCAGCTAGAGTTTAGAAAATGCATTGGTGAGACGGCGGAATAGGATAGTGCTTATATATATATATATATATATATATATATATATATATATATATATATATATATATATATTTGTTATTGTTTATTTATTTATCTATGGACGTATACGTTTCGTCTCTTTTCAATCAAGACTCATCAGCATAGAAGTACGACTATTCACCACCGGTCACACGATTCGAAACCCTGGATAACAAGTATTTTTCAACCCCAATCCAACGCCGTTAACCGATAGGCCAGTTCTGAACAGCTTATAAACAATGATGATTTTAACACTTGTAGAGGCGGCGAAACGTACAGGCATTCAACTTCTATAAGTGAAGGAATGATGCATATAAAGCAAGTGACGTCACGCTGTGTTATTACTACCATTTACAGTGCTCTACTTTTTAACGAGGAGCTTCAAATATAAATATTTGTTATTGTTTATTTATCTATGGACGTATACGTTTCGTCTCTTTTCAATCAAGACTCATCAGCATAGAAGTACAACTATTCACCACCGGTCACACGATTCGAAACCCTGGATTACAAGTATTTTTATGGAGAGAGAGAGGGATAGAGAGAGAAAGCAACCATGAATGTTTCCATGTAATGCTGCGATCGTATATCATTGTAAAATGTAATATGTATATTTAACACTCTTATAATGAGATGTCATTGATGCCATTTGTCACTTGTAAATTTTAAATATAACGTAAATATACAATTACATGAATTTTTTTCTCAAAGGATGTTGTTGTCTTTTTGATGAGCATTTGTTCCAGGTTGAAACACTATTAGAGGCAAGAAAGAAGGGGCGATAAAAATGTAAATAAACGCTATTTGGGCGATGATGATGCTGGTGATGATTATGCTGATGATGATTATGATAATGAGGATGATGATGATGATGATGATGATGATGATGATGATGATGATGATGTTGCTGCTGCTGCTGCTGCTGCTGCTGCTGCTGCTGCTGATGATGATGATGATGATGATGACGACGATGCTTATGATGACGATGATGATGATGATGATGATGATGATGATGATGATGATGATGAGTGTAATGATTCTACTGTTGCTGCTGCTGTTGCTGCTGCTGTTGCTGCAGCTGCTGCTGCTGCTGCTGCTGCTGCTGCTGCTGATGATGATGATGATGATGATGATGATGATGATGATGACGATGACGACGACGATGATCATGACGATGATGATGATCATGACGACGATTACTGTGGCGACGATGATCATGACGACGACGACGACGACGATGATGACGATGATGATGACGATGATGATGATCATGACGACGATTACTGTGGTGACGATGATGATGACGATGATTATTTTTAATTAATTCATTTGAACATAAAACAATTTAGAGATTTAAAAACAGTAGAAATAAAATTATAATAAACACCATTTTATCTCATTAAATCAGCTTTTCCATTTAGAAAGCCTCGTAAGTTTTAGTTTGACAATAATTTGTAGAATAAAATTGGTAGGGGTAAATAAACGACGCCTTTTTAACTTCAAATTACAAAAGTGGAAACTCAAATTAAAAATATAAATACACGACGCCTTTTTAACTTCAAATTACAAAAGTGGAAACTCAAATTAAAAATATAAATACACGACGCGTTTTTAACTTCAAATTACAAAAGTGGAAACTCAAATTAAAAATATAAATAAACGACGCCTTTTTAACTTCAAATTACAAAAGTGGAAATTCAAATGCAAAATATAAACACCGAATGAAAGAAAAAAGCTCTTAAATTCAAAACTGATTCAAATTTTAAATGTTGAACTTCAAATTAAAAAAGCGGAAATTTAAATTCAAAATATAAACACTGAATGAAAGAAAAAAGCTCTTAAATTCAAAACTGATTTAAATTTTAAAATGGTGAACTTCAAATTAAAAAAGCGGAAATTTAAATTCAAAATATAAACACCGAATAAAAGAAAAACAGCTCTTAAATTCAAAACTCTGCTTCAAATTTTAAATTTTGAACTTCAAATTAAAGTATAGCAACTTTAAATAAAACAGGTTCAACTTTACATTAAAAACCAACGAACTTCAGATTAAAGTATGGCAATTTTAAATTTTAAAAGTTCAACTTCAAATAAATAAAAATGAACTTCAAATTAAAGTATGACAATTTTAAATTAAAACGGTTTAACTTCAAGTTAAAAGAATGAAATTCGGATTAACGTATATCAACTGCAAATAAAAAAGCATGAATTCGAATTAGAACAGTTGAACTTCAAATTAAAGAATATCAACTTCAAATTAAAAAGCTCAGCTTCAAATTTTACAAGGCTCAACTTAAAATTATATTACAGCCAGTGTTGAGAAGTTTTAAGGAATAAGGTCCAAATATTGTGACTCCGACTCTGACTTTAAGAATTGAAAAAAATGTGACTCCGACTCCTAGAATTTCGAAATATTCGAGACCGACTTCTTTTTTTAGTCTTTTAATATTCCATGAGAAATGCCAGTATACTGAAATCATATGCCCTTAATAGGGTTAAGATGAAAATTCATATACACTAAATGTACAAAAGCAAGGAAATTCCCAAATGTTTACACTTTTATTGTCATTAAGGGTATGCGAGCACAACAGGGCTATGTATTTTACTGGTAGGAATTTTTCTTCAGTGCACCTCACACACTTCATCCACTCATGCATAGAGATTTATACTGTAGTGATGTGATAATGAAATGGTTTGGTTGATATGTAGTCATACCCTTAATGACAATAAAAGTGTAAAAATTTGGGAATATCCTTGCTTTTGTACATTTAGTGTATATGAATTTTCATCTTAACCCTATTAAGGACATATGATTTCAGTATACTGACATTTTTCATGGAATGTAACTACTTTTGTAAAGGCTATGCCTCAATATAATGCCTTCTCATAAGGTTTTTTGGAATTTTCTGGAAAACTAAGGTATATGGTAAACTGAAATTAAAATACCATCAACTAGACCCTAGAACCTCTATCTCTGCCAAAAATTAGCTGAATCCATCAAATAGTTGATGAGATACAGGGTGACACATACGTACGTACGTACACACAGATACTATGATTTCATGATTGAACTTTCTGGATCTCTGGGTTGCCTTGACTAATGATGCTGAAATTCTACACACTTATAGAACCTATCAAATAAAAATTTTGTGCAAAGTTTTAACTAATTTGTTTTATTGGTTTTTGAGCTATGATTTATCAAAGAAATGCGATTTCCAGCATAGGCCATTCGTGGGTCTATTAAGGGATAGAGCGCTCTCGCGCCTCCCTTGATTCAGTAATAACTGGAGTACGATTCCAACTCCGAGCATTGCAACTAGTCCGACTCCTTCCAACACTCTGCATTCCTGAGTATATTTAATTCTAACAAAATAGTTCAACATCAAATTAAAAACTTGAACTTCTAATTAAAATACAAGAACTACAGGAAAAGCTGAATATCAAATTAAAAAAGCTAACTTCAAATTTTAAAATAGTCAAATTCAATTTACTTCAGATTAAAGAAGAGAAACTCTAATTAAAAGAATCTCAGCATAAAAAATTAAAAAGTTAAACCCCAGATTATCGAATATAAACTTTTGATGAGAACTAATCAACCTTTAAAATATGAATCTCAACATCAAATAAAAAAATTGAACTTCAAATTAAAAATGGCTTAACTTCAAATTAAATAAGTATTACTTCAGATTAAAGAATATAATCTTCCAATTAAAAAAGCTCAACTTTAAATTAGAAATATTTCACTTCAACTTTGAATTAAAATGTTGAACCTCCTATTACATGATATGAACTTTAAATTAAAAAAGTTCAACTACAACTTGCAAAAGTTGACGTTCAAATTAAAGTAGAGCAGACTCAAATCAAAAAAGTTCAACTTCAAATTAAAATGTTCAAGTTCAGATTAAAAGTACAAACTTCAAATTAGAAATATTTCACTTCAACTTTGAATTAAAATGTTGAACCTCCTATTACATAATATGAACTTCAAATTAAAAAACTTCAGCTACAAATTGGAAAGGTTGACGTTCAAATTAAAGTAGAGCAGATTAAAATCAAAAAAGTTCAACTTCAAATTAAAAAGTTCAACTTCAGATTAAAAGTAACAAACTTCAAATTGATAGACTTTATTTGAAGTTAAGTATTTTAAGTTTTTACAATTTTAAGTTGAACTTATCCAATTTAAAGTTTATATTCTTTAATAATAGGCTAAAATTAAAATGAAAAATGTTGAACTTGGGATCAAGTGTAGCAATTTTAAATTGAAAAATTAAAATCTTACATTTTAAAAGATAAAAGTTGCACGTCAAATAAAAGTGGAAAAAACAGTTGAATTCAAATTTGAAAAAGTCAACTTAAAATCGACAAAAACTTTACTTCAAATTATATTATAGTTTCAGTTTCCTTGGTTTTTATGTGATAGCGTTCTTTTTATGTTTTTATTTCTATTGCAACTTTCATGTTATTGTATGCAGTTTATGACGGTTAGTTTCTACATTCGAGGATTTTCCTTAAGATTTCAACTGTTTTCGACATTGCCGTCACTTGTAGAGCTCAGGCTTCCCTTTGATTACAATTTCTCTCAATTATTTTTACAGATTTTTCGGGGCTGTTCCTTGTGCCCCTACAAGCAATGGCATTACATTGACTTTATCTACGTTTCATATCCCTTTCAGTTCTCTGGCAAGGTCCGTGTACTTACTTCGTTTTTCTATTTGCTTGATCTTCACTCTGTGACTAGCTGGACGGCAAAATCTACGAGTTACCGTTTTTTTCCATTCTTGTTTACTATTATGATGCACGGTCTCCTTGCTTGGATGAATGTATCTGTTTGTAGCTCCATACCCGGAAGGATTTTGTGATTTTCGTTTATTTCTTGGCCTTTTGGCTAAGATCACAGTGTAGTATCTGTTCCGATGGATACTGCACCCCATAGACTGGTATTGTCTTGGCCTTCGGGGCTTGATTTACGCCGGTCTATGGGTCTGTCCTCTGCAGTTGTAGGAGGTCCACCCTCCCTGGCTTCGCCTCCCCTCTTTGGGGAGGAGTAAGTTTATAGCTTACTGCCTGAGGCGCCCCTACCGGGGAATGCCGACGGGGCTGCCTAGGCAATTTTTAAACCCAACTTTCCCAGCCCGACCTTGGGTCACATCTTACTTGTGGGAGTAAGATAAAAACTGGCCTTGTGCCTAACTTCTAGAGAGGAGTAAATCAATACTGTCTCTGGTTTGTGTCTGTACCATTTGCCTGTGTGTTCAAAATGCCGTCGTTTGCATAGTTTATAGTTTACTGCCTCTCCCACGCAGCCGTGTTTGTTCTTGTATTCTTTTGGAGATAATTTACTGCATTCACATATTATGTGATTTACCACTTCGTCTCTTTATCAACATAGTCTATATTTACTATTTTCCTAGGTATGATCTAAATTAGCTTTAATGTAGTTAGTTCGAATCCCATTGTCATGTGCAGCTGTCAGTACCGATTTCGTTTCCCTGTTTAAGTGTCCTTTTCTTAGTCATGTCTAAGTGAG
>OY744554.1:14139518-14142018 GCA_963556195.1 Sepiola atlantica | reverse complement strand
TTTAATGTTTTTTTTCTTTATTTGCAAGAGGTTTTGGAAGCACATCCCTAAATTGTAAAGTTTACAACAAAAAAATGATAATAGTGCCTTATTTGCTCAGCCTATTCCGTAGAACACATATTCCATAAATCATAATAATCAGTTCAATAGATTAGGAGTTCATCAAGCACCTGCATATTATTAACGCTCACGTACCAGTTCTTTTTAAACATATATTATTTAATCTAAGTCAAAATTTGGTGTAGATAAATTCGAGCCTCTATTATGTTTTTTGCATCTACTGAATTTTTAAAGATTTTCAGGACGGAGTCGATTTGGGTATGTGCACCTGTAAAATTTTCAAGAAAATATGTACTCATGTTACAGTACTTTTTGCTTGAACTTTGACATATAATAAAGTTTGATTAATTACTCATTTTATTCGTTCATTCAAAATATTATATATATATATATATATATATATATATATATATATATATATATATATATATATATATATATATATATATATATATATATATATATATATATATATATATATTGCAATTGGACATTTGCTTGCATTCGGGCAGCTTTTCTACTTATTTTTTCCCCACCATCTTTATTTTACTTTTTCAAATTTTATATCTTGGCCTTTGCCAACTTATCTATCCTAGCAATTTCCTCTGATGATAAGATTTGGATCTTTGAAAAGCCTGGCTTAAGGAAAAAATTAATTGAATACATTGCGTTTTTGCGGAATATACCTTGCATTGAGCAACTGAATTGAAAAAAGATCTGCCTTTTGCTTTCCTAATTTCTTTCCATCCTTCTACGTATATATATATATATTAGATTTATTGAATGTGAGATGATATATATAATTATTTCAACAATCAGACAACGCCGCAGCCCACAACCTATGAAAGAAACAAACCGGAAGTCCTAGACTCGAGTTTCGCCCTCCTTTGGGCTCATCAGTAGAACACATCCGAACTCAGGATTCGAAACCCGAGTCACTTGCATGGTAAGCGAGTACTCTGCCACTGAGCTACCTCGCCACATACAAGAATGTCTATTAATTTACACTCGCTTACCATGCAAGTGACTCGGGTTTCGAATCCTGAGTTCGGATGTGTTATACTGATGAGCCCAAAGGAGGGCGAAACTCGAGTCTAGGACTTCCGGTTTGTTTCTTTCATAGGTTGTGGGCTGCGGCGTTGTCTGATTGTGGAAATAATTATATATATATATATATATATATATATATATGATTAAAATTTTAATGATAAAAATGTATTATAGAGTTTGACGAAAATCATCCTGGATAGTATCAAAAGTTGAACTCCTAATACGATAGCCGGTGCTCAATATTGTAAATAGAGCAATAAATCATGTGGAGCCTATCTAAAGAATATCTCATATATAAAAAGAGTAACAAGCAAAGTAATGATTCAAAAATAAAAGGGTCACTACTCCCCTTGTTCTTGGCCTTTTGGCTAAGATCCAACTGTAGTATCTGTTCTGATGGATACTGCACCCCCTAGACTGTTATTGTATTGGCCTTCGGGGCTTGATTTACGCCGATCTATGGGTCTGTCCTGTGCAGTTCTAGGAAGTCCACCCTCCCAGGCTTCGCCTCTCCTCTTTGGGGAGGAGTAAGTTTATTGCTTACTGCCTGATGCGCCCCTACCGGGGAATGCCGACGGGGCTGCCCAGGCAATTTTTAAACCCCACTTTCCCAGCCCGACCTTGGGTCACATCTTACTTGTGGGAGTAAGATAAAAACTGGCCGTGTGCCTAACTCCTGGAGAGGAGTAAATAAATACTCCCCTACATCTGAACTCTCAAAAATAATATTATTTAGAACGAAGTTAGACGAAAAAGTATTGATACTAATAGTTTAGGGGATTAGTCTGTACATATATATATATATATATATATATATATATATATATATATATATATATATAACTATATTTTTACTAAATAAATATTAATTATTTTGTAACCTACGGACACTAGTGTTTTCTTCTTACGCAGTCAGCAGTGTAGGAGATGATAATTATTGCTGGTCGAAGGATTCGTGGTGACGCCGGTTTGAATAAGAAAGGGTATTTAGACATATTTTTTAAACCATTGTTTCGTAATAGTATTATTTTTTATTTGAAAAAAAACCCATAACAATGGTGTTGTAAAATAAATAAAATTTATTTTAATCTTAGCTTTCGAGAATATACTTCTCATTTTTCAAACCGGCGTCACCTCGCCTACAGACATAACGAGATTTTCTGACCAAAAAGTCCATTTCCATCGGACGATGAAAAAAAAGAAGAAAAGAAAAACACTCTTTGAAAATAAGAATTATATTCTCGAAAGCTGAGATTAAAATAAATTGTATTTTTTTTACACCACCATTGTTATGTTTTTTTCCAAAAAAATATATAATACTATTACGAAACAATGGTTTAAAAAATATGTCTAAATACCCTTTCTTAATATATATATATGTATATATATA
>OY744554.1:14129518-14134518 GCA_963556195.1 Sepiola atlantica | reverse complement strand
GAGAGTCCAGGCTGTGAGAGTTATGTCGACCGAAAATGTCGATGTACTTGCATGACATCTTTCTTAAAATCAGGAAGCCTTACAATAAAGACGAAACGTTTATGAATATATAAAAAAAATCTCTTTTGGTTTTTTTCCTTTTCCATTTCCCATTAAGTCGAATTACTATCATCCTTCCTTTCTGATATATATATATATATATATATATATATATATATATATATATATATATATATATATATATATATATATTTCTCATATATATATATATATATTTCTCATATATATATATATATATATATATATATATATATGAGAAATATATATATATATATATATTAAGATACAATAATTAAATTACAAATGTATGACACTAAATTTATTATTAACTGTTTGAAAATTGTAATTCTAAATTAAACATTCGGCTCTATTATATACGCAGTATATTATATCTATCTATCTATCTATCTATCTATCTATCTATCTATCTATCTATCTATCTATCTATATATATATATATATATATATATATATATATATATACGCACAAACATACACATATATATATATATATAAATATATGTGTGTGTTTTTCGTTCAAGTTTTAAGTATTGCATGGAAAGTTTATAAAATTGAAATAAAAGCCAAATCAGCAATACAAGATTAATTTATTTTTTTTTTTCTTACATTAATCCTATCGATTACGGAATAAAATTCCTTCTTCAGGGGTGACCAGTATTGAGTCATTTTTTTTTTTTTTTTTTTTTTTTTTTTTTTCATCAAAAAACAAGAATAAAGAAACTTATTTCTTTGTTAATTTGACAAACGTCTTAGATGGTACGACGTAATCGCTTTGATGTTATGAAATGGCGGTAGGATTCAAAACCGGTGACGAACGAGAGATGCGTTGGCACGCTGTCGAGTAATGTGTGTGTTTTTCGTTCAAGTTTTAAGTATTGCATGGAAAGTTTATAAAATTGAAATAAAAGCCAAATCAGCAATACAAGATTAATTTTTTTTTTTTTTTCTTACATTAATCCTATCGATTACGGAATAAAATTCCTTCTTCAGGGGTGACCAGTATTGAGTCATTTTTTTTTTTTTTTTTTTTTTTTTTTCATCAAAAAACAAGAATAAAGAAACTTATTTCTTTGTTAATTTGACAAATATATATATGTATATACGTACAAACATATATATATATATTTATATATAAATATATATATATACGCACAAACATACATATATATATATATATATATATATATAAATATATATATATACGTACAAACATATATATATATATATAAATATATATATACGTACAAACATATATATATATATATATAAATATATATATACGTACAAACATATATATATATATATAAATATATATATATATATATATATATACGCACAAACATACATATATATATATATATATATATATATATATATATATATATATAACACAATCACAGCGACAAAAACAAATATTTGAGCACATTATTTCACTTCCCGATTATATATGATATCCAATTTCCTGATTAGCCATTTAGATGAACATCAGGGTTTATGTATGAACCCTTTCTTAAAATTAACCCCGTGGTCCAATAATTTAGAGGCGATCTAATGATTGTGAACTACTGTTTTTTGCTGATCGACATATATCAGAGATCGTGAGGGACAACATCTAAAAAAATCTTTCCAAGCAAACACGCCTCAACAAATATAAACACTAATAAGACGCATTAAAAAAACTATTCATTAGACAAACAATAACAACAGGCAGCTTTTTACGAACACAGCATATTTGTTATGGTGAAACACAAGAAAGTAAGAACCACTGGACTTTAACTGGCTATTTGTGATTTTTTATCATCCTTTCTCTGAGAATCCGCCTACTGAACGGTGTTGAAGTATCGATCTTTTTATACGAGCCGGTTTCTACTCTAAATCAGGGATGACCAGATTAAGGAAATATGTAATGTATCGTTTTTAAATAAAATACTTTATATCGGCACTTGTAGAAACTACGATCTAACAATTTGTTCTTATTTCAACTAACCTGTGATACATGCTATCTCTCTCTCTCTCTCTCTCTCTCTCTCTCTCTCTCTCTCTATATATATATATATATATATATATATATATATATATATATATATTTCAAACTACCTTATCCACGTAACCGCGTGCTACACACAGCGGCATATCAACATTAATCGTCGATAACATCAGGACGAATTTCAACTTGACTGCGATAAATATGTCTCAGTCAGGGAGGATTATCCGAAAAAGGAAGAGAAAAAAAATTATGCTTATACTTCTGACAAGGGTGTATAACACCGAAAGTGCTCAAGTTTTTAAAGTAAATAAATAATTTATTTTAAAAACATAAATAATTTGCGTCGTCCAGGTTTTGAAAATATATCTTTAAAAAATATTCTCCTCATTATTGTTATTTCAGCAACGTTTTCAATGTGTGACATTTCAAACTAAATATATATATATATATATATATATATATATATATATATATATATATATATATATATATATATAGTCTAAAGAAGCTTTGAGTTATTTTAAACAAAAAGACAAAAAAAAGGAAAATGCAGTTTAAATTCCCAGAGAAACTAACTAAATCCAAAATAGTGTAGACTTGAAATTTGTTGGAAAATTCTCAAATAAATAATATATAATAGTAAGTAAATAAAATAAAAAGGGGAATTAAGTATCTAACAGTGAAACAAAAGCAGGAGACCTTAACGTAAGCATTTCATATTAACACGGGGATCATCAGCTGTTTACCATGTAACTGTTTCGGAGATTTAAAAACAGGACAGTTATATGCATGGCTCTCCAATGGTACAGATAAAACTACCATTTCCCCAATAATCAAGTGTCGAAATAATTCAGCTTAAAATGTTACTTATATATACATAAATAAATAAATAAATAATAATAATAATAATAATAATAATAATAATAATAATAATAATAATAATAATAATAATAATAATAATAAAATACTATCTAAACACTACACCTACGAACTATTCTGCGATATGGTAGCTAGAAATAAAATTATATAGGAATTAAGGTTGCATTAAAAAAAAAAAGCTTTAGTACCTTATATATGTAGTGTATTTAAGCAGCATTTTCATATTCAAGCAAACAATTTAGAAAATAACAGAATTCGTCTGTTTAATTATACTTTGATTATTTAAGAAAATGTTTCCAATCAAAAAAATAATAAATGTCATATAGCTATCATGAACGTTTTCGATTCTTCGTCAAATTATCATAAGGTGTCTAAAGCAAAATTACAAAAATGCTTGAGAAAGAAGAGAATTTTCAAAACACATCGGAGAAACGTGCAGAGAACGTTTTCGCGTTATTATGGGAACGACGTTGACAATTTAAATTCAGCGATGCCGGAGTGGCATCACAGAATTAAATCGCATGACGTTAAGCATTTTAGAATGTTGCCACTGCTGTCATACGTTATGTTACTAATTGTAGGCTGTTGTGTTTTTATGTAGATAGCTTCCAGTATCTTTAATTTTTTTAATGGGTTTCGTGGTTAAGGAAGAGTTGTTATTTACTACACGATTTTGGATTAATTCCATGAAAAATGCCAGTATACTGAAATCATATGCCCTTAATAGGGTTAAGATGAAAATTCATATACACTAAATGTACAAAAGCAAGGAAATTCCCAAATTTTTACACTTTTATTTTCATTAAGGATATGCGAGCACAACAGGGCTATGTATTTTACTGGTAGGAATTTTCTTCAGTGCACCTCACACACTTCATCAACTCATGCATAGAGATTTATACTGTAGTGATGTGATAATGAAATGGTTTGGTTGATATGTAGTCATATTCTTAATGACAATAAAATGTAAACATTTTGTACATTTACTGTATATGAATTTTCATCTTAACCCTATTAAGGGCATATGATTTCAATATACTGGCATTTATCATGGAATGTCACTACTTTTGTAAAGGCAATGGATCAATACAATGGTCATTTTTAAGGTTTTTTGGCATTTTCTGGAAAACTAAGGTATATGGTAAACTGAAATTAAAATGCCATCAACTAGACCCTAGAACCTCTATCTCTGCCAAAAATCACCTGAATCCATCAAATAGTTGGTGAGATACAGGGTGGCACATACGATCGTACGTACACACATATAACATGATTTCATGATTGAACTTTCTGGATCTCTGGGTTGCCTTGAGTAATGATTCTGAAAGTCTACACACTTATAGAACATATAAAATAAAAAAGTTTGTGCAAAGTTTTAACCAATTTGGTTTATTGGTTTTTGAGTTATTATTGATCAAAGAAATAAGATTTCCAGCATAGGCCATTCTTGAAGTCTATTAAGGGATAGAGCGATCTCGCGCCTCCCTTGATTATGTGTTTCAATTTGGAGTATGTATCTGTGTATAATATGTTTCATGGCGTTTTCTTCAAAATACAAAAAAGACTATTAGAAAAATTGAAAAGGAAAAATAGTATAATTAGACAGACGCATAACAATGTTTGCATATATATATATATATATATATATATATATATATATATAGTCTCGGAAGTTTTCAACCATTAAAACTATATGAAAACCCCCCCCAAAAAAACAACATTTTTGTCCCAAGTCGTTCGGTGGAAAATAACTTTTCTTGTAAGTCAATTTACTTTTTCCAGTCACTATATTAGTTTGCTTCCAAGCATTTACGCTAGTATTTACATTATTTAAGGGATCATCAGTTGTTTACCATGAAAAACTGTTTCGGGAATATATATATATATATATATATATATATATATATATATATATATATATATATATATGTTACAGTAGATCAGAACAACAACGATACCGTCGGTTTTGAAACATAGCAAAGGTGACCTATAATAGGCATTTTTACCGGACTCTCTTTAGCCTTTATATATTGATAAAGAGATGCTGAATGGG
>OY744554.1:14114518-14122018 GCA_963556195.1 Sepiola atlantica | reverse complement strand
AAATAACAATATATATATATATATATATGTATATATATGTATATATATATGTATATATATATATGTATATATATATATATATATAATATATATATATGATAAGCTCGATTTCCACATGGTCAAAATAAGTGTATTGGGATGTTTGATATATATATATATATATATATATATATATATATATATATATATATGATAAGCTTAATTTCCACAGGGTCAAAATATGCAATCCCTACAGTTACATACCTAGAAAACGAAGCTGATAAACTTGACATAATGATATTGGGCAAGAGGGAGAAAGTTGCAACCCTTGTTGAAGTCAGAATCCCTGATGATACTGGCTTTAACAAAGCTGAGAGGGAGAAGATAATTAAATATCAAGGCTTTATATACGACATGAAAAGAAACTGGAATCTTAGGAATATTTTTATCCTTTAAGTAACTATAGGAGCTTCTGGGCGTATAAAAAAATTACAAACTACCTGGCAAATATACCCGGTGAACAAAGTGCACGATAGATACAAACAATTGGTTGGAGTGTCTTTAATAGTGGGTGAATGTCTGGCATCCGATAGGATTCCCCGTCCCCAGCAAAACAAAAAAGGATCAGAAAATTAAAAAAGGAAGGAAATAATAAAAGAAGAATATATAGATAGCTGAAGCAATAACAAAAATATCCATTACGATTTTACCAAAATCCGAAGAACAAATATCTAAACAAAAACAAAAAAATATCTAAACAAAAAAAAAATATCAAAACAAAAAAAAAATATCTAAACAAAAAAAAATATCTAAACAAAAAAAAATATCTAAACAAAAAAAAATATCTAAACAAAAAAAAAATATCTAAACAAAAAAAAAATATCTAAACAAAAAAAAAAAAGTAAATAAATAAATAAATAAATCGACAAATAAGCAATGTTATTTCTTTTATTTAATATTTCTCATTTCATTTCGAAACGTTCTTTCCCTCTCCCTCATTTCCGGCCCCCTGGGGTCGGGCTTAAGTAACAGGAACGATGGTAGTAAGGTGCTGGGTTGGGATTAAAGTAGTTCTTTCCTTCTTCGAATTGCGATTATACTACCAAGTTCACATTAAAATGACATTTTTGATTGTTCGTGGCACTGCACCCCCTCGCTCCATCTTTTCTCCCGTATGTTTTCCAACCGCTACATCCCCCCACACACACACGGCACTTTAACTGTTTCTCCAGTCAAAGGCGATTAGGTTAAACTTTAATCAGAAGCATTAATGGCCGAATGAAGAAACTGTTTATCATAGGAGTTTATCATCATTAGACACTAAAAACTATACTAATACTCGAGTCAGCTACTGCTGATTGGTGCTAGTGTTTGTATTATAAACGCGTGTCTTCTCGACACATTTGTACTTGCACCTTTTATTTCTAGAGATTTCGTGCAAAAATATCGTATCAGACTGAGAGTTAAAAAATGCATGGAAGTAAAACAGGCCATTCTTTAAAATAGAAAAATAAAAAGCAACAACACCCATTCACGTGTAGAGTTAAATGACCTTAGTTTCATCAAAGAATGACTTCCTGTCTCACCCCCCCCCCCCCCGAGTGTGCACTCGCTGTCTTCTTTTATAAATGCGGACTTTCCTGTCGACCGAAATTGATATTTCTCTAGTAAAACATTTTTCAAATTATTTTAAATGTAGGAAATTGAAAACAGACAAACAACTGCCTTTGGAGACCACGTTTTGAGATGCAATATTTTATTTAAAATCAATTTTTATAAAATATTGCATCTCAAAACATGGTCTCCAAAGGCATTTGTTTGTCTGTTTTCGATTTCCTACATATCTAAGGATGCCTTTATGAACTTTCATTTTATTACCACATAAGCGGCCACGCGCTTCAAGTTCAGACTTTAAAAAAAGTCTGAACACCGTTCCTACAACATCGAGGAGTAAAAACTAAGGTATTGCCTTTAAATTCCGTTATTCCCGTATTACCGTTATTCCATCATTCCCGTTAGCCCGTTATAGCCGTTACTCATTCATCCTGTTATGTCTGTTAGTTCTTTATGTTCCTCATACCAGTATCCTATTATTTACACCAATGCATCATTCTGTTATTCTGTTAGAACAAGGAAAAGAAGTAGAAGAAGAAGAAGACAATAATTAAGAACATGAGAAGTTGAAAATGTAAAACATAAAGAGGAAGTAGACGAAAAAGAAGTAAAACTAAAAGTAAACGAGGAGGAAAGGAAAAAGACAAAGAATGGGAGAAGAGAAAGAAGAAGAAGAAAAAGAAGAAGAAGAAGAAGAAGAAAAAGAAGAGGAAGAAGAAGAAGAAGAAGAAGAAGAAGAAGAAGAAGAAAAAGAAGAAGAAAAAGAAGTAGAAGAAAAAGAAGAAGAAGATTAGTAGAGGAAGGAAACGTAAAGTAATATGAAAAATAAATAGTAGAAGACCGAGAAGAAGAAGAAGAAAAGAAGAAGAAGAAGAAGAAGAAGAAGACGAAGTAGAAAATGGCGTAGGAGAAGAAAAAGATGAAGAGGAAATAGAAGAAGACGAAGAAGTCAAATAATAAGAAGTCGAAGAAGATAAAAGAAAAGGTAGAAGAAGAAGAACAGAAAAAGAAGAAGAAAGAGAAGAAGAAGAAGAAGAAGAAGAAGAAGAAGAAAAAGAAGAAGAAGAAGAAGAAGAAGAAGAAAAAGAAGAAGAAGAAGAAAGAGAAAGAGAAGAAAGAGAAAGAGAAGAAATAGACTAAGAAGAAAAAATGTAAGAATTAAGAAGAAAAGAAGATGAAGTAGACGAAAAACAAAGGAGAGGAAGGAGACAAAAAGAAAGAAGAAGAAGAAGAAGAAGAAGAAGAAGAAGAAGAAAAAGAAAGAGAAGAAGAAAAAGAAGAAGAAGAAGAAGAAGAAGTAGAGGAAGAAGAAGAAGAAGAAGAAGAAGAAGAAGTAGAGGAAGAAGAAGAAGAAATAGAAAGAGAAGAAGAAGAAGAAGAAGAAGAAGAAGAAGAAGAAGAAGAAGAAAAAGAAGAAGAGGAAGAAAAAAGAAGAAGAAAAAGAAGAAGAAAAAGAAGAAGAAGCAGAAGAAGAAGAAGCAGCAGAAGAAGAAGAAACAAAAACGTAAAAAAGAAAAAAGAAAAAAAAAGAAAAAAAAAGAAAAAAGAAAAAAAAGAAAAGAAAGAAGCCGTAGAAAAAGACGCCATTTAACCTCCAAAGAAATTGCATCTAACGATAATGCCATTGACAGAAACTATTTGAATTAAAACGACTTCACACACCGTTTTTATTCGGATTTTCTCTCAATTGTTTCATTATTTTTCCTTAAATTTTATTTTTATTCTTTGTATTTATTCATTTGTTTGATTGTTTTTTTTATTTTACTTTTAGAGAAAACCAAATAAGGGATCTTGTAAAATGAAAGTTGGAAAAAAACTCCCATTTTAGGCTCGCCACAAATACAATCGAATAAATACAAACAAATAAAATAAATATAAAAATAAAATTTTTTAAATAAAATTTTAAAATAAAATTTCAAAAATGTAATTCATAAAATATTTTTTTTATAATCTTTAGAAATCAAATAAATAGAAATAGAAAAGTTTTAAAAATTTGTAAAAAAAACTTAAAATAAAATAAAACAGGAAAAATTGAAATTAAGTCAATAAAACTTTTAAATGTTTGAAAAAAAAAATATAAATTAAATAATAATTAAATGAAACAGTGACGTTATTAACGAGAGATTATCTCTTAAAAGATGTGACAAGATTTTCCGCTGAGCTGAGATACACGACATTGTTCATTATAATAAGTTTATGTAAAATCGTGGGGATCAGAGTTTTGAGGGAAGAGAGAAAGAAGAGGAGAGAGATGGGGAAGAGAGAGAGAGAGAGAGAGAGGGGGTTTGCGAAAGTGAGGGGAGGGGAACGAAAGACAGATAGGAGGAAAATAGATGGATCAGAGAAGACGAGAGAGAAAGAGAGGGATAATTATAAAAAGAGGGAAGAATGGAGAGAAGGAGAAATGGAGGAGGTAGAGAGAGAGAGAGAGAGAGAAAGAGAGAGAGAGAGAGAGAGAAAGAGAGAGAGAGAGAGAGAGAGAAAGAGAGAGAAAGAGAGATAGAGGGAGGAAGAATGATGGAGAAAGAGAGATGAAAGAGAGAGGCTGATATATACGACCAGATTCAGTATAATAAGTTTATGTAAAATCCTGGGGATCAGGATTTTGAGGGAAGAGAGAAAGAAGAGGAGAGAGATGGGGAAGAGAGAGAGAGAGAGAGAGAGAGAGAGGGGGGGTTAGCGAAAGTGAGGGGGAGGGGAACGAAAGACAGATAGGAGGAAAATAGATGGATCAGAGAAGACGAAAGAGAAAGAGAGGGAGAATTATAAAAAGAGGGAAGGATGGAGAGAAGGAAAAATGGAGGACGTAGAGAGAGAGAGAGAGAGAGAAAGAGAGAGAGAGAGAGGAAGAATGATGGAGAAAGAGAGATGAAAGAGAGAGGCTGATATATACGACCAGATTCAGTATAATAAGTTTATGTAAAATCCTGGGGATTAGGATTTTGAGGGAAGAGAGAAAGAAGAGGAGAGAGATGGGGAAGAGAGAGAGAGAGAGGGGGGGGTAGCGAAAGTGAGGGGGGAACGAAAGACAGATAGGAGGAAAATAGATGGATCAGAGAAGACGAAAGAGAAAGAGAGGGAGAATTATAAAAAGAGGGAAGGATGGAGAGAAGGAAAAATGGAGGACGTAGAGAGAGAGAGAGAGAGAGAGAAAGAGAGAGAGAGAGAGGGAGGAAGAATGATGGAGAAAGAGAGATGAAAGAGAGAGGCTGATATATACGACCAGATTCAGTATAATAAGTTTATGTAAAATCCTGGGGATCAGGATTTTGAGGGAAGAGAGAAAGAAGAGGAGAGAGATGGGGAAGAGAGAAAGAGAGAGAGAGAGAGAGAGAGAGGGGGGCCTAGCGAAAGTGAGGAGGGAACGAAAGACAGATAGGAGGAAAATAGATGGATCAGAGAAGACGAGAGAGAAAGAGAAGGAGAATTATAAAAAGAGGGAAGGATGGAGAGAAGGAAAATTGGAGGAGGTAGAGAGAGCGAGAGAGAGAGAGAGAGAGGGAGGCAGATAGATGCAGAAAGAGAGATGAAAGAGAGGCTGAGATATACAACATGATTCAGTATAATAAGTTTACGTTTAAATCCGGGGTATCAGTTTTTGTAGGAAAGCGAGAGAAGAAGAGGGAAGGGGAGAAGTACGAGAGAGAGGATGTAGGGGGAGGGAAAGCGAGAAGAAGAGAGAGGGTGAGAGAAGGCCGAGAAAGAGAGATGAAAGGGAAAGATGGATAAGACAGGGCGGGAGAGAAAGAGAAAGAGAATTATAGAAAGCGGGAAGGATGGAGAGAGAATAAAGAGGGGGGGGGAAGAGAGAAAGAGAGTGGAGAAAAAGGGAGGGAGAAAAAGAGATGTGTGAAAAGAGAAAGAGAGAGAGAAAAGATGAGATGCACGACATGATTCATTATCATATGTTTATGACAATTCCTGAGGATCAGAGATTGGAGGTAGAGAGAGAGAGAGAGAGAGAGAGAGAGAGAGAGAGAGAGAGAGAGAGAGAGAGAGAGAGAGAAAGTAAGAGAGGGAGAAGGGAAATGAGAAAGTGGGAGAGAATAAAGAAGAAGAGGTTAGACGGATATGATGGTGAGAGAGACAGAACTTAATATACATTATATATATACAGGGTGATTCATAAGTCACTTAACTTAGCTATTTATTTTTGAAATTCTAAAGTTAAAAAATACGGTAATACAAAACAGAAAGTTTATTCAACAAATTAATTTCTGGGAGTTTAAAAGTACCGCAAATTTTCAAATTTTCCACTTTCGTTCTGCATGCATAGCTCCATTCTTTTTTGCAAGGAATTTACGACTCTTTGTAGCATATTTGATTGATTATGAAATAAATATATATAGAAACAAATATATAAACGAACACATTTAAAATAACAAATAGCAGTAATTAGAGAGTAAGATAACAATCATCAAAAGTTCATAGTATGTTTGTGCTTCATATGGTAATCATTTTAAATAGCTAAGTGAAGTGACTTAAGAATCACCCTGTATGTATATATATATATATATATATATATATATATATATATATATATATATATATAGAGAGAGAGAGAGAGAGAGAGAGAGATAGAGAGAGAGAGAGAGAGAGAGAGAGAGAGAATGGAGAGAAAGGGGAAGAAAGAGAGAGGAAAGAGAAAAAGATCGATAGAACTGAGAGAGAGATGAGAGTGGGAGAGGAAAAAATAGATACACATGAAAGGGAAAAAGATGGATGAACCAGTACGAAAGATAAAAAGAAAGAGAATTATAGAAAGAAATAGAGAAGGATTGACAGAAAGAGAGAGAGAAAGAAATAGAATGAGAGAGAGGGGGGGTGAATAGATGAGGAGAGAAAATAAAAGATGAACAAGAAAAAGCCGGAGAAAGCGACAGAGGTGAAAGGATTGAAAAAGAGAGACTGTGACGAAGGGGAGAGAAAAATGAATTCGAAAAATGAGGAGAATGAGAAATGAGAGAGTATTAACAAAAAAAGAACGGAGAGAAAAAAAGAGAGATGAGAGAAAGCAAGAATGGAGAGAGAAAGAATATGCAAGAGAAAGAGATAGAGATGGAAAGAATGGAAGGTAGGGAGAATGGGAGACTGCGTTGAAATACCTGGGAGAAAAATGAGAGCGACAGGGGAAAGAACGTGAGATGAAAGATAATTAAAGAAAAGAAGATGGATGGAAAACGAGAGAGATGAGAGAAAGAGAGAACAAGAAAGAGAAAATAAGAAAGAGAGAACAAGAAAGAGAAAATAAGAAAGGGCGAGAGAAAGACATATATATATATATATATATATATATATATATATATATATGATTATTTTTATTTACACTGACATGCACAAAATCTGCGACACTGGCATGTCGATGTTATCGATCAACAGTTATTATAAACTGAGATCTCATCAGGCAGAGTTAGAATCCGATCTCCGAGTTAGAATTCGATATCCGATCGGATTCTAACTCTGCCTGATGAGATCTCAGTTTATAATAACTGTTGATCGATAACATCGACATGCCAGTGTCGCAGATTTTGTACATGTCTGTGTAAATAAAAATAATCATATATAAAGATCTATTTGATATTGAGCACTTTTTATAAACCCGGTTGAAATTCTTTGGATTACTACCGTGTGGATGTTTTTACCTGGATTATTACCATTATATATATATATATATATATATATATATATATATATATATATATATATATATATATATATATATATATGTATGTATGTATATCTAGGCAGCATCTTCTCTTGCAGACAAGTATTGTTGAATATAAGAAACAACTCATTCTAGATATTCTTTTGGGTCCTTCTTCAGGGGACTAAGTACCAATATAGTTTCGTACTTAGTACACAATTCCCGCCAAAAACATTCTATAAATACTACACATTGTCTAGAAC
>OY744554.1:14099518-14104518 GCA_963556195.1 Sepiola atlantica | reverse complement strand
CTCTCCCCCTCTCCGTCTCACTTTAGACTAAAATTATTATTATTTTTTTATTATTACTAGAACAACACGCATTACGCTTTCTCGGCATGCCTAAGGTAAATACATTCCAAAGGATGTAATTTTTATTTAATATAGAAATAAATGTTCCCGCGGAATGTATTTGCCTAAATACATTCTCGGCATTTGGCCAAGATCAAAGTGTAGTATCTGTTCCGATGGATACTGCACCCCATAGAGAGGTATCGTCTTGGCCTTCGGGGCTTGATTTACACCGGTCTATTGGACGGTTCTGTGCAGTTCTAGGAGGTCCACCCTTCCATGCTTTGCCTCCCATCTTTGGGGAGGAGTAAGTTTATTGCTTACTGCCTGAGGCGCCCCTACCGGGGAATGCCGACGGGGCTGCCCAGGCAATTTTTAATGACCAGAGTGCTCACCTTCTCGGGTGCTGGCTTTTCAAGTCCCATTTTCCCGACCCGACCTTGGGTCACATCTTACCGTGTGGAAGTAAGATAAAACTGGTCTTGTGCCTAACCTCCAGGAGGTAAATAAATTATTAACTGTATTCTTATATTACCTGGCTAATATAAGCCTACAAAGAGGGATTTTCCAGGGAAACTCTCTGTCACCACTACAGTTTATCATAGCCATGATGCCACTCAAGAACATACGCATGAATTGCAATGCTGGATGCAAATTTCCGGACACAGAAGAAAGTTTCATGACGTCTAGGTTTTGTATTCTCTCAAGGCAGGAAGGAGTGCTCTGAGCGGCACTTCCTCAGATGTGGCAACAGTACTCCTTCTGATGACATATTTGACTCTTATACCGATCACAGAAGAGTGATAGCTAGTCTTTCTACGCCAATCTGTTAATTCCATGGCGTCGCGGAAAACCTTACATTTAAGGAAGCGGTCCTATTCCTATTTTAAACGAGCTTTTTTTGTTACGTTGTTTAAAACAGTTGGTCGTACGTAACTGGATGAACAACATAACAAACTCTGGCAGAAATGGGAGGGAATGAAGGTTGGGGGATAGAGAAGATTAAGGTTCGTGTTAGGAAGCATATAAATATCTGTGTGTTCTGGAAGAGCAGACGCCATAAAATCAAGAGAAATAAAAGAGAATTGGAAGAGAATTCCTGAGAAGAACCAGAAAATTCCTCGCTCTTTCAATCTTTCCCAGCTTATTGGTCCCCCGATTTATAAAATCGGGGGACTTATGTTTTGAGGCATGTCCGTCCGTCCGTCCGTCCGTCCGTTCGTCCGGATTTTTCTCCGCAACCATCCATTGAATTTCTCTGAAATTTTGCATGAAGTTGTAACTTAGGTCAGGTTAGAAAGTGACATTCTCCAATTTTAAAAACAAAATCTGGTTAGCCCCCCAGGGGGTGAAAAGTCCCCGAAATGGCAAAAAAAATGACATTTTTTGCCCCATAACTTTTCATCCATCCATTCAATTTCTCTGAAACTTGAACCAAAATGTGGAGGCAATTGTTCCTAATAGAAAATAAGTATTGCTGACCTTGGAAAAAATCTGGTTCGCGCCCCCAGGTGGTTAAAAGCCCCAAAATGGCAAAAAATTACCCTTTTCTCCCATAACGTTTCATCCATCGATTCAATTTTTCTGAAATTTGGCCAAAATGTAGAGGCTATATATGTTCTGGATATAAAATGAGCATCCTCGACCTCAGAAAAATTCTGGTTCTCGCCTCCAGGGGGTCAAATGAGGGTCAAAAATGTCCCAAATTGCCCAAATTATAGCATTTTACACTCGCCACATCAAGTCACATATAGAGGGGGACGACGCACGCGCGGCTTGTTTTTTTTTTATTATTATTACTTTTTTCTTACTAGAAGTTCTCTAAGTGATAACAGGTCTCTGAAGATTTCAAGTAGTTTCCGTTTGTTTTCGATTATTATTTAACATTATTGCAACAGCCTTTTAGCGTAGTTGAAGTTACCACACGAGTCATTACCAATAATCGCATACTAGTAAAAAAACAAGTAGTGTGCCCTGGTATCTGAGTGACAGCTAGTCTCCTCTTGATTTCTGATACTCTCCGCTAATTTCTATCAGCGTTTCAACTCACAGCCGTTTTCAATTTAGTTCTCGACGACTTACTTTAGAATCTGTGTGAAAATCGTCCTCCTTATGATTTCGGTAATCTTCGCGCCCTTTCGTTATGGATGGTGTAATCCTTTCTAGGTCTTTCCATCTTCTCAGATTCTCCGTGACCATTTTCTGTGGTACCGAGCTATGTTAGTGGGTCTGTTATTTTGTTAGGGGTGAGACGTTTCGTATATGATAGGGGTTTTGTATATGTTAATGGTAATGGGTTTCGTATATACCCAGAGTGCGGTCAGTATTGGAAGCTGAAACAGATAATATGCTCTAGTTCATGGACATACAAAACGAAGGAGCTCTATCAAGCAAATTTTGGCTAGCAAAAGGATACCTGAACAGAGAAACGGAATCGCTACTAACAGTCTCACAAAAAAACGCGTTCAGGACGAACTATATAAAAATTAAAAAAATTTTAAATTTTTTAATTTTTTTTTTATTTTTTTATTTTTTTTATTTTTTATTTTTTATTTTTTTTGTTTTGTAAAACTTAATTATGTTCTACAAAACCAAAACCAAAAACAACAGCCCCTCTCCCTTTCTCCCCCCCCCCTTTTTAATTTTTATTTTTCCTACCCTACTCCCGGTCCTGGATATGACCTTAAACTACATCCGATGGTGAGATCCGGCTTACGGACTTTGGGGAATGTGGAGCCTCCTCTTAATTACCATTGCTCCCAGGTCCACCCTGACCCGGAGTGGTAGTACCTGTTAGGGTCCCAACTATGGGTTAAATAGAAACAGATATTAAAAGGGGAAAGAAACAAAAAAGAGAAGAAAACAAGACCAGATTCGGCATTAAATAACCCAAAAAGGGTTGATATGCCGTAAAACAAAACTACCAAATCAAAACTACCAGAAAAAAATAGTAAATGTAAAAGAGTGTGTCCGACGACACACACACAAACTGATTTTTTTTAAATTTACGTTCTTTTTTCTCTTTCTTTAATTATTTCTAATGATGGACCCCTGGGAGAAAGATTTGGCCGATTCTAAAGGAATTCTGTATGATATTGATAGCGGATCCAGATGTGGATTTATATCGTTATCGACAAGGGCTAAAGAGACACGAGGGCCGGATTGATTTCGGCAACATTTTTATCATTTCGACGCTAATCTGTTTTCGCAGATGCGTCCTATGGCAGACTTCGTCCGTGCATCCGCTAGTCTGTCACGCTTAAGTTTTAAATAGTATTTTCGTTGGTCTGTCACGCTTACTTTTTAAGTAGCTTTTTCATCAGAAATAGTACTTTTATTAGTGTCATGCTTAAGTTTCAAATAGTATTTTCGATGGTCTGTCCCGCTTTAATTTGAAATATAGTTCGTCTGTCAGACCTAAGTTTGAAATATCATTCTCGTCAATCTGTCAGAATTAAGTGTGAAATAGTATTTCAATTGGACTGTCATGATTAAGTTTCACATAGCATTTTCGCTGGTCTGTCTCACTTGAATTTGAAATACATTTTTTCGGTCTGCCATGATTCAGTTTGAAAAATAATTTTTGTCAATCTGTCAGAATTAATTTTCATATAACATTTTTTGTTAATCTTCCACGCTTAAGTTTGAAATATTTTTGTCAATCTATCAGGATTAAGTTTAAAATAGAATTATGTAATTTGTTTTTTCAATAAATATTCGATTAATCGTAAATAAAAAAAATAAAATCACGTTTAGGCGAGAAACATGTACACACACACACGAGATCTCGTATGTATAGTTTGATTAATATAGTTTTATCGCTGTATATCGCGACTTTTTTATGGTTTGAATTATATAAGTAACTAGCGGAACCCGTCGCCCGGCGTTGCGCGGGAGAAAGTACTACCTATTGAATAAAAAGAAACCGCCTATTGTTCTTCTCCCCCCCCCCCCCTGTACCGTGTAGGTGAATGTTTTAAATTTAAAAAAAAGAAAAGAAAATGGTTTAGAGCAGAATGGGATCGAACGTCGATAGTGGCGGAATGAAACCTCCCTTCTTAACCATTGCGCCGCAGTTACTACTTGTAAAATCCATGTGAAAATATACCAGTTAACGTAAGCGTGTTTACTGGCAGCGTCTGGCAGCGAAAAGTAAAGTTCAACAATGACACGGTTTATGTCATTTATTTGGGAAGGGTTAAAGGTATATGATTTTGAAAATATAAATGTGTCGGGGTCTAACAGCATCTTGGCGACTATTGAATTAAGTAGAAAGTCGATTTAATGAAGGAATTGTAGCCGCCATATTTGAAGAATAAATGTTGCAGGAACTGTGTTCGTTAATGTCATTCGCTTGATTCCGGAATGAATGTAAATGTGGAAATCATAGTTAGAAATAGGAAAAACGTAATCTGATATTCGCGGAATATCATAGGATTCAACGGGAGCGGTCATTATTTGTTTGCGTATTGTTTTATATTATGTAGTAAATTAATACCAGGCATATAATAAATAAGGACGGACTGTATTGTGAAAAGTAAACTGTGTTTATTACTTCCCGGTGTCGATGAGTGTAGTCACAGTACACAATTGTTAGGGGGAAAAGTCTTTGCTACCACCTATATGGAGTTGGTTTTTCGGAGAGACGTTGATGGTGGGCCAAATGTAATATTGAGTGTTAGGTTGGAAAAAATAATAACAACTTTACTAAAACACGCTCGAGTGAGTAAGTGTAGCATAGCGGTAGGTTTAATAGTCTGTTTTGTATATGGTTATTTTCCTATACTCCGAGAAGGTACAGGGGAAAAAAAAACGTCTCTACTTTATATATTAGATAGAAAGATAGAATAATTGAACGGGGAATAAAGTAATGAAAAGAAGGGGAGAAAGAAGAAAGAGAAGAAGAAAAAGACGGAGGAAATACCGAAGAAGAACAATTTAAAAGAATAAAAAGATGAACA
>OY744554.1:14089518-14094518 GCA_963556195.1 Sepiola atlantica | reverse complement strand
TAGTGCGACTGGTGAAAAGAGTTTGTCTTTGAAAATCCATGAATTAAGGATATGGAACTCCTTACTTTAAATTTCTGATGCTTTAATAAATATGGTGTCCATACAATCTTTTATTCTCATCTTATATCTCTTGAATTGGTTGCTCTATTCAATATATTGAGCTTTATATTATCAGGATAGATTATTATTAAACGATACATCGCTTATCTTTAATTTAATTTAATATTTATATATATATATATATATATATATATATATATATATATATATATATATATATATATATATATATATATGCCCCCGATCGGAATTCAGAAAACTCTTAGTAGAAAACACAAAAAATTTAAAAATTAGTACTAACAAACAAAAACTCCATATATTAGAAGCCCTATATTTAAAAACAAACAAAAACCCTGATTAATAGAATTGACTTTAATATCAGTAATAATATTCTAAAATGTTTATTGCTCCAATATAGTTTCGTACTTAGTACATAATTCCCGCCAAACACTTTCTATAAATACTAACACATGGTCTAGACTGATTAGCCTCATTCCCCCTGAAGATGGACGCAGATGGGTCCGAAAGTACTTGGAAGAGAGATGCAAATTATGGCAAATTCATCAGCCAATTCCCATCCGAAACTAAGATCTTTATTCGGGTTATTGAAAGGATCTACCAAAGGATATATAGACACGAGTTGTCTATTATATTCAATAATACTTGCCTGAAAGAGAAAATGCTGCCTAGATATACATATATATATATATATATATATATATATATATATATATATATATATATATATTTATATATATATATTAGTAGACTTATATGAACATTCTGAGATGCTTGTTGACAAATTAATATATATATATATCACTTTGTTCATATATATATATATATACATATATATATATATATATATATATGTGTGTATATATATATAAATATATATATAAATATATATATATATATATATATATATATATATATATATACATACATGATATAAAAATATGCTAAGGCATTTCATATTCGTAGTACGTTATCACCTTTAACATTAAAACAAATTAGATTTTTCAAAGATGGTGATTTGTAATTATTTTGATGTCGCGAAAGAAAAAATAAATTCTGTGTTTTGTCATTTTAAAAGTAATTGTTCCAAAATCAAATTATGTCATCACGTCGACTAAAACAGTACAATTTAAAATAAATACACTTCAAGAAGTGACATTCGTTTAATTGATTTGAAAAATATATGTAGCTGACAATTAGTTTATGGTGAAATGACAAAGAATATTTATCGTTCTAAGAAGAATTAAATTGCTTGAATTTTGAATAAATAATAAACTAAATAAAGAAGAAAATATGTACGTTTTTATTTAAAGATTATTTCCCTGACAATGAGACTTATTTTTTTACTGAAGAAGAAAGAGTCTTTTTTTCTTCTTCATAGTATTAGCCCTGACGGATATTGATTATTTCAAAAGGAACAATCCGCGCGTGCGTGGTCCTCTTCTGTATGTGACTCGATGTGGCGAGTGTAAAATGCAATACATTTGGTCAATTTGGGGCATTTTGATCCCCCTTTGACACCCTGGGAGCGCGAACCAGAATTTTTCTGAGGTCAAGGATGCTCATTTTACATCCAAAACTATTGCCTCTACATTTTGGCCAAGTTTCAGAAAAATTGAACTGATGGATCAAACGGTATTGGAGAAAAGGGTTATTTTTGTCATTTTGGGCACTTTTTACCCCCTTTGGGCGCGAACCAGATTTTTTCCAAGGTCAGCGATACTTATTTTCTATTAGAAACAATTGCCCCCACATTTTGGCCAAGTTTCAGAGAAATTGAATGGATGGATGAAAAGTTATGGGGCAAAAAATGTCATTTTTTGCCATTTCGGGGCCTTTCGAGCCCCTGGGTGGCATACCAGATTTTTTTTTTAAATCGGAGAATGTCACTTTCTAACCTGACCAAAGTTACAACTTCATGCAAAATTTCAGAGAAATTCAATGGATGGTTGCGGAGAAAAATCCGGACGGACGGACAGACGGACGGATCGACGGACGGATATGCCTCAAAACATAATTCCCTGATTTTATAAATCGAGGGACCAATATTATTGTTAGCAGTAAATTATGCAAATTGGTTTAGAAAGCGTCGTGGGATTTCCACGGGTTCCCCATGTTTATATTAATGTAGTAATATTTATATCAATATGTTCATATATGTCTACCTATCATATATTCATTTTCCTCTTGTTTCTTCTTCTTCTTCTTCTTCTTCTTCTTCTTTTTTAACATAGTTCACCCCAAACAAGGCAAGTTGCCACTGCAGACGTAAGGAGCTACTTAGAATAAGGATGAAAGTTTTCGGGGTCATCTTAAATTTGAAGCTGTGCAGCGAGATGCTTATAAAAATTAGTTTTTAATTTCTGCATGTCAGTACAGTCGGGGAACCAGGTAGCAAGGAGGGAGTTCCAAAGGCCGACAGCACGAGAAAAGAAGCTATTGCAGTAGAATAATTTCCGGCATCTTGGGACCTCCACAGTAAATGGATGGTGCTCAGCTGATTGTCGGGTTGGCCGAGTGTATTTACGTCGAGGATGCACCAGAACAGCAAGTTCATCGGAGCACATTCCATTGAAGTACTTGTTAAACAAGCACAAGAATGCAACATTGCGGCGATGGGACAGGGGCTGGATCTTCGTGGATAGTGAGGGACCTATTAGATTAGCGACTCTTTTTGAGGACTTTGTCTAACAGGTAGAGACTAGTGGATGGTGCATTAGCCCAGATGTGAAAAATACTCCATGCATCGGCGGATGGTTGCTTTGCAGAGATATAGGATACTGTCAGTTTTCTAGCACGGTAGAGGGAGCCTACGTTCTTTGCAGCAGCTGTGGCAATGTCTTCTATGTATTTGTTCCAATTCATGCTACCTGTGAATGTTAGGCTGAGAAGTTTAAACGTTGGACTTTCAGGTAAGGTGTTATTTGCCATGGCAATCGGTGGTTAAATAGGTTTCTTGTAGATGTTTCTTCTTCTTCTTCTTCTTCTTCTTCGATTTCTTCTTCTTCTTCTTCTTCTTCGACTTCTTCTTCATCTTCATAATTAGTGTTCATATGTATCCTTGTGTATATCTATCTAGCTTAGTTTTTCGTATTTACAGTAGGGAATCCATTTTCCTAGGTTTCTTCTTCTTCTTCATCTTCCTCCTCTTTCGTCTTCTTCTTCTTCATCTTCTTCTTCTTCTTCTTCTTCTTCTTCTTCTTCTTCTTCATCTTCTTCCTCTTTCGTCTTCTTCTTCTTTTTCTTCTTCTTCTTCCTCTTCCTCCTCTTTCGTCTTCTTCTTCTTCTTCTTCTTCTACTTTATCTTCCTCCTCTTTCGTCTTCTTCTTCTTCTTCTTCTTCTTCTTCTTCTTCTTCTTCTTCCTCCTCCTCCTCCTCTTTCGTCTTCTTCTTCTTCTTTTTCATCTTCCTCCTCTTTTGTCTTCTTCTTCTTCCTCTTTCGTCTTCTTCTTCTTCTTCATCTTCTTCCTCTTTCGTCTTCTTCTTCTTTTTCTTCTTCTTCTTCCTCTTCCTCCTCTTTCGTCTTCTTCTTCTTCTTCTTCTTCTTCTTCTTCTTCTACTTTATCTTCCTCCTCTTTCGTCTTCTTCTTCTCCCTCTTCCTCCTCTTTCGTCTTCTTCTTCTTCTTCTTCTTCTTCTTCTTCTTGTTCATCTTCCTCCTCTTTCGTCTTCTTCTTCTTCTTCTTCTTCTTCTTCTTCTTCTTCTTCTTCTTCTTCTTCTTCTTCTTCTTCTTCACCACTTATCAAGTCCCGGGAGCCACTCAGGATAAGATTGTCAATTGGACGATAATCGCCACCACGAGACATTTGGACGCAGTTGGTAGAATTGGCAGAAGATTACTGAAGAGGACTTGAATATCCAAGAAGACGTCTAAATAAGTATTTGTTTGCATTATACTTGAAGACGATAATGTTGTAGTCGGTTGGGAAGCAGCCTCGCGGTATTTTGTTCACCATATGATGTGTGCTCCGTTTGTTTTTTTGGTAGATAGATAGAGAGAGAGAGAAAGAGAGAGAGAAAGACAAACAGAGACAGAGAAAGAGAGGGAAGGAGAAAGAAAGAGAGAGAGAGAGAGAAAGGGAAAGAAAAGGACGTTCTTTATTATAATAATTATAACTAGCGGTATCCGTGTAAATTACACGAAATGATGTTTTTAATACTAATTATCTTGTTCCTAACCTATACATGTTTGAATAAAATATGATAAGATTTGGACTTGCATATTTATTTTTTAAAATGAACAATACATGAAACAATTTACAAAACTTCTTTAAATAACAATATTTCTAGTGAAGGTGGTTCCTCTTCTCTGACCAAAAGTAGAATTATTCTGAGGAGAAATTTTCACTCTTACACTGTTCATAGAACTTGCGTTTGAGAAAGCTACATAACGTTGTCCATGAGTAAAGCAAGGTTGTGGAAGCTAGATCGCAACACACAAAATAACACGCACGCTATCGTATTAATATGTGTCTTCCTATTCCCCCCCCCCTTCGATGTAGAAAAAAATCTTAGAGGTTAGTTGGGATCGAACTATAAACCAGCGTGGCCGACGTCACTGACCGTTGCGCCAAACGGAACTAATTGAAGACATTACGAAAATTAGGTAACTTGAATGCTTTTCCAAATTGCGACACGCATGCGCAGAGCTTTTGATGTAAGCGTTACACATGAACACACACGCTATCGTATTTAGATATCTATATATTAATACGATAGCGTGTGTGTTCGTGTGTCACGCTTCCGACAAAAGCTCTGCGCATGCGTGCCGCACCTAGATTGTGAAATACATTCAACTCGCCTAATTTTCGAAACATTTTAAGTATTTCCCTTTGGCGCAACGGTTAGCGACGTAGTATTTTTTTACTTTCTTTTTTTACTTACTTTTTTTTACTAGTTTATAGTTCGATCCCAACCAACCT
>OY744554.1:14077018-14084518 GCA_963556195.1 Sepiola atlantica | reverse complement strand
TATATATATATATATATATATATATATATATATAAACACACACACACTAGGAGAGTAGAACGTGAACTCTCGCTTCTCTTATTTAGTCCTCAATTTTTCACATTCCATGAGCGACGTTTCTGACAAAGGGGGAATAATTGTTGTTTTCGGAGTCGGAACCTATTAATCTAAAACTTATCATTGACTTGTGTTTGACCTTGAAGTAGTATTTATTTTAGCTCATGACATCAAGTGGCTTCATGCCTTGTCTGGAGCGATTTCCATTAAAAAATAGCAAACATATGCTTCCTCTGGTCGCATATGTTTGCTAGTTTTTTTTATTTAATTACTCAGTAAAATGTGTTTGTTTTTTTATTTACATAAAAAATGAAAGAAAATCACCGCATTCTTCTATTTTAATAAATAAAACATCAGAATAATAAAAACAGTTTTTAAACAAAATTTACCCTTTACAGCATAAAATCTATAAAAAAAAACCTAAACACACTTAAGGTCGTAAAAAATAATAATATTTGAAGTTTTTCAAATCGAAAATAAAGGTGTACCTAAAATAAAATCAACAATTAAGAAAATAAAATACAGTGAACACGATTTTAAATTCAGTTATTTAATTGCTCAGTAAAATGTGTTTTTTTTACAAAAAATAGTCATTTTTTAATCAATTATTTTTTAAATTCAACAATTTGATTTAATAAATGTCTGCTTGATAACATAATTTCAAATAAAATTACAAAAACAAAGCAAAAACGTTTGAATAAAAAAATCAAAGTAAATATATAATTTTTGAGCGACTAGTATGATAAATCTTAGAGAATGTGTTGTTTATATGTTATTAATAAAATAACGCATCCATGGCTTGTGTCCATCTCTCTCTTTTTTCTATTTGTCTCGTTCTCTCTCTTTCTCTCTCTCTTTCTGTCTCTCTCTTTATTTTTCTCTCTCTCTCTTTTTTTCTCTCCCTTTCTTGAAATATAACTTTCTGTGCGTTTGAAATAGAACGTTATTCTTAATAATTAGAGGCGGGTAACCAAATGTTGGAGTGGACACCGACTGTCCATCATATTCCATTAAAATCTAATTAAATTTCGTAACTCAATTATATAGATTAAAATAATAATGCCTTTAATTAAATCTATTGATATTTTTTATTAAGATTATTATTATCGATGAAAATATTTTAAATACATCTGAAAATCTGAAAAGAAAACAATCATGAGTGTATATTTGCAAATATTAATTTATTAGAAGCTTTAAAACAAATTAATTATGTAAATTTGAAAGACGCGTGAAGTTTGGGGAAGCTTTGGAATGGGTATATATAGGAGCTGATAAGTAGATATAAAAGGAAAGCGACCAAAACTAATAATATAGTTTCGGCTTCAGACAAACAGACAGACAGACACATACATAATCTCCATTATTAATAGATATATGGTGTCCCAAAAAGATATATACACCGCTTGAAAGAAGGGTAGAGGAGTAAGAATACGCATTAAAAAAAAGACAGTAAAATGCATGTATCAATATATATATATATATATATATATATATATATATATATATATATATGAATATGGATTCATATATACATATGTGTAAGCGACATAATTATTAAAACTGGTGTTGTAATAACTAAAAACGTGAAATATCGCAAGATAAAGAGGGACCGAATGTAATTAATTATGCTATATTTATCAAAATAAGTTTTACCCACGCAGTACAACACGATAATTCATTTAAATTTGAACAGACTAAAATTATTTAATTCATATCATATAAATCCCGACGAAGACTTTTTGAATTAGCACTCAACACAAACTCTAACATCATCAAACAACCTAATGGTTTCTATAATCGATCTCCTGTAATCAGCAAACTCATTTTAGGGTTTAGGGTTAGAGTTTAAAAATAGGGTTAGGGTTAGGGTTAGGGTTAGGGTTAAGGGTTAGGGTTAGGGTAAGGGTTTAGGGTTTGGGTTAAGGTTAGGGTTCAGGGTTAGGGTTAAGGTTAGGGTTAGGGTTTAGGTTTGGGTTAGGGTTAGAGTTATGGGTTAGGGTAAGGGTTAGAGTTTAAGGTTAGGATTAGGTTTAGGGTTAGGTTTACGGTTAGAGTTAGGGTTACGGTTAGGGTGAGGTACGGGTGTTCTATCTAAATAAATAAATGCGAAAGTTGTGCTAACTTTCTCTTACTAACGGTGAGATTAAAACACCTTATTTCAAGTTAATTCAAACTTACACAATAGAAGCACCCAACCTGTTGTATATGAGATCTCAGTAGTAAAATTTACTAATTTGCATATTGCTGTGCAAAAGGACACCTTATTAATTAACTATAATTTGTTATTGGTTTTTTATATTCGACTCTTTATTTCAAGTTAATTAATGTTTACACGATAGCAACACCCTATCAAACCCTAACCCTAACCCTAACCCTAACCCTATCTTCTAATTTTAAACACAACAGAATTCTCCAGTAGATTATACCATTTTGTATTCTTCAAATGTTCCTGATAATCTTGTTGGATAATGGCCCTATGGGAATGGACGTATCTGTTGGAAATCGTTGGTTTGACTTGCGCGAATTAGCGCGGGGGACCCGGCAGTCGAGTGCAGAATATGTCCTGTTCTCACAGTCGGAAATCACAGACGTTACAAGGTGCCCGCGTGACGAGACCCCAGATCAAGGGTCAATGTGCACCTGCCAGATGCTCTGTGACGTCACGGGCTTTTGCGTGGGAAACAGAGGGATCCGTGACGTCACTCGTTCTTCGTGAGAAGCGAGTTTTAGCAGTCTGGGTTTTGGAGGCGCACCTATGAGACGTGATTTTACCATGTAGTCAAGCAACTAACATAGGGGAATTGTTCCCTAAGAAAATACGGGCGAAAGAATTCTCTCCCCCCTCCACTAATGGTTACGACTTATTTGATAAATAACTACGATAATGTAGTAATTTGCTCTCTCTCTCGACGTTAGTGAATATCTCCCAGCTGATTTGATAACTAACGCTTGTAATAAAAAGAATTACATAAAAAAAAAAGATTGTTTGTCTTCCGACCCGATCATGGGGCTTTTGTTGCAGCGGCGTGGTTCACGGCAGAAGAAGGAGGAAGGAGTTCCACCACTAGACGACATCGAGACGGAGAAATTTGGAGATAAGCAAACTGTGTGATTTATGTTTAAAAAAAGACGAGTATGTGAACTGCCACGACCGCCGGTCCCTAAGTAGAGGACTATGCAATAATCTTACATTAAACTAAATCTTTTGGGCAAAAAATAACAAATTAAAACAAGCCATGTAAAAAGACAGATAGTCTGAATGTTTGTCCAATGCCGCTTTAATAGGCTAGTCATAGCCACAACATCCTCTGGTAAAGTTGTTCCACGGAGCAGAAACACGGACAGATAACGCTTTCTTTCCTCTATGAAACCGAAAGCGACGGTGGTACATCTTTTTCGGGTAGCAGGGAGACCACTACTTGACGCTGGGGTGAAAAACTCCTAAAAAAGTAGATTTAAATTCCCGTTGATGACGTTGTACGCCAGAATCAAGTCTCTACGCATCCACCGCTGAACAAGTACACATAAATCGACTTGAAGCTTGAATGAAAAACTCCTCAAAAAGTAGATTTAAATTCCCGTTGATGATGTTGTACGCCAGAATCAAGTCTCTACGCATCCACCGCTGCACAAGTACACATAAATCGACTTGAAGCTTGAATGAAAAACTCCTCACAAAGTAGATTTAAATTCCCGTTGATGACGTTGTACGCCAGAATCAAGTCTCTACGAACCCACCGCGGCACAAGTACACATAAATGTATATGTCGTCTTTGTGGTAAAATTTACAAATTTGCATACTGCTGTGCAAAATTATACTTCATTAATTAACTATACTTCGCTGTTGTTGTTTTTTTTTTTTCATTCAATGATTGTTTTGAGTTTAATGTAACAAATAGTTATGTTTAGGAATATTGTTTTAGTTTGTGAAAAATGTTTAGAATTCGGAAATATCATTGTTGTTATGTTCTTATTTCGTGGATAAATGTTCAGCAAGTAAATAGATGTATGCAGCACTTTTCTTTTCTTTTGCATAGTCTTTTAATTTCTCGTACCTTCTCTTCCTCGTCGCGTGGAGGGGTGTCGTCTCGATATCGTCTAGTGGCTGGATTCCCTCTTCGTTTCTGTACCGCCGTGAACATCGCCGTCCCTGGTCTACAACACCTTCATAGCACAACATTCACGAGGCAACAATCTTTTACTTTGATTTGTTTATTTCAGACGTCAGTCTACCGTCGATGTTAGAGATGTTTCACCAACGTTGAGGGAGAGACCAAATTACTACTCTATCGTAGTTAATTCCTGGCTTAAGTCCTTAGCCATTCGAGGAAGGGGGAAGAAGGAATCTCATACCTGTATTCTCTTAGGGAATTTAATTCCCCTGAACATTTGAAGACTACATAGAGAAATCGTCCGTTCGACTTGCTTCCAAACCCAGACTGACAAAACTGTTTCCCACACAAAAGATCGTGACGTCATAGAACCCCTGAGGTCTCGTCAACGTGGTGGCCCTGTCAACGTTTGTGAGCTCCAACTGTGAGAGCCAGTTTATTTTACACTCGACTGTACGGGTCCACCCGCACTAAATCGCGCAAGCCTAACCAAACGATCTCCCACATACGTCAACTTCAAAATGCGTTCGGCCTCACAGGGCCAGTATCCAACATGAACAAGTTACTGATCCATTTATAAATTGTAAGTTAATAACAAAGACCCCCACCCCCACACAAAACTAACCAGACAAATTGATTTCTTTCTTTTCTTTTCTTTACGGTCATTTTTAAAAGAAAGATAAATTTTATCAAAATTACCCAAAGTTAATGAATAAATGTGAAAATATTTAGTGCATGTGTATCGCCCTATTTGGAATATTTAGACTACTATTCCCATCTGGGATGTTATTCTAACAACGTTTCGGCCGATGTAACCTCCGACCTTCTTCAGTCGCATATTTTCGCACTCGAGAATCTGTACCTTGCTCTCGTTCAATTAGTACTAAGTAATATCAGTTCTAAGTAACAGTCTTCTGGAAGTTGAAGGCTCAATCCTCAGTGCTGGCGATACTAAGAATACAAGTATGAATAACTTCAGACTTCTTCCTGATCGAGACTGACGGAACAAGAGCAAGCTACCTCCATGGATTAAATAAGGGATCGTTCGAAATTCCGTACAGATTCCCGAGTTCGACAAGATGTACTTGAAAGAAGCTCGGATGTTACATCAGCCGAAACGTTGTGCAAATAACATCCAATATGAGAACAGTAGTCCGAATAATCCAAATTATACAAATTATCAATCCTCATCTAAAAAATTCGAAACGAAAAGTTTATTATTTAAAAGTGTAGTTTTAAGTAATTTAAGTAGAGAAATTTGCGAAGCGATAGCGAGCTGGAGAAGTAATCTAGTTACTTTATAACAACTAAATACCTGTGACCCTTAGTGTATTGACGCTGTACTCGATTCCATCCCCTCTTTCAAAAAATCATTAAAAGATAGCGGATCCTATATTTTACATTTCCAATCACGAACGTCCATTAAGGAACCCCGTCGCCATTACACAGGAATCATCATCATCATCGCGAAGAATCGTATCTCCCCGAATCTTTGATGAAAGAGAAAAAAATACCTTTTTTTAATTCATTAAAAATCTTCCATTTATTTGAAACTTCCATGGCTTCTATCTCGTTCGTCGTATCGCGTTTAATCTTATTTGTATATTCAAAACAACAAAATAGACACCCTTATCAGCATATGATACGAGATATCAACGTATATGCTAATCTGTTCGTGGATTGAGTACTCTGGTAACTGAAATCGCCAGCTGCCATACACATTCCTCAACCTGTATAAGAGCCAGATACATCCGAATATAGAGTGCTACTGTCACATCTAAGGAGGGCATACTCTTTCTGGACGATAAGCGCCACCATGCGAGGATTTGAAGCAACCGATCTCTTTAACCCTTATCCGGACCTTGATAAGTGGTGAAACTTTAGTAAAAAAAAAGAAGCTACATTAAAAAGCTGTGATATAGCGATCAAGTCCGCCTGGGGATGACTAAGTATATGGCTTACTCCTCGTGAGTTGAACATTGTGGTAGGCATAATCGCCAGTTCCCATCAGCGATAATGCATTACTCTTAGTAAAGACGAATAGATCACACTTAGACTGCTAATATTGTCTATATAAATAGCACGATTTATCTTCATGGTGGCGCAGTGGATAAACATATACTTAAAAACACATTCTTGTTTCAATCTCAGCTTGAAGTACTTGCCTATCTGATAGAATTTTACTTACAAATGGGTGTATAAACCGTTATACACACGTGTCGTCGTCGTCGTCGTCGTTAACCTAGGTTCTTCTTTGTCTGCGTAGCCAAAACAACTCGGACGCCGATGTTGATTTATACAAAAGTTTATTTAAAAAGAGAAAACATCAGAGTGGCCAGTTGCTTGTAACCACTAGGGGAATAGAGAGAGCGAAATAAAGAGAGAGAGAGAAAGAGAGAGAGAGAGAGAGAGAGAGAGAGAGGGACAGACAGATAGAGAGAGGGATGGTTTATCTAGCTACGTCTTATTACATTGTGCATTCCCGCCTGGAATATACTTTCGGACATGTCTTTCCTCCTTAGAAATCTCGCCAGCTAAGAAACAGAAAATCCTTCCCAGAAAACACGTGGTTTCACGATTTCCATCTTGGGTCAACTCTGACTATAAGGTGGCACCTAAACATTTTTCTACTCAAACACGAGCCAATTTATGCAACATATCAGTCCAAACTAAACCGCTGTGATGCAACGAAAAAGTCTGTATGCGGATGCCTACATATATGTTCTTTGCAAGTTGAGCACTGTGGTAAGTGAAGTCACCGGTTGCCATACGGGATTATGCAGACTGTCGGAGAAGCGACCAGGTTTTAATCTCAGCTTAAAGTATTTACCTATCTAGCCACACTTAAAACATCTGATACAGCAAGCAATAAACTTACTCCTCCCCAAAGAGGGGAGGCAAAGCCTGGGAGGGTGGACCTCCTAGAACTGCACAGGACAAACCCATAGACCGGCGTAAATCAAGCCCCGAAGGCCAAGACAATACTAGTCTATGGGGTGCAGTATCCATCGGAACAGATACTACACTTTGTATGAACAGAAAAGCTGGAGAAAAGAAGTAAAATCTTAAAAGGTAGCCGAGAAACGGGCACGTGAAGTCAGTTAAATGCCAATAGAACGTTCTCGCACTGTTCCAGGAAAGACGTTAACAATTTTAATTCTGCGACGCCAGAATTAGTGTCACATGATAACATTGTATCAAGTTAAGCATTTTAAAATGGCTTCACGCGCGCGTTTTAACGGCTATCTTTTGAAATTCTCTTCTTTTCGCCAGCTTTTTTGTTCATTTGCTTTATTCACTTAATAATGATTCGACGAAGAATCAAAAACGT
>OY744554.1:14067018-14072018 GCA_963556195.1 Sepiola atlantica | reverse complement strand
TCTTTTTACTTCTGTCAAATCGCTAAGGCCTTACCTCCTTATGTTTTTGTTACTATTTGGCTGAATTTTATTTCTTTTTACCCTCTCGTGCTTGATCTTGTTTTTTTATTTATCTGTTTTGCCTCCTCTATCTTTCCATCCTGTTTTGCCTTGCCTTCATTGTCCTCTCTCATGATAGTTCTCTCTGAAAACTGGAAATGTTAATTTTGCCGTGAAAGCTAACACTTAAAAATATACATGAATAAGTAGTTGGATAGTTGGATGATTTTGCTTTCATCAAAGAATGAGTTCCTGTCCCTTTCCCTCACATGAGCATTCTATGTCTATCTCTTAATTTTTATTTTATTAGGTTTGCGAAAATGAGAATGTCTGTGATTTGTCTAGTTGTCAAACGGCAATCTTTTTCAACTACGGCTTTCAGTTGGTCACTATCAATCATCTTTGGCCGGCCAAAGCAAAGAGCATCTCTCAATGAAACATTTCGTTTTCGGAATCGAGCCAACCATTTCTGGCAAACCCGTTCGGAACAGACTTCTTCCCATAAGCATGGCATATATTGATACAAGTTTTTGTAGCTTTTTTTCCTTTTTTGAAGCAAAAAGCATCAGATGTTGGTAGTGTTCTCCTTGATTTTCCATTTTAAGGCCTGAAATCCAAGCAACAATGTAAGAACTGGAAATGTTAATTTTGCCGTGAAGGCTAAGATTTCCGACAATTCATAAAAGAGGTATAGGTGAGTTGGATGATTTTGGTTTCATCAAAGAATGAGCAGACGCAAAACGTCGCGTCCCGGTGAGTTGGGGACGGTTATGCACATGCAGCTAAGAGTCGGCCTGCCTTCTGTATTTAATCGGCATCCCTCCTCCAATGCATTCATCCTCTCTCTCTCTCTCGCTCTCTCTCTCTCTCTCTCTCGCTCTCTCGTACACACGATTTTCAGTTTCTGTGTTTTGTTCTGTTTTAAATAAAACTATTAAAAACAAACCAGCGTCCACGAGGTTTTCGATCAACAGTTGAAACCGGGGTAACAACAGAAGATGCACGTGTGTATAATGTTATACACCTGTGCCGGTAAGCAGTATCTAACATATAATTGTACTTATGATTTGTAAAATTCCACGTTAGATCTGTAAAAATATTTTAAATTTTGATCGGTAAAAATGAAATTTTGATCTGTGAAATTCTACTTTTAGTTTGTACAATTTCACATTCGATCTGTAAAATTTTACTTTTGATCGATATAATTGTATATTTGATATATATCATTATACATACTAACCAAAATAGCCTTCCTACGGTCGTCTATTTTTGCTAGGCTGCCGCGTCAGAAATGAACGCTCACCCGTAAACCGATGGAGCCCCAGTCATATTTCTTGGGTGGTTAAACATTGATTTTCTTTGTTTCCGACCAAGAATATTTTAGTTAAAATTTTTTTTTTAAATTTCGACCCCAATTTGTTTTTTACCCTCTCCCATAAATAGAAATATTTTTAGTAAAAAAAAAACAAAAAAATTTGTTTGCCCCCCCCCCGATTTTTTTTACTCTCTCCGATACATAGTAATGTTTTCAGTTAAAAAGCGAAAGAAAAAAGGTTTACCCTCCCATTTTTTTTACTCTCCCCCATACATAGTAATATTTTCAGTTAAAAAAAATGTTTTACTCCTCCCAATTTTTTTACCCTCCTCCATACATAAGAATATTTTTAGTTAAGAAAAAAAAGAAAACAAAAATTGATATAGAAGTTGGCAGACTAAGTAAAAAGTAATATTACTCTGATGGAGTTTCGGCTTTAGACAGACAGACAGACAGACGGACAGACATATACATAATCTCCATTATTAATAGATTTTGATGCTTATACCTTTAAAAGCACATGTGAAAATCGCAGTTCCAAATGAATTAACAGGAACACTTTTTGATATACTTACGCACCAGCAAAAAATAGGTAGCTACACAAAAAATTAAGGAAAATTATCGAGTAGAATTTTAATAAACATTAAAAATCAGTTTTATAGTATTTTGCTGATCCGCCATTGATAAGAGCAGAAATAACCGAAAAGCTGGGGGGAGATATGTCAGTCTGTCTTTTAATGTATAGTGGCTCGGCAAAATACGATACAATTGATTTTGATTTTTAATTCAAATTTATCGCGGTAACTTTTTACCAATTGTTAGGTGTAGATATATATTTTTGCCTGATACGTAAGTATATCACAGAGTTTTTATTTGGAAATGCGATTTTCACCTGTGCTTTTAGATGTATAAGCACCTATATTTTGATCTGTCAAATTCTATTTTTGATCTGAAAAAATATTCTTAACCTGTGAAATTCTATTTCTGATCTGTAAAACTCTAATTTTGATCTGTCAAATTCTAAATTTGATCTGAAAAAATATTTTTAATCTGAGAAATTCTATTTCTGATCTATCAAATTCTAATTTTGATCTGTCAAATTCTACATTTGATGTGATAACATTTTTTAACCTGTGAAATTCTATTTCTGATCTGTAAAATTCTAATTTTAATCTGTCAAATTCTATTTTTATCTGAAAAAAATATTCTTAACCTGTGAAATTGTATTTCTGATCTGTAAAATTCTAATTTTGATCTGTCAAATTCTACTTTTGATCTGAAAAATATATTCTTAACCTGTGAAATTCAATTTCTGATCTGTAAAATTCTAATTTTGATCTGTCAAATTCTACTTTTGATCTGAAAAATATAATTTTTATCTGTGAAATTCTATTTCTGATCTGAAAAAATATTTTTAACGTGTGAAATTCTATTTCTGATTTGTAAAACTCTAATTTTGATCTGTCAAATTCTACTTTTGATCTGAAAATATATATTTAATCTTTGAAATTCTATTTCTGATCTGTAAAATTCTAATTTTTATCTGTCAAATTCTACTTTTTATCTGAAAACAATATTTTTAACCTGTGAAATTCTATTTCTGATCTGTAAAACTCTAATTTTGATCTGTCAAATTCTACTTTATCTGAAAAATATATATTTATTCTGTGAAATTCTATTTCTGATCTGTAAAATTAAAATGTTAGTCTGTTAAATTCTACCCTTGATCTGAAAAAATATTTTAACCTGTAAAATTCTATTTCTAATCTGTAAAATTCTAATTTTTATCTGTCAATATCTACTTTTTATCTGAAAACAATATTTTTAACCTGTGAAATTCTATTTCTAATCTGTAAAACTCTAATTTTGATCTGTCAAATTCTACTTTTTATCTGAAAAATATATATTTAATCTGTGAAATTCTATTTCTGATCTGAACAATTAAAATTTTGATCTGTCAAATTCTACCTTTGATCTGAAAAAAATATTTTAACCTGTAAAATTCTATTTCTAATCTGTAAAATTCTAATTTTGAGCTGTCAAATTCTATCTTTGATCTGAAAAAAATATCTTTAACCTGTGAAATTCTATATCTGATCTGTAAAATTCCAATTTAGAGCTGTCAAATTCTACTTTTCAATCTCCAGAAAAATTGTATAAAACGTTGTCTTTGCGCTGTTATTTAGATGTTTTCACACCGGAAAATCAAGTTTTATCTGTTATTTGCTCTTCGTGTACTCCTACTAAAACACGTTTTTGACTATTAAACGGGATAATAAAAATAAGCCCCAAAACTAAAACATTAAACAACAACACTGCAAATAAAAAAGCCTCGCGATTCTTACCATTACAGAGTATTCTTCTGGAAGGCACGTCTTGACTTGAAACTCGAAGCGACAAGCCAGCTCATGATATAATCCACCTTTAAGCTGGACTTAATCTCTTGTCAGGTCTATCGTTCACCCGCTTCCAGTCCCCGCCCAACCCGAGGCGGAATATTCACCGTTCTACCTATCTGTTTCTACCAGACTTGTAATGTCTTGCCCGAAACGTTTATTGGCGGGGGAAATGTTTGAGTAAGTCTGCGCGAACGCGAAGAGCGAGATTTGCTAAAGTGTCTTATGATTGACGTCCGTCTGACGAGCTGTCAATCAGGCTGTTCATTTATATACATCTACCTGTCTATCTATCTATCTATCTATCTATCTATCTATCTATCTATCTATCTATCTATCTATCTATCTATCTATCGTGATGCCTATCTATCTATTTATCTATCTATCTCTCAATATATGTATATATATATATATATATATATCGTGATGCCTATCTATCTATCTACTTATCTATCTATCTATCTATCTATATATCTATATCTCTCTATCTCTCTCTCTATATATATATCGTATTGCCTATCTATCTATCTATCTCTTTCTATATATATATATATATATATATATATATATATATATATATATATATATATATATATATATATATATATATACATCTATCTATCTATCTACCCACCTATCTATCTATCTGTCTGTCGCGTTTCCTGCATATCTATCTGTCCCCATTTTCATTCGAAAACGAAAATATTTTGTCTTTTTAACCTAGTCAGGTTTACCCTAACCCGACAAACCCCTGTACAGAGAGACTTTAGACATTTAAGGATGGTGTCTAGTAGACATTCCAATTCTCTCCTATATATATATATATATATATATATATATATATATATATATATATATATATATATATATATATACATCTATCTATCTATCCACCTATCTATCTATCTGTCTGTCGCGTTTCCTGCATATCTATCTGTCCCCATTTTACTTCGCTCTCTCTCATTATATTAATTCATACATAGATTGATATATCTAGATAATTATGTATCTATGTTTATTAATATCCATTAATTTCCCTCTTCCTCTTTCTCTTCTAAATCTCTCTCTCTCTTTCTCTCTCTCTCTCTCTCTCTCTCTCTCTCTCTCTCTCTCTCTCTATATATATATATATATATATATATATATATATATATGTACATACATCTATCTAGCTAGCTAGCTTGTTGCTTATCAATATATCTCTATATTTATATAGATTGCTGTCGGCATGTCTTTTATTAAATTCATCG
>OY744554.1:14044518-14059518 GCA_963556195.1 Sepiola atlantica | reverse complement strand
AGTAAAGGCTGGAGTAAGTATAAGGTTCGAGTAGTGAAAAGGTCCATGTGAAGTTAACATATCAAGTAAAGGCTGGAGTAAGTATAAGGTTCGAGTAGTGAAAAGGTCCATGTGAAGTTAACATACCAAGTAAAGGCTGGAGTAAGTATAAGGTTCGAGTAGTGAAAAGGTCCATGTGAAGTAAACAGACCAAGTAAAGGGTGGAGTAAGTATAAGGTTAGAGTAGTGAAAAGGTCCATGTGAATTTAACAGACCAAGTAAATTGTGGAGTAAGTATAAGGTTAGAGTAGTGAAAAGGTCTATGTGAAGTTAACATACCAAGTAAAGGCTGGAGTAAGTATTAGGTTAGAGTAGTGAAAAGCTCAATGTGAAGTTAACATATCAAGTAAAGGCTTGAGTAAGTATAAGGTTAGAGTAGTGAAAATATCTATGTGAAGTTAACAGATCAAGTAAAGGCTGGAGTAAGTATAAGGTTAGAGTAGTGAAAAGCTCAATGTGGAGTTAACATACCAAGTAAAGGCTGGAGTAAGTATAAGGTTCGAGTAGTGGAAAATCCCATGTGAATTTAACTAACAATTTTAAGGCTAGAATAAATGTTATGTTAGAATAGTTGAAAATTCCAAATGATGATAAGATACTTAGTTAAAACTGGAGTAAGTATAAGGTTTTAGTAGTGGGCAATTCCATGTAAAGTTCATAGACTAAGTTAAAGCTAGAGTAAGTATAAGAGTAGAGTATTATTTACTCCTCTCCAGGAGTTAGGCATAAGGCCAGTTTTTATCTTACTCCTACAAGTAAGGTGTGACCCAAGGTCGGGTCGGGAAAGTGGGGTTTAAAAATTGCCTGGGCAGCCCCGTCGGCATTCCCCGGTAGGGGCGCCTCAGGCAGTAAGCAATAAACTTACTCCTCCCCAAAGATGGGAGGCGAAGCCTGGGAGGGTGGACCTCCTAGAACTGCACAGGACAGACCCATAGACCGGCGTAAATCAAGCCCCGAAGGCCAAGACAATACCAATCTATCGAGTGCAGTATCAATCGGAACAGATACTACACTTTGATCTTAGCTAAAAAGTCAAGTAGAGTAGTGGAAAACCAGAAATCAACAAAGCTATCAGACCGTTTTTTTTTTTGCTGCCTAACAATTGCTAAGAGCGTCACACATTGACAATGACTGATTAAAACACGTAATTTGTTCAGGTACTTTAAAGCTCTGCCTAAGAAGGCATTGCCATTGATCATTGTATATGAGTGCAAATCTAAACATTTTAGACAATTTTAAGTACCAATACTCACAACTATCACCAACACTCGGAAGTCCTTTCTAATGATTTACAATGTTTATATAAAGTATTGAGATGTCACTTGCTAACGGCGCTCGCCTGTTCGCCAAATTGTTAGAGTCGTTTACTATCAACCATCCTAGTTTTGTTCCCAAATTAGGGCGGTTCTAGTTTAGCCACACTGAAGAGCTATGATACAGCGAATCAATCTGTCACTAAACGATATTATAATAATATTGGGGTTTACAATATTTTTACGCATACAAATCAATTACCTTTCATTCATCCTCGTATTTAAATAAGTGGAGGACATTAAAAATTCCTAACTGTATTATTAAATATCAATTTAATTTCAAACCTTGATAAACCCAACACCTTTTATAACAAATTTATTAGTGTTATCTCTCCTCGGTCCCTCCACCTTCCTTGACCTTTAACGACGCTTTTGTGTGGTATCAGCCGCGGCAAGTGGCATCATTTTATTTTGGGGTAGGGGTAGTTTATGAGATTTATTGCAGTTTCTGTTTTTTGGTTCTTGTGGTGCTCTCTATGTTATTTTTTTCTTCCTATTGCACCTTGTATATGATTGGTTAGTCTTCGTAGCTTATGTTGAAAGGTTTCCGCATTCAAGGATGTTCGTTAAGATTTCAGTTGTTTTTTTTAACATTTCCGTCCGTTGTATGGTCTCAGTTTTCCATTTGATTCCAATTTCTTTCAGTCTTTTTTCCAGGTCCTTCGGAACTGTTCCTAGTGATCCTACGATTATTGGTATTATATTTACTTTCTTCATACTCAATATCCTTTTTAATTCTCTGGAAATTTCCGTGTATTTGCTTCGTTTTTCTGTCTTCTTAGTCTTCACCCTGTGAATTGCTGGGACGGCAAAATCTACGATTTGGCAGGATTTTTCTTTCTTGTGTACTATTATGACATCCGGTCTCCTTGCTTGTACGAGTTTATCTGTTTGTCATTCCATACCCCAGAGGATTTTATGTTTGTACCATTTGTCCGAGTGTTCGAAATGCATTTGCTTGCAAAGCTCCCAGTGCACTGCTTTCCCCACGCAGTCATGCCTATTTTTGTATTCTTTTGAGGCTAATTTTGGGCATTCACTTATTATGTGATATACTGTTTCGTCTCTTTGTCAGCACAATCTGCATTTACTGTTTTCCTGCCTTTTATCTATTTTAGCTTTGATGTAGATGGTCCTAATCGCATTGTTTTGTGCAGCTATGCCTAATTATTTTCGTGCGTCTCTTCTTTTGTCATTCTCATGAAACGACTATGTAGTTGTTTATCCTCCCACTTTTCTTTTCTTGTCTGTTTGTTTCTGGTTTCGGTGCTTCGTTGGAACAGTGTCTCTTGCTGCAGTAATCAGCTTTTCTGCGTTCTGGTTTATGTATTTCTCCAGCTCTTTTTTAGTGTCGTTCACACAGTCTTCTATACTTACCAGCCCTCTTCCTCCTTCGGTTCCTTTCACGTAGAGTCTGTCTGTATCGTCTTTTGGATGTAGTGCGTTGTGCATGGTCATTAATTTTCTAGTCCTCTGGCCAATGTGCCTGAGTTCTTTTTTTGTCCAGCTTAAGAATGGTACAGAGTATGTTATTAGTGATACTGCCCAGGTATTCATTTCTTTTATTAGGTTTCGGCTATATAATTTTGTTTCTAAGCGCTTCCTTGTTCTTCATTTCCAATCTTCTCTTTCATTTCTGTTGATTTGATTGTGTCTGCAGTATCGCAAAAGCCGCCAACAATTGATTTCTCGCTGGTAACGACAACTGGTCTCCTTTGGTGTTAGGTGGTAATAAGTCTCCCCAAGGTCTCAGAATTATTATTATTATTATTATTATTATTATTATTATTATTATTATTATTATTATTATTATTATTATTATTATTATTATTATTATTAATATTATTATTATTATTATTATTATTATTGTCATAAATAAGATTAAATAAAATTTATATACACGGGTGTCAATAACTTGATATATATATATATATATATATATATATATATATATATATATATATAGTAGTGAAATGTGATGTTTTCTTCTTTGACTTGTGTTTGTGATGTTGTGAGGAGGACTGAAGAATTGACTGTTTGGAATCCTCAAAGTATAGAATAAAATATTCCAAATCGTTTTGAAACGATCGTACGCCAAATATTCGTTAAGATTGAATTATTGGAACTGATATAAATGATATGCTTATTTTATTAATCTCAGCCTACTCTCTCTCTCTCCCTCTCTCTCTCTCTTTATCTCTCTCTCTTTATATATATATTTATATATATATATATATATATATATATATATATATATATATATATATATATATATATATCACTAAATATTACGGGCAACATGTGCTAAAACTAAATATGTAAAAATACACGTTCTTTCCTTGATATCCACACCTGAAGATGGATGAAAATGGATCTGAATGTACTAGGGCTCCAAACGAGTACAGCAAATACATCGGTCAGTTCCATCTCGAAACACGAAAGGTAATAAGGAACTTAGAAAGTATCAAAAGAAAGACATGTAGACAAGTTGTTCGTAATATTTAAAAAAATATGGCTTTAAAAAAGTCTTCCAAAAGATATATATATATATATATATATATATATATATATATATATATATATATATATATATATATATATATATATATGGGAAGAATTTTTTAAAGCCATATTTATATATATTGGGTATGTATTTAGGCAGCATTTTCTCATTTATGCAAACATTGTTAAAAATAACAGAATTCGTATGTTTAATTATACCTTTTTTATTTTTTCAATTTTTCTGGTCATCTATTTTGTATTAAAATCAAAAATCAACCTCCTCTCACCACTTTGAATGACTTACTACATCTTCCTCTACTATAAAGACTATGACATGCACGGGCTCGGAGTTTATGTTCGGAACACGGATTCCCCCCAGACTAGAGAACATAGGTAAGAACCAGATGCCAAAGCCTACAGCTGAACTCTGTTTCTGAAAGCATGGATAGAGCACTCTCACTAGACTGGAATGCCTAATTACATGTATTTGGGGATTTTAATGCACACCACCGTGCCTGGCTGGGATTCTTCAGCTTTACCGACGCAGCCGGTAACTCTACGTATAATTTTATCCTTATCTCACTCCCTCTCACAGACTGTAGATTTCCCGATCCGCCTCCCTGATCAGGTAGACCAGCAAACCTCACTTCTCGACCTGTTACTAACTTCACTGCCCGAGGCCTGTGTGACTGAAGCGCAAAACCATGCTCGGGAACGCTGATCACGTCGTGGTCATGATTGCTATCACCCTAAAAACTCGTTCGAAAGCTGATGATCCGTTGCTCAAAACCACGATATACTACGAGCAGGCTGGTGTTGACTCACATCAGCGACGCCCCGTGGACTGAAAACTTCTCACTCTCTGCTGATCAGTGTGCAAATGAGTTAAGCAGGCATTGAAGCCTATGTCACATGCGAAAATTCTTCAGCAAACCCCACTCCCCTCAATGGTTCACCTCGAAATGTGCAGCTGTCATTGCTGAGAGGCAGCAAGCATTCCGAAAGTTCGTCACCATGGGTCAACTGCGAATAGACAGAAATTTATAGAATCAAGAAATAATTGTAAGGCTGTGATAGGTGAAGCAAAGAGAAGGTATACAGAGATAACCAAAAATCGCATTCAGTCACAGAAACTTGGTACTCGCGATTTCTGGAAAATCTATAATAGTGTGGTAAACAATCGACAATGAACGATCCCCCGCTATCAAACCACAATGATGTCGTTTGCACTGCAGTTGATAAGGCTGAACTACTTGCCCAGCGTTTCGCCTCAAACTCCACTTTGAACTCAGCAAACCACCATCTCCCTAAATTCACATTGCGGACTGAAGCCACACTTGAGAACCTGGTCATCACTCCATATCAGACAGGGGTCATCATAAAAACTCTTCACACCCCCAAAGCGTGTAGGCCTGATCTGTAATAGTAATAAAGAAATGCTCTGCAGAACTAGTCCCTGTCCTCTCCAAACTCTACAATAAATGCCTAGCCGAATCGTGCTTCCCTGATAGCTGGGAAATTGCCCCTGTGGTACCAGTGTTCAAGAATGATGGGGATAGAACAAATCCTCAGTACTATCGCCCAATCAGTCTACTCCTGATCTTTGCTGAAATCTTTTAATCCTTAATCAATCTAGCGATAGACTGGCACCTCGTTAATGCTAAACTTCTTTCTGACCGCCAGTATGGATTTATACAAGCACAATCTACTGCGGACATCTTAACGGTCATCTCCGAACGCATATATCATACACTGGACAAGGCAGGTGAAGCTAGGGCAGTAGCGCTTGATATATCCAAGGCCTTTGACAAGGTATGGCATAAGGGCTCCTTCTAAAAATTCACTCATATGGTATTACTAGACGAATATTTAATATAATTAGATCCTTCCTAAGCAAAAGAAAGAGCGAGGGTTTTCTCGAAAGCCGTTCATCTAAGCAACATAACATAAATGCAGGTGTACCCCAGGGATCCATCCTTGGACTTTTATTGTTCCTGATTTTCATAAACGGCCTCCCTGATGACATTGAGTTTGATATTGGTATATTTGCTGACAACACCATGCTCGACTCTCGACAGGTGGGCAAAACGGACGCGTGCATATCCGAGGCAATGTGTGAATTCTTAGAAAGTGACCTCCAGATTGTAGTGGATTGGGGCAGAAATGGTTGGTAACTTTTAATGCCGCAAAGACAAAGCTCATTTCCTTCAATAATTTATTACAGTTCAAAAACAAAGAGAGTTACTATGAGTTTTCAAAGAAAATATTCTCCTCTGAGAACCATTACCTCAATGACATTACAGCAGATAATAAAAATTAAGCTTTTAAAATGTATTAAAAAATATATTAAAAATATATTAAAAAGATATATAAAACATTAAATATATTGGCCAAAAACACACTGTCTTGTTAAACTTATACAGTTCATCCAAGTCATAAAGTTTAAAACAATTTCAATAAAAATGCCAAAGAAGTGCATCAAAAAACAATCCAGTGGTGAATGGTAGTCCACCAAACGAAAAAGTTATCCAGGCGGGAAATTTGCTTGCTATCGATGCAGTAGATGACAGTGAAGAGTGTATTTCGGGTGTATGTAAATTAATAACAAAACCATAGAAAAAGCAAAAGCATACAAAAAGTTCAGAAGATTTACTCAGGTGTTGAAGGCACTCGAGGATAAGGGTTAATGAGATGGATAGACTGACAGTTGAATGATTATGAATACTATGAGAGGATTGAAAATATCCACGTATCATCACCCACTCAAAACAATGTTACTTCCTTCCTATCACACGAAGAAACGGCAGAAGGTTGAGAATTCAAAGGAGGCTTAGGGTTATGGCTCTATAACTAATCATTTCTTTTCATTTAAAGTCCTTTCACATTTTTAACTTTATGTTCCAAAAAATTATCCATTTCCCAGATCACGTCGGGTACATTTGCTATTTATTTAGGTTTCTATTTTTCCTCATAATTTCTCGATTCTCATGTGCTTACGCGATAACATGGTGGAGCATAGAATCCAGATTACCAGATTTTCAAACGAACCACAAACTTCAACGGCAGCGTCATCATCAGCGTCATCATCATCACCACCACCACCACCGTCATCATCATCGTCGTCGTCATCATCATCGTCATCAGCGTCACTATCGTCGTCGTCGTCGTCATCAGCGTCATCATCATCATCAGCATCGTCATCATCATCAGCAGCAGCGTCGTCGTCATCATCATCGTCGTCATCATCATCATCAGCATCGTCATCATCGTCGTCGTCGTCATCATCGTCAGGTTTTGGTATTTAAAAAAAAATTGAAAACTTTTTCTCACCCCATACAAGGCATAGTACCAGTGAAACATAAGATGCTACCGTGATTAGGGATAATAATGATTGGTAGTCCAAAATGAAAATGAAAAAGTTATCAAGGCGGGAAATTTGCTTGCTATCGATGCAGTAGATGACAGTAAACAGTGTATTCAGGGTGTATGCAAATTAATAATAAAACCATAGAAAAAGCAAAAGCATACAAAATGTTTAGGAGACTCACTCGGTGTTGAATATTATAATGTCCAATCAGGGTTCTTAGGAACTGATAGTAGGAGTGTTGCAAACTATAACTTCCTCGTCTGACGTATATACAGAAAAAATGTGACGGAGTAGATGTATGCAGTAAGATTCGATAAAAAAAACAATGGTTAAAAATAGGGATTGGATAATGAAAAATATAATATTCAATGTTCGGTTTAAATTTAAAATCAGCAGGAGCCAATTTAAACAAAAACTTAAATGTATCTTAAGTAGGGGAGGTTCGGGGAAATGGCAGGATACGAAGAGAAAGGAGGTGAGTATATAACATATAAGACAGTGTCAAAAGAAACAAAGGGTGTAGGGTTATAAGGTGGGCATATTAAAGAAACATATGAAGGTAATGTAAATTAAATTGAGAGAGAGGAAAAAAGGAAAGAGACAAAAATACATTGAGGGAAACGGTCCGGAAGGATATAGTAGCAGAGTGGTGTGGGACTATTGCCTAACTATGTGGCATCGGCTAGACAGGAAAATTAAGCAACTACAGCGAGAGATTTAAGGTTAAAGCAGGGTGGGGTATCAGGTCCGAGATACATCCATAGATTCGCAGGAATACATACACACAAATATATGTGCACACATACTCACAGATGAATAAAAAAGCACATACGTACATCTACTCATACACATGCGTACATACAAGCATATGCACACAGATTCATGATATATGTGTACACATGTATATTTATACACCCACTTACATACATACATACATATATATATATATATATATATATATATATATATATTCTATTGCCAACTTATCTATCTGTATAATTCCTCTGATGATAAGATCTCGATCTTTGAAAAGCCTTGGCTTAAGGAAAGAACAATATACATAATTTTATCACAGAATATACCTTGCTTTGAACAATCGAAGTTTGAAATAAATTTTGACATTCGTGTATGTTTATCACTCTTCGTCCATTTAATTATATATATATATATATATATATATATATATATATATATATATATATAAAGAGAGAGAAAGAGAGAGAGAGAGAGAGAAAGAGAGATTCACATACGCACATATACATCGCCTGGTAATGACAATAGCAACAAAAGTAGCCATAGATAAATTTATTTATGGTTGGAAAATAAAGTGCAAATCAGTATTTAATTTATATATCTTTGAGAATGGGGGGGGGGCGCAATCCAGCTTTGTTTTTATCTTGATAGTCTACTGGTTAAAGATATTATTTATATACATCTTACTTTCTCTGTCTGTCTGTCTGTCTGTCTGTCTGTCTGTCTGTCTGTCTCTCTCTCTCTCTCTCTCCCTATATATATATATATATATATATATATATATATATATATATATATATATATATATATATATATATATATATGTGAACAGATGACAGACGGAAAACAAATCAAAGTGCAGGAGAAAAACAAAAACAAGAGATTTTTTGACCGGTTTCGTTCGTGGGGAACGTCTTCTGAACACGTTCCCCACGAACGAAACCGGTCAAAAAATCTCTTTTTTTTGTTTTTCTCCTGCACTTTGAATTGTTTTCCGTCTGTCATCATTTCACACATGTTGTCCATCACGACACTTCATTTTCATGAATTATCGTGAACCTTACCCCATATATATATATATATATATATATATATATATATATAAATGTGTGTGTGTGTGTGTGTGTGTGTGTGTGGGTGTGTGTGTATATATATATATAGTAAGCTATGAAAATATATTTATGGCAATTAAGCTACACAGAGGCTGTTGCGTTTCATCCCCGGGGTTAATCTTCACCATAAAAAGCTTTTTAGCCTGAAGATTCTCCCCGAGGATGAAAAGCAGGAGCCTCTGTGTAGCTTAATTGCCATACATATATTTTCATAGCTTACTACCTAGCTATACTTACGTATCGAGCACTGTTGGAGTAAATACTGAAAATTGATACATAAAAAAGTATATCTCCTCATAAAATGTATGTGGGTACATGAAATACTATATATATATATATATATATATATATATATATGTTTGATTAAACAACAGCGAGAATTCTTGTTTGCTTCTTTTTGGATCCATCTTTGCAAATTGTCGGACCAACTATCTAATGTTCTGTTCAAGTGTGAACAGAAACTCGCCAAAACGTCACACGTTTTCAACTCCCATGCGTCTTCATCAGGCACGTGAAAAGTTCCACAAATTAATATTGATGAATTCATTAAGAAAGTCGATTAAAAAAAACTTCTTTTTTTTTAAAAATCATTTTAATATACACTCTGCACTCTCGCATCGAGCTTGGTTAGTGGTAGATTTGTTTACTCGAATGAGTAAGGCTTCGATTATGGGGAGACGCAAGTTGCAGTTTGAGACTGCGAGGATAGCAGTGTTTTTTTACTAATATGTTTCTGAAATGTTTATAGGAGAGTTCATGTGCTACCAGATGTGGGTAAATGGAGTTAGGGGCGGGGAGATATGTAAGGCGGCGACAGGTACTAGTTCTAGTCATACCGATATATGTATCGTTTTCGGAGACACATTCTCCCATTGGGTATTTGAATAGATACGCAGCATTACTAGTGTTTAGTAAACTGCTATCTAACGTCGGGTTATTTCTTATTAATAAGTTAGCTGTTTTAAATTGTTTTAATAGTGAAACAGAGTTTATAGTTTTTGTAAGTAGGGGAAATATGTTTATGTATGATCTTTTTGATTATTTTTTCATCTACTTCATAATTAGAGTGCATCTGGTTGCAGTAATATAGATTGATAATTTTGGTATTATATTATTATTATTATTATTATTATTATTATTATTGTTATTATTTTTATTATTATTATTATTGTTATTATTATTATTATTATTATTATTATCATCATTTCATTATTATTGTTATTATTATCATTATCTTTATTATTATTATTATTGTTATTATTATTATCATTATTTTTATTATTATTATTATTATTATTATTATTATTATTATTGGTGTTCTGAGTGAGGATGTGGTTTGGGAAGTTATTATTGATTAGGGGTTGTTTAATGTCGGCAAGTGCATATATATATATATATATATATATATATATATATATATATATATATATATATATATATATATATATATATATATAAGATAAGTCGATTAAAAATAATTAGATTCGCAGATGGATGCAAATCAAAATCATTTGTAGTTCAAAGCAAGGGACAATAATGAATAATAATCATTTATTATTCCTCTCCTATATATATATATATATATATATTTATATATATATATGTGTATATATATATATATATATATATATATATATATGTATATATATATATATATATGTATATTTATATATATATATATATATACATAGTGATTTATAGAAAGAGGAATGTTAAAAACTATATTATTTATGAATATATCAACGTTTCGTCCTTATTGTGAGACTTCCTCAGGATGAAGAAAAATGCCGGAAAAAATAATCATACAATTATAAAATTTGATCTGCCTAAGCCCAGACTGTGAGTGAAAAGAAATGAGAAAATTAAGAAAGATAAAATTGGCTGTGCGTCATCAGTAGTAGTTAACGGAGTTTTTACGGCGCGAAGGGTGGGTTGGTTGAATATGATTTCATTCTCTTTTAGAATGTATTGTTTGGGCCTAGTGTCCAAACGAGTGTTTGGTGCCGGGGTTAGGAAAATAAATGTCGCGTTTTAGAAACGCAAATTATGATGAAAACCGAAAATGTGATAAAAAAGAGAGAAAAAGAAACACATGATTTCTATTAGTTGATTTATTTATGTGTGAATGTATGTATTTATTCCCATTTAGTTAATTATTTGTGTATCATTAATTAACCAATACTTATTAGATTATATTCGAGCATATTCGTATATGCATATGCCACATGTATATATCGGTGTAAGAAAAAGATGGAAAATAATATCTACTATTTATTTAATTATGTGTGAATGTATTTATTTATTCTTATTTAGTTAATTATATGTGGATTATTAATAAATAAATAAGCATAATAATTAATATATATGCTTCCCCGTAAACGTTAAAATTTACAAATAAAATATGACCATGTTACTTAACGTGTTGCCTAGAATATATTTTCTAAAATTCATAATGATTTGTTCATTAGTATAGGAGAATATCCTATACATTGAAATCTCTCTCTTTCTCTTTCTCTCTCTCTCTCTCTCTCTCTCTCTCTCTCTCTCTCTCTATATATATATATATATATATATATATATATATATATATATATATATATATATGATTATTTTTATTTACACAGACATGTACAAAATCTGCGACACTGGCATGTCGATGTTATCGATCAACAGCTATTATGAACTGATATCTCATCAGACAGAGATCTCAGTTCATAATAGCTGTTGATCGATAACATCGACATGCCAGTGTCGCAGATTTTGTACATGTCTGTGTAAATAAAAATGATCATATAGAAAAGCTCTATTTCATATTGAGCACTTTTTTATAAACCCGGTTGAAATTCTTTGGATTACTACCCTGTGAATGTTTTACCTAGATTGTTATATATATATATATATATATATATATATATATATATATATATATATTATATATATGAGAGAGAGAGAGAGCGCGCGTGAGATGGAGAGAGAGATAGAGAAAGAGAGATATGAACATATACACATACCCAACTAATTATATATATATATATATATATAAATATTGGACACCTTATCAGCGGACAATTACCACCTGGACAAACCCAATATTTTTTTACACGAACTTTTTTCACTATCCATTTCTTAATATTTTTTAAAATGTTAATTTTGGCTTTTCTATTGCCAACTTATCTATCTGTATAATTCCTCTGCTGATAAGATCTCGATCTTTGAAAAGTCTTGGCTTAAGGAAAGAATAATAAACATACTTTTATTACAGAATATACCTTGCATTGAACAATCGAAGTTTGAAATAAATTTGGACAGTCGTGCATGTTTATCACTCTTCGTCCGTCTGTCTTTATATATATATATATATATATATATATATATATATATATATATATATATATATATATATATACAGAGAGAGAGAGAGAGAGAGTGAGATGGAGAGAGAGAGAAAGAGAGATATGAATATATACACATACCCAACTAATTATGTATATATATATATATATATATATATATATATATATATATAGAGAGAGAGAGAGAGAGAGAGAGAGAAAGAGATGGAGAGAGAGAGAGAGAAAGAGAGATATGAACATATATACATACCCAACTAATTATATATATATATGTATATATATATACATTTATATATATATATATATATACATTTATATATATATATATATATATATATATATATATATATATATATATATATATATATATATATATACAGTTTTCCGGAGAAAGTCTTTGATTTCCGTGTGTTTATGTTTTATCAGCTCAAATGAAGATAAGGGCCTAGAAGCGCAACAGCTAATAGGCTTTTTTCCCCGTATCAAGAAATATTCGATCAGATAAGAACGGAAGGCAAGAATACTTACAAGGAAATTACAAACAGAATCAACATGGCGCCGGAGGAGTCTTGTTATCTTACACGAAGTTAATACCAGAACAAAAACACGCAATCCTCTTTATTATAGCTGAGTATGTCCTCAGTGGTATCATCTGCTTGCACGCGTGAGTGTATATGTATTTGTTCCACGGTGTGTTTCTCTCGGATTTTGTGTATTCGTTTGTGTGTATAAAGGGCTTATTTAAGTGTCGGAAGACAATGGACACCTCGTGCAAGTATGTATGTGCGGGGAATCTCTATTTTGCAATTTGGGAAAAAATAAAAATATTCATAAAAATTTAGTAGAATATTAATTCTTCTTTTAAGAGAACTTAGTATTTTTTGCCAAGTTTTATATTTGTATGTGTCGTCCTTCCTTAGGTTTAGGGTTAGGGTTGGGGTTAATTAAGGGTTCTTTTGGCATTAATGTATGTAAACATAGAAGTGAGATATGACAGTTTATATTAATGAATCAACTGGAAAACCTTAGGAAATACTTATCATTAATATAAAAATATAAGCGTACATCGAAATTTACGGAAAATTATCGAGTATTTTTATTTAGGAAATTCAAATACTATTTGGAGTCCGCCACTTGAAAGACCCCCAACAGCAGTGCCCATGATAATGAAATACATAAATAATATAGTTTTTAACTTTCCTTTTTCATGTTCCATAAATAACTATATATATATATATATATATATATATATATATATATATATATATATATATATATATATATATATATATATATATATATAGGGGTTAGCATCGCTCGACGGTTGCGTTTCGATCCCGGCTTGAGACACTAACTGGTCTAGCCGCACTGATGAGCTGTGAAACAGCGAAACAGTCTGTATGTGGATGACTATAAAAAGCTCCTTCCGGGTAGAGCTTATTTTTGTAAGGGTATCGTCAACGGCCATTAGCTTTAAGGCAATGCTCATTAGGTAAAACTAATTCCGAGCTCAGGCATTTGCAATGTTTACATTTCGTTACATTGAGATATCTCTTACATTCAGTCAGTGTCGCATGATGGCGTAGGGGTTAGCATCGCTCGACGGTTGCGTTTCGATCCCGGCTTGAGACACTAACTGGTCTAGCCGCACTGATGAGCTGTGAAACAGCGAAACAGTCTGTATGTGGATGACTATATATATATATATATATATATATATATATATATATATATATATATATACATATAGTATGTTTTTAAAAGGCTGTGGGCAATGCAAAGCCCCTTAACCCCAACAGCAGTGCTCACTTACATGATGAACTTTTTTTTAAAATATCGATCTATCGATTATCACAACAAACAGGCCACTCGATGATAAAGGTTATTGAGTTTAACAAGTAAACGGTGACACATCAGGGGATTAGTAACGATAGTTGTTACTGATAAAAAAGTGACTATTTAAGAAGACGGCTCAGCAAGAATTTGTTTACATTGGACTTGAAAACGTTAATGTTATAGTCAACCGGGAAGAAGCCCCGTGGTATGTGTTCTACAGACGGGTTGTTATAGAGAAATAATCTTTATCCATGGTAGTTGCGCTAAGTTCTAGGTACATAGAGGGAGAAAGATAATGTATTGACAGTTGTTGTAGCAAGACAAGTATCTGTTGAGAATAGAGCAGAGAAAGACTAACAACGTCTCTTCTATGAGAAAAAGGCTGAAGGGTAGAGAAGAAGACATCGCCCACTAGATTTCGAAGTCGGTTTGGTACTTTGTCACGCTGTTGGATAATGGCCCTATGGGAATTGACGTATCTGTTGGAAATCGTTGGTTTGACTTGCGCGAATTAGCAGTCGAGTGCAGAATAAGGCCTGTTCTCACAGTCAGAGCTAACAGACGTGACAAGGTCCCCGTGTGACGAGATCCCAGATCAAGGATGCACCTGCCAGAGGCTGTGACGTCACGTGCCCTTGCGTGGGAAACAGAGGGATCCGCGACGTCACTCGTTCTTCGTGAGAAGCGAGTTTTGTCAGTCTGGGTTTTGGAGGCAAACCGATGAG
>OY744554.1:14017018-14039518 GCA_963556195.1 Sepiola atlantica | reverse complement strand
AAGAATAAAAGGGAAATACCAGCAGAGTGCTCAATTAAATTAAATTAAGAGCGTAATATTTTTATTTTTAAATACAGATTTTAATCAGACATGGACCAGTGGTTTCTGACAAGAAAAGGGTTTTAAATTCCCTATTCCGTCTTCTTCAGCATAGTCTGAAATAGTAAATGATACCTCCCCTGCTTAGATAATTAAATTAATTAGAGTTACGTACCTTATACTATGCTCTAAATATAAACATAAATAAATAATTTTTATTTACTCTTAATTAATAATTTTTTTATTATTATAAATTTAATTTCATTTTAATTTATTTTCCCTTCCTTCTTTCCTTCTTTCTTTCTTTCTTTCTCGCTTTTCTTTCTTTCTTTCTTCTTTTCTTTCTCTCTGGTTCTTTACTTCTAAATATAGAATCTCTTACTTAACGGTTATTTTTCTGACCTAGCGTCTGGCCGGCCCCTCATTTCAAATTCTTTGTCCATAGCGTTTTATAACGGTTATAAATGTTTTTTGAAGAAATTCCATCATTTACTATTTCAGACTATGCTGAAGAAGACGGAATAGGGAATTAAAAATCCTTTTCTTGTCAGAAACCACTGGTCCATGTCTGATTAGAATCTGTATTTAAAAATAAATATATATATATATATATATATATATATATATATATGCATGTATGTTCATTCGATATTATCACATGTTAATTAAATGAACACGCGATATCTATCTATCTATCTATCTATCTATCTATCTATCTATCTATCTATCTATCTATCTCTCCATATATATATATATATATATATATATATATATATATATATATATATATATATATATATGTATATATATATATATATATATATATATATATATTGGTACAGAAAAATTAGTACAACATTCGTACCGTCGGTTCCAAATACGGAAGGACTTAGCCATTCGGCTCTCTTCAGCTTCTGTTGTCATCTGTTTCGGAAATGTGAAGTCACGTGTCACTCTCGTTTGGACGCGTTATTTGCTCAGAGTGTTGTGTATGTTTGTTTAAATCTAGTGTAAGGAAGGTTTAATAAGGTTTGAAAAATGACAGTTGAGATTTAAACCGAAGTAGATTAGAAAAGAAATATAAAAATATATAAAAAAATATATATATATAAAAAATGAAATAAAAGATTAAAAAAAAATAATAAAAAATAAGAAATTAAAAATTAAAAAATAATAAATATATTTCTATACAACTCACTATGACGGTGGTTAAGTGGATATCGACACGGACTGAAGACCTGGGTGTTCCAAGTTCGAATCCAGTCGGTTCCACAGTATCACTTTCACTTAGGGATGTTGGCAACCATCCCGTGGTCCTTCCCGTAAGTAACCGATGTATTGTCAACACCAGAATCATCTGATTCACACGAAAGAAGAACACTATGAGTCTGCTTTGGGGTTTGAAGACGCGTATTCTAAAGGAATTAGGGAGAGGGAATATGGGTTTAAGGATTAAAGGGGGTTAAAAGGAACAACATTAATTAATTTCGTGTTTAAAACCTGGATTTAAGGATTTTAAATCAACCCCGGCGGAATTTAAATGAAGGTATCATCCGGGCGGTCTAAGGGCAGTAACTCTGTAGGTGCTTTAAATGGTTTGAAACCGTCTAATTGGGTCTGTTTGGGAGATGTGGGATATTAGTATTATGACCGAGAAATGGTGGGGACTTATGGGAATAATAATGTTGGGAAATGGGGATGTTACCCTCTTAATGACTGGAGAAATATTTTGAAATTATTGCTCTTGAAAAGTAGTGTGGATATGGGTTGATTAAGGTGTTTATTCGTATTTTTTAATTTTATTTATATTTGTGAAAGTTGATAGTTGGGAAAATTTTCTGGAGTGGAAGTCGGTATTTAATGGGTCAATTATGGGGTTATGTATTTGGCACAGGGGGGAGTAACTAGGCTTTAATGTGTATCGGTATGTCCAGTTTATGAGTAGTGTTTGTCTCCTGTGGATGCATCCCTTAAAAGTTTCACCGCGAATATTCAAACAGACTGTATTTGGGTCAATGATGGTCCTTGAAATATGGTATTTTTTAGCGTCTCACAGAGGACATCTATTTATGGCTGGAGAGAAGGATGGTATTCTCTCAATTACTTTCCATTTGATGGTGAAGGGTGTAGTTTCTTCTTTAAGTTGCCATATTCGGGTCGTGAGTGCCGTATTTGCCTTGTTTTTGTATCTGAAGGTGTTTCTGTCTACGTATAATCTTTGCTTGAAGCTTCCCTGCGTCATGCCAATATATGTTTCTGCTCTAGCGGTAGTCTGGTTTGTGACGGTGGTTCATATATGAGTGAATCGATTTTGCAATAATATATATATATATATATATATATATATATATATATATATATATATAACATGAAAGAGATATTTTTTATATATATTCATCAACGTTTCGTCTTTATTTGTAAGACTTCCTAAGGATGATAAGTTTAAGAAAAATGTCATGCAAGTACATCGAAATATTGGGTAGACATGATGAGTTGATGAGAAAAAGTAGTAGCCGTGGCTGCTGACAGCACTGCACGATATATATATATATATATATATATATATATATATATATATATATATATATATATATATATATATATATATAGGGTGTATGCCTAAACCGAGACTACTTGTCATAATAATAACAGGATCAATTTCGAACCCATATAACTGTAAATAATAACACATAATATATCAACTTTATTTATGACTTGATAGAACAACCAAGAGTCAAGAGTTCAGAAGAAAAGAGTTAGGAAGAGTTCAAAGAAAGTGTTTTTTTCTCCTATGTGTGTTGACTTGTGTGTTATTGACTTTTTGAGACTGTATTAGTTGTCGCTATATTTTAATGGTCTGTTGCTTGTGATGTTTGTCGTGATGCCCGTAGCCAAGTGGCCACGGCTGGATTTTATTCGCCTGCAGTAAGCCTGTTTTATATTCAATAACAACGTGTTTTGACTGACATAGGTTCCTATGGCAAGTTGATCGCGTCGAGCTTGTCGCGAACAGTCAATTAGAATAAGTGCTCGTATCTCTCAGGGCTAACTGTTTCTGATTGGCTGAAGTCCGATATTGGCAACCAATTAAGATTTACTATTTTGATAGAATTAACCAATCAGTATTAAGTATTTTAACCAATAAAAATGGAATATTTTACAGAGATCGTTTCTCTGCTGCGTGTTATTTTTGTTGTTTTTATTGTTTTTGTCATTGTCGTTTTTTTTGTGTTTTTTTTTGTTTTTTGTTTTTGTTGTTTTGGTTGTTTTGGTTGTTTTTGTTGTAGTTATCGTTTTTATTGTTTTTGTTTTGTTGTTATCGTTTTTATTGTTTTTGTGTTTGTTGTTTACGTCTTTGTTGTTGTTGCTTTTCTTGTTGTTTTTGTTTTGTTGTTTTAGTTGTTTCTACTGTTTCTGTTGCATTACCCGTTCTTTCAGGATACCCGGTAAGATCCAACAAGAATGACAAAGAACAGAACGTATATGAAAAAAACTTTTGTGTTCTTTATTTCCCATCACCGGATGGTTTACGCCGACTACGCACACATATTACACTTTTTTTTTACATACTTTTGTCTCATGAAAGTATTTTTCTTGCTGAGGTCACAGAATTGGTTTACGCTAGAAACTCGTTCATATATACATCCGATTGGAAAGCAATTTTCTCTGCATTGTCTATCCGCGCGTGAAGTGAAGCAATTGTTCCATAAGTCCTTCCAATTGTCTGTTTGATGAAATACAAGTCAGGGGATTCCTTCACAGTACCAACTTGCTAATCAGTCGCATTTTTAATCAGCGGACACGACAGCCTAACAGCAAGACGTACTTGGTTACCATAGCCAATAAAGATTCATCGGTGCCATAAACATCTGTAAACTCCAATTCTTCCGGTACTTCGATACTCCGATCACCAAGCGCTCCGGCTCTTCGCATTTCTGAAACCGCCGCCTTTCAAGTCTGGCTTGCACTGCGGAACCTTCTCCTTTTTAACAGTTATCAAGTCACTTTCTTTATGTCTTTCTCGACGTGTCACGCACAATGGACTCGTTCACGATTCATTTGTGCGACTTTTCATTATCTTAGATTCTTACCATAAAAATAATTGTCAGCTAAATATTAAAAAAAATCAATGAAACGAATGTCACTTTTTGAAATATATTTATTTTGAACTGTACCTTTTTCATCACAGGACGACAGAATTTATTTATCAAAGTATAATACTGAAGTAAAATACAAAATGATGTGGCACAAGGCCAACAAAAAATAATCTGAGTTTGGAACAATTCATTTAAAAATGTGTAAAGTCGGATTCGTTTACTTTAGCAACATCAGATTTATTAGTAATGAAATTCATCTGACGATCTCATTTTTTTTAAAAGTAAGTGAAAGACGATAATGTAGGTACGAACATGGCTTTGTGATAGCGTATTATTATTATTATATAGAATTTAATATAAAGTATTTATTTTATTAAAATAAACTTATAGCTTTTTTCAGACCAGTTTGATTACTTCATTTCAAGGACATCATACGTTGTATTATGCCCATAGTCGAAACTCTGTGACTACCATTACAAAGAGATAACAACTTGAAGGTGCAGATAAAGATGTGTATAACAATGACATTAAAGTAAAAAGAATGCAAATAGTATTATTTTATATTAAAACTGGACGACAATGTTCGATTTTGGAACAATTAATTTTAAAATTTGTAAAGTGAGAACTTTTACCTTTACAACGCCAGTACGTTTTCAGGTTCTTTTTGCATTGCATTCCACATTTGACAATCGAACGATCTCATTAAAATAAATGTATGCGAAAGGTGATAACGTACGTACGAAAATGGATTCTCTTAGCGTATGATGATGTAGATTATTGATTGTCTATTATATAAAGGGTGGTTGTCTGTGTGTATTATGTATGTCCGGCTAAAACTTTAAAACGTCAAAACAAACAACAACAAAGTTGGTATTTTCTTGATCAAAGTTGCCGCGGACGAATAATATCTAAAATTTAAAAAAAAATGCTCATTCTTTGACCCTAAAATAGCGTTAATTTAATTATGGAGGGTCAGTTTTCAAGCCACTAACCAACGGGAAGTAACTCTTATTCTTTTTCAATGAGTTAATTCCCTTATGACGACTCATTCCTCGAGTAATCTATAAAGGTGTGTGTGTGTATGTGTGTGAGAAAACTGGGCTGGCGAGAAGGAAGGGAAACACGGGAAGACAGAGATAGAAGTTTTAATAGAAATATGTTACACTTTTGCCGCGGGCAACACCGGGTTGCCCTGATAGTCCATTACTAAAACAAAAAAGAAAGAAACTAAAATTAAAAATATTTTACACGTTGACTCATCAATCCAGTTGATGAGAAGATCCGTGGTGGTTGACGACACACTCTGAGTGCTATAGAATTATGTTGTTGTTTTTTTTTTAAATAAGACTTTCAAAGCTGCTTATCTGTAATACCCGGTCGATCATACAATCTGGGTTTGAATCAGGAGTTGATTTTTTTCCTTTTCCTCAACCACCTATATCCATACTCAGTTTAGGTAACGTTGCATCCCTCGTCCGGCCGACCGGGCCTCGTCCGGCCGATTCTAACGGCGCCCATCTCCCGCCAACTGTCCGCATGGAAGAATCCGCCTCTCCGTCCGTTTAAGCCTTCAAGCAGCGTGGAATTAATACTCAAATGATCCGTTGTTCTGGCGATCCTTTCTCTCTTCCTTCCTGCGTCCTAAGACAAAGAAGCTGGGAGTAAGGAGGGTTCGTTTTGGGGTAAAAAATACAAAAAAAAACTGGACGATGGGGCAGGATGGGTTTAGGACCGGCCGGTTATAGGGCGTTGCGATGTAACATGAGACGAGGATTAGATTTAGGGGAGGGTGACTCCCCGCTGTGTAAAAAAACAACAACAACAACAAAAAAATGGAAGATTTGTTGGAATGAGTGATGAGATTGATGTGAAGAAGAAACTGTTGTGGTGGGGGTAGAGCGTGGGAGGGGCTGGAAATATAAAGGTGAACAAAAAAGTTGAGAAAAGTTGGAGGAAAGAGGAAGGTGTTGAGGGGAGAGGAAAAGTTTTAAAAACGTAGTAGTAGTAGTAGTAGTAGTAGTAGTAGTAGTAGTAGTAGTAGAAGAAGAAGAAGAAGAAAAAGAAGAAGAAGAAAAAGAAGAAGAAGAAGAAGAAGAAGAAGAAGAAGTAAAGATGAATGAGGAGATGAATAATAGAAAACAGGAGAAACAAATAATAATAATAAAAAGAAGAAGAATATGAAGAGAGAGAAGAAATAATGCAGAATGAAAAGAAAAAAAAGAAGATAGAGAAGAAGATGAAGATGGAGAACAAATATAAAAAAATAAGGTGGGGGAAGAGGATGAAGGAGGAGATAAGAAGATAATGAAGATGAAGACGTGGAAAAAGAAAAGGTAGAATAAGAAACGATTAAAAGAAGATGGAAGAGAGAAAGAAGAAAAAGAAGAAAAAGTAGAAAAAGTAGAAAATGATGATGATGATGATGATGATGATGATGATGATGATGATGATGATGATGATGATGATGATGATAGAAAAAGCGGAAGGAGGGGAAAAGAAGTAGAAAAATAAGAAAATTAAGGAAAATAGGAGAAAAAGATGGAGAAGTAGTAGTAGTAGTAGTAGTAGTAGTTATAGGAGTAGAAAGAAAAAGAAGAAAATAAGAAGAAGAAAAAAGAAGAAAAAAAGAAGAAAAATAAGAAAAATAGGAGAAAAAGATGTAGTAGAAGAAGCAAAAGAAGAAAAAAGAAGAAAAATAGAAAAAAAGAAGTTGTAGTAGAAGAAGAAGAAAAAAGAAGAAGAAGAAAAATAGAAGAAAAATAAGAAACACAAGAAAAAGAAGTTGTAGTAGAAGAAGCAGAAGAAGAAAAAGGAAGAAAAATAGAAGAAAAAGAAGTGGAAGTAGATGTAAAAAAAATCAAAAGGAAAAATTATTCAGAAGAAAAAAGGAAAAAAGTAGTAGAAGAAGAAGAAAAGAAAAAAGAAGGAAATAGGCGAAAAACAAGTAGTAGATAACTTTTTTAGTAAATTCCCCCCCCCTTACATTTACTTTAGCAGACATAACTCAAAGCATTAAATGCGTAAAACGAGGCCAGGGTATAAGTTAAGCTAAAAACAACGTGAATAATACGTTTAATATATTGGTCCCCCGATTTATGAAATCGGGAGACCTATGTTTTATGAGCATAGTAAAAATGTACATACTAGTGACCCTCATTCAATCCCGAGCAACGGCGGGTCTTCTTGCTAGTACTTTAATAATACAAAATATACATGGTAAAATTGACTTTAGTTCCGAGATCAAGAAATTCTGTTTTAATTACTCGAATTAGCCGTAATTTGTAATTAACTGAACAAGTCACTCCCTTCTCTCTTTGGTATCTATACATTTCTATCAACCCTCTCACTATGTTGATTCAACCATTCTTTGTTTTTTTAATGTCTTTATGAGAATTTAAAGAAAGCATTTTTTAGTGTCGTTAACTAATTTACATACACGTGTGTGTATAAACTACAAACACGTGTGTAAATTAGATGGCAAAATAATAGGCCCCTTTACTTTCATATAAGAAAAATAAAGAATAATAATACTTGTATATAATAATCATAATAATAATAATAATAAGAAGAAGAAGAAGAAGAAGAAGAAGAAGAAGAAGAAGAAGAACAACAACAACAACAAGAACAAGAAGACAAAGAAGAAGAAGAAGAAGAAGAAGAAGAAGAAGAAGAAAATACACGTAAATAGCCAAAAAACCTGGAGAAAAGACTGAGAGAAATTGGAATCAAAGGGACCATCGAAACCATACAAAGGACGGCAATGATCAAAACAACTGCAATCTTAAGGAAAATCTTTGAATGCGGAAACCAACCCGCATAAGCTACAAAAGGGAAACCAGTCACAAGGAATTTACAACAGGGAGAAACCAAACACCACAACACGAACCAAGGAACAGAAACTGCAAGAAACATCATTTCATGATTCCTTAATAAATTACACCGGCCTCAGCTAACACCACACAAAAATGAAGCAAGGAACAGAAATTACAAGAAACACTACAAGACCCCCTTCCCTCCCCACCACCCCATAAAAATAAAAATTAAAATTAAAAAATTAAAAAATTAAAATAAATTAATAAATTAATAAAATATATAAAAAACAAATTTTAAAAAAAATTTAAAAATTAAAAAAAATAAAAAAATTAAAAATTAAATTTCAAAAAATAAAAAAATGATGCCGGTCTAGGCTGACATCAGACAAAGTATTTGTAGAGGGCCGAGGAGGATGAGAAGACCGAGGAGGGACAACACAAATCAGACCTCCACTGGAAAAGAACGGAGAATTCTGGGACCTGGGAGGGGGGGGGGGGGCTTATTGCCACCCAAATCCCAGAGAAGACCAATGGTCCTTACCAGCGAGAAATAAATGGTAAGTGGCTGTTGCGATACTGAAATGTTATTTACGGTGGCTATCGAAAACAGGTAAAGAATACTGGAAATCTGGGGAGGTTTGTTGTCACTCAGACTCCAGGAAATACCACTAGTTATTGTCGGTGAGCAATCACTGACGATGATCTGTGTGAGGACTCCTAGTGAGTACAAATAATAATAATAATAATAATAATAATAATAATAATAATAATAATAATAATAATAATAATATAATGTATCGACCCCCCCCTAAAAGTGGGAATTACTTAGACTATGGAAATGTAAAGAAGTAAAGCTGATTCCCGTTGTAATTGGAATGCTTTAAACCATAGCGAAAATCCACCATAAATGGCTTAAACAGATTGACGAGACAATTTATTTTCCAATCTTGCAAAAAGCTTTCCTGTTAGAAACGGCGAAAGTGTTGAGGTACAGCTTGACAACCACAACAACAACAACAACAACAACAACAGCAACAATAATAATAATAATAATAATAATAATAATAAAAATAATAATAATAATGATGATGATGATGATGATGATGATGATAATACCAATAATAATAATAATAATAATAATAATAATAATAATAATAATAATAATAATAATAATAATAATTAATAATAATAATAATAATAATAACCACAACAATAACAATAACAATAACAATAACAATAATAATAATAAGGATAATAATAATAATAATAATAATACTATTATAATAATAATAATAATAATAATAATAATAATAATAATAATAATAATAATAATAATAATAATAATAATAATAAATGAATGAATGAAAGAGAAGACTGGAAAATAATACCCGACATAAAACTCTTAGAAATCAAGTTATTTTTTAGAAACCTGATAAAATGAATAAAGACTTGGACAGTATGTCTAGTTAGATATTCTGGACCATTCATAAGCTGGGCAAAAAATTAACTCAGACGCCTGGACCAAAAGAACTATGAAACTAATGACTATGCACCATGAACTAAACCCACAGGATAGTATTGACCGACTCAGGCACCTGGACCAACAGAACTATGAAACTAATAGCTATGCACCATAAACTAAACCCACAGGATGATATTGACCGACTCAGACAAATGGACCAAAAGAACTATGAAACTAATGACTATGCACCATGAACTAAACCCACAGGATGATATTGACCGACTCAGACAAATGGACCAAAAGAACTATGAAACTAATGACTATGGACCATAAACTAAACCCACAGGATGATATTGACCGACTCAGACAAATGGACCAAAAGAACTATGAAACTAATGACTATGCACCATGAACTAAACCCACAGGATGATATTGACCGACTCAGACAAATGGACCAAAAGAACTATGAAACTAATGACTATGCACCATGAACTAAACCCACAGGATGATATTGACCGACTCAGACACCTGGACCAACAGAACTATGAAACTAATGACTATGCACCATGAACTAAACCCACAGGATGATATTGACCGACTCAGACAAATGGACCAAAAAAACTATGAAATTAATGACTATGCACCATGAACTAAACCCACAGGATGATATTGACCGACTCTATGTTAAATGGAAGAGGACTGGTGACGCAAAAAGAGGTCTGTAAAAATACATAAGCCAAACCAATCACCAATGATGACCTGAACTTCTAGTGAGTCAATAATAATAGGCTTGACGTGTAGTATCTCAATCAGATGCCAGCACAGTCTCGTTGGCACTCCCTTAAGAATAAGGGCGCCTAATGCGTCAAGCAATAAACCCCCTTCGAAAAGGAGGAGGTAATGCTGAATAATTTTCCGTTCCTTGTTTTTCAATCTGCGTAGCTCGTTTCCCTCGCCCGTACTTCGGCAGACCAAACTAAAACAATTTGAAAACGTAAAACGAAATACCAGTTCGATAATATGAAAAAACAAAAGCGGATGTGGTTCCAGTCAGGCGTGAACGCTGAACGCCTCTTTTAAGAGTGTTTATTTTTATTGTTCTCCGAAATCTTTGGAAATGTCGTTTTTCTTAATATTTTAATACCTTTTAAAATGTGTCTCTCCTTCGCCTGCCAAAACACATTTGGTACGCTCACTCGATTCAGACGACGAAGAGATGGGGGGGGGGGGAGAGGGGGAGGAGGACGAGAAGATAGGGGGCGCCTTTTTTGCTGATTTTTTCGTTCTCTTTCTTGTAATGTCATTTTTTCTTCTTCTTCTTTTTCTTCTTCTTCATCATTTTTTCTTCTTCATCTTTTTTTCTTCTTCTTCTTCATCTTTTTCTTCTTCTTCTTCATCTTTTTCTTCTTCTTCTTCTTCTTTTTTCTTCTTTTTCTTCTTCTTCTTCTTCATCTTTTTCTTCTTCTTCTTCATCATTTTCTTCTTCTTCTTCTTCTTCTTCTTTCTTCTTTTTCTTCTTCTTCTTCTTTTTCGCTGTCTTCTTCTTCTTTTTCTTCTTCTTCTTCTTCTTCTTCTTCTTCTTCTTTTTCTTCTTCTTGTTCATTTTTTTCTTCTTCTTCTTCTTCTTCTTCTTCTTCTTCATCATCTTTTTTTCTTCTTCTTCATCTTCTTCTTTTGTTTGAGTTCACCGTCGTTGTTAGATTGGTTGCATGGTTCTGAGGGTTCAGACAGAGTTTAAAATGTTGACTCAGGTCTGAGGTTCGAATCGTGTGACCGGTTAAACTATTATCCTCCACAATGATGATTCCCGGGAAATGATGAAACACATGTGTATGCGGATTAAAAAATAATTAAAAATATTTATCGTAATATTTTTATAGCCCCTTAATTATAGGACAAGCAGGGTAAGAGAATTATAATTAGGCTGCCAAATGTAATGCGTTAAACACTGTCTGAACGTCTTATAGATATGTCCGCTTGTAAAGACATGAATAGCCCTTAAGGTTGGCCGCATAGTTCTAGGAATTCAGAAAAAAAGTTTAAAAGTCGACTTAGGTCTGAGGTTCGAATCATGTGACCGGCAGAACCATAATCCTCCACACTGATTCTCGGAAAAAGATGATACATATTGGTATATGGATGAGAATTTTAAAAATATCCATCATAATATATATATATATATATATATATATATATATATATATATATATATATATATATATATCATAATATAAAATGAAATAATAAAATAAGATGCCAATCAAATTTTATTAGAATTCAAAGTTCAAGCAAAGTATCTTAACGTCCTTAACTCATGAGTTTTCAAAGATAATTCTTCTACTCAGAAGACCATTACCGCAGTGACATTACTGCATCTAATAAAATTACACTTTGAAAATATATAACAATATATACAAAAATACATAAAAGTATATAACATCATATTGTTTTGTTAAATCTATACAATCCATCCAATTCATAAAATTTTAAAACATATTGAGGAAAGATATCCAGGAGGGTGACTGAACATTGATCCAGGTAATGAGTGACAGTCCAAAAATGAAAATTTTTAAAAAAATTAAAAAATTAAAAAAGTTATCCAGTCGTTAGATGCGCCCGCAATCGATGCAGTGAAAAATGCATCCAATGTTGATGTTAATTATTACAACGATAAATAAACCAATTTCAGTTTTTATCCGGATGTTTCCCTAATTATAAGATATTAGTGTACTCTTATATCTTTTGTTGGATAACTTTATATATATATATATATATATATATATATATATATATATATATATATATATATATATATATATATATATATATATATTTGTGAAGTTGTCCAACAGTAAATAATAAATAAAGGAAATCAAGTCGAGTGTTGGTTTAACAAGTGTATTAACTAAGTAAGAAAGTGACTATCACTTGGCTAGACAGTTACAAGACTGTGCTTTGTCTTCTCTGTGTCTCTGGTGACTCGCACTATTTATAGTGACAACCAGTGTTGTTCCTCCTGTGTAAGAACGGCCGGTGTAACATATATATATATATATATATATATATATATATATATATATTATTAATGACAATATATGTATTAGCACATACTATCTGTGCCCTTTTACTTAGCAGTCTCCTTAAAAGATTCAGCTCGATGTTTGTCAACTAGTGACAACAGAGAAAATATAAGAAAAATGGCGTATTAGTGAGTTCCCCTATTTGTGAGTTTGCTCTTTTATTTGTTTTTTGTTTGGTTTCACCCAAAAATGAACCACGGTATAGTGTAGGTTTGTTCAAGTCACTTTAATCCAAGAACTTTTTACTCTTTGTGAATATTTCTGATGATTTTGTAATGTTGCAGAGACGATATTAACAGAAAAATATTGTTTGGTACAATACAAATGAAACGGACCGTAAAAAATATATCTCACAGAAATGTTGTTATCAGAGGATAAACATTTTCTTTACCACAACAGCATTTTTGTTGACATTTACTTTCCTAATTTTATAATCCCTACAGCCGAAAAGGTTTGTATATATATGTATTAATTGTCAAAGTCTAATATTACCGGTAATATTAACATTACTGATTTTTATCCTCGGATGAAATTATTTTCGATCACCCATTTTCTCTCTCTCTCTCTCTATTTCTCTCTCTCTCTCTCTCTCTCTCTCTCTCCCTCTATATATATATATATATATATATATATATATATATATATATATATATATATATGCATATATATATATATATATATATATATATATATATAAACTTTGATTAGTGGTAGCAAAACAATAGCACCATCTTTTTTGCAACTTTCCATGGTTGGGCTTTTAAGCCTGTTATGTTTCTTTTTGTTGTTGCTGTATTTAATAGAGATAGGAGGCCAGGACGTTTTGTCTCAAGGCCTGATTGTTTCATACGTACACAAAGATAATTCATAACCACGTGTCTCTGGTTCACAGCCGTCATCAGCATGGTTGACTTAGACGTGGATAGAACCTTCGATATTGATGTCTATAGTATATCGTCTTACCATCCGACTACGACGCCCTTCCTAGAAATATGTACGATTTTTATCCCCTAAATATTTATGTATTTTTTACAATTTTTTTATTGGATATATATATATATATATATATATATATATATATATATATATATATATATATATGATAAAATATAGTAACACGAAATTACATAATCATCGATGCAATAATCTATTTCAACCTTGTTGTATTGTCAAGCATCCAAGTGAGATGATTACATTTTTGAAAATGAGAAAAGAGAAATTCACACTAGACAATTCAAATATATATATATATATAGAGAGAGAGTGACAACATATTTAATAAATATATATATATATATATATATATATATATATATTGCACTACTAAGAAATAAATGCATAGAACATAGGAGCATTTTACAAATATCTTGGTAGTAAACCGAAACAGTTTATTTGTGAAATGGTGTGAATCTATCTATATATATATATATATATATATATATATATATATATATATATATATATATATATGAAATAAAATATAGTAACACGAAATTACATAATCATTGATGCAATAATTTATTTCCACCTTGTGGTATTGTCAAGCATCCAAGTGAGATTATTACATTTTTTTCCTGCCAAACCCTTTTACAGAGAGACCGAAGACACCCGAGGATGTGTTTGGTGGGTAATTCTAACTCTCCATATATATATATATATATATATATATATATATATATAGTCTCGGAAGTTTCTCAACCATTAAAACTATATAAAAAACAAAAAAAAAACAAAAAACAAAAAAACAACAACAACAAAAAAAAAAACTTATAGTCTCAAGCCTTCCAGTGGAAAATCACTCATGTAAGTCAATTTATTTTTTACAGTTATTATATTAGTTAGTTTCTAACACTATTTTAAGGGATCATCAGTTGTTTACCATGAAAAACTGTTTCGGGAATTTAATATATATATATATCCAAGATAGCGTTGTTGAACGTCACGGAACTTTCTCGTTTGTAAATCTTCTTCGTGGGGTTCTCAAACTGTCGAGCTATCCTTCTGGTTTCAAGTGGCAGCCCGTAGAGTATTTTCTCGAGTGTTCTTAATTCGGCCATTTTTTTCGAGTGCTTTCGACTTTCATAGTCGTCTTCAGGATTAGGTTTTCTAAAATAAGAAGACTGGAGTTAATGTTTTATAGGTTTCATTAATGGCGAATGAAAGAAAAGAGAGGGTGTTGTTGAGTTGATTTTATTCTATCGTTTGTGTATTTGGTTTTATTGTTTATTTATTTATTTTATTAATTCTTATTTTTACTATTATTTATTTATTTATTTGTTATTCCTATTATTACAATTATTTATTTATTTATTTATTATTATTTCTTCCTATTATTACTATTATTACCATTATTTATATTTTTATTTTATTTTATATTTTATTACTTATTTTTTATTTAATTATGTAATACTTTTAATATGTTAGCGTTTAGTATGTTAGCTATTTTGTTAATATTAGGCTGTTAGTTATTTTTTAATTTTTTATTTATTTATCTTTCAACAACGCTTGCGTTGATAATAACTTGCTATATATATATATATATATATATATATATATATATATATATATATATATATATATATATATATTGATGAGTTTGAAAAATAAGTCGCGTTTTTAGTAAAAACTATTTATAGGTAGGATGGCCACCAGAGAAAAACACACTGAATTCCAGTTACAAAAAAATAAATGAGAAATTTACTTCATGACAAGAAATTTCTTTTTTCTTAAATACATGAGTATTTTCTAGGTATAATGTAAAGGGACCCGAAATATATATATATATATATATACATGAAGAAGAATGGAAAGGAATTAGAGAAGCAAAAGCCAAATCAAAATTCAATTCAATTGCTCAGAGCAAAGTATATTCCGCAAAAAGGCAATTTATTCAAGTTAAATTTTCCTTAAGCCAGGCTTTTCAAAGATCAAAATCTTATCATCAGAGGAAGTCGCTGGGATAGATAAGTTGGCAAAGGCCAAGATTTAAAATTTGAAAAAATAAAATAAAAGTTGTAGGGAAAGAAACAAAGGGCAAAACTCTGCCCGAATGCAAGCAAATGTCCGATTGCTAAAAAGTCCGGTGTCGAAAAGTCCAGCGGAGAGAGTAAGATGTAGATAGGTAGGTCGTTAAAGGCACGAGATGTAATGAGAGAGGATTCAAAGTTAAATTCCAAGAAACCACAACTTCAGGTGCGGCGAAAATAGAAAATCCAAAAGGGTAAAAAGTCCACTTATATATATATATATATATATATATATATATATATATATATATATATATATATATATATTTTGATTTTATTCCATTAGTTGCGACAAAACAAGTTTTGTTTCATTGGTGCAAATAGCGACCAACTCATCGGGCTGGCGATGGAATTCAAATGGCATAAGTTTTAACTTCACCTTAACGGGAGATTGAAAATTGAAAATACATTGGAGGGGGAGGGGGACAGAGTTGGGGCTTTGTCTATAACGGTGACTTATGCCATTTGAATTCCATCGCCAGCCCGATGAGTTGGTCGCTATTTGCACCAATGAAACAAAACTTGTTTTGTCGCAACTAATGGAATAAAATCAAAAAATATATATTTTGCTCTGAATTTTCATTGAGCACTCTCATAAACCCGGTTTCAACTTCCTTCGAATTCATACCCCCTGGATATTTGTAACAAGTTAATTATATATATATATATATATATATATATATATATATATATATATATATATATATAGGGTGGGCCAAAATAAGGGTCCTATCTTTAAATTTGAATAACTTGAATTTGAATAACTTCCACAAAATAAAAGTTAAACTCACCAAACTTTATGTGTGTGTAGACTGACCCTTCCGAGATATTTTGAAATAAACAAAACAAATTTTAGCCGAAAAATACTTCTTAAAACTTACAAAAACTAAAGTATTGTTTTTTACACGGTTTTGAGTTTTTTAAGCAAAAATAATGTTTTCTAAATGAGGGTACGTTCCTAAGGGCTAATACGGCTCATGCTTGCTTCGGAAGGGGTCCTTTACTTATTCTAAAAAAAAAAAAAAAATCAATAAATAAAAAAGTTATGAATTTTTAAAAATAGGACCCTTATTTTTGCCCACCCTGTATATATATATATATATATATATATATATATATATATACATATACATATATATACATATATATATATATATATATATATATATATATATATATATATATATATATATATATATACATATATATATATATATATATATATATATATATATATATATATATATATATATATATACATGCGTGTCTAAGAGAAAGAGTTATATGATATTTGTTATGCATGAAGTGTCCTACTGTTTTACCATTTTGCTCTAAAACTTCACTTTGTATCAGAAGTGTATTTCTTTTTGCGCTTCTTTGCCAAATTGTATCAAAACAATTGCTCTAAGTCAAAGTGAGAGACTTCACGCTTCCGTGGGTCGTCGTATTTAAACTGCAGTCGCAAGACAAACCGGTCTCATTTGACTGTAGATTAAGATAATAATTCAACATTTCTATGACATGGTCATAGCGATTAAATTAAATTCGTCAAATAAAATAGAAATTAATAAAATTATTTTTCTTTCGTTTTGTTTTATTCGGTCTTCCGAATCAGTTTATTATGTATTGTATTTGCTTTTCGGATTTAAAAATTGAAAAAAAATAAAAAATAAAAAAATAAAAATAAAATAATGTATAATCGAAAAACAAAAAACATTGTGATTTTGTTTTGTTTTTTCGGTCCAAAAATATTTCCATATTCTTTTTATTTTAAATGTATCATTTTAATTTATTTTTCTAATTCGCCTCGTTCGTAGCTGAAGATTTTTCCGGTAATTGTTTCCGACAGCAAACAGTTTTCTCATGTCTTTCCTTATCATTTTTTACTGTAGAATATTCCAGATTTTAAAATATATAGCTGTAATACCTGTCCCAGAAAGGACACAAAATTACTGATAAAATGTAGGACCCTTTAATAGGTGTAATAAAAGTCATTTGTATTATTTGTATTTTTCGGACTACTATTCTTATCTTGATTCGTTGCCATGTCGACTTCCTCTCATAACGTAACTTTCTGAACACTTTACATATTTGTGTAATTTTAACTTCGAAGGGAAATTCTTTTTTACTTCATCTATTCAGAAAACAAAAAAAATAATGCATAATGAAATTACAAAAAAAAATTGAATTGGTTTATTTATCGACTAAAATATATTACAAAATTCTATTTTATTTTTAATGTATTATTAAAATTTTTAAATTTTTCGGTTCGTCCCAGCTGAAAAAATTTCAATCGATTGTTTCCGCTAGTAAAGAGTCTTCTCATTACTTTCTTTGTCGTTTTTTAATGCAGAATATTCCGGGTTATAAGCTTATCTCCCATTAGTTTTAATATCCGTCACAGAAAGGAGTTCACATTACTGAGATAATGTAGGACCCTTAAAATCGGTGTAATAAAAGTAATTTGTATCATTTGGATTATTCAGACTACTATTCTTATCCTGGTTGTTTACCATGTCGACTTCCTGCCATAACGTAACATCCTGAACACGTTACTTTTTTTCTGACTTTAACTTCTAATGGGAAATACTTCTTAACTTATTATTGCATGTATTCTTCAGAATTATTTTATCTATTCCCCGCTTCTTTTGTTCCAGCTCGTTTGACTTGTTGGTCTAATGGTCTCCAGCAATTCGCTTTTTTGATACCTTATTGTAATACAGCTTCCTATTCCAGTAGCTTCTTTCCAAGAATCGCAGGCTTTTTGAATTATCTTACTGCTGACTGTTTTCCTCCTACCTATAACTTTGGTATTTTCAAGACTAAAGCCAATAGGTATCTCCTATCATTACGATAATCATATTTCGTTCTTGTTAGACTAAGGCCAATCGGCATCTCCTGTCTTTGCGATAATTATCTTTCGTTCTTGTTAGTTCCTTACATCAAGCGACTTCATGCCTTGTCTGAAGCGATTTCCATTAAAAAAATTCATCTATTCACAAAATGGAAACAAAATAAACAAAGTATTGTATGATTTAATAACAAAAAGGTTCGGATTGGTTTGTTTTTCGGTTTAACGATATTGTTTTATTTTAAATTTATTATTTTAATGTATATTTTAAATTCGCATCGTTCGTAGCTGAATATTTTTCAAGTAATTTTTTCCTTGTCGTTTTAGTGTTAAATATTCCGAATTTTAAACCTTTATTCCACTAGTGTTTAAACCTTCAAGAAAGATCTTTGGAGGTGACGGTTGTTAAGTTGATATCGACATAGACTGAAGACCTGGGTGTTCCAAGTTCGAATCCAGTCAATTCTACAGTACTACTTTCACTTAGGGGTGTTGGCAACCTTCTCGTGGTCCTTCCTGTAAGTAGCCGATGTCATTCCAGAAAAATGTATAACAAGAAAAACATCGGGGAAACTAATGCCAACACCAGAATCATCTGATTCGCACGAAACAAGAAATATCTTCATTTCACAGATATAAATTAAAACCCTTTGATATGTGTAATAAAAGTCATTTGAATTAATTTATTATTCGCACCTTGTTGGTTTGCCATGTTGACTTCCTGTCATGACGTAACTTCCTGAACACATTAGCTTATTTTTCTATTACATCTAATGGAAAATTCTCCTTTACTGAATCTATTCACAAAAAAAAAATGAGAATAATTCTTAATACATTCCTCAAATCGACATACCTAAAAATAAAGACAATAAAATATTTATACTTTCAGGTTTCGTCTAAGACTTGAAATTATCACAACAATCACAGTCGCATTTCAAAGAAAACGCCTACCCACACCCTGACCTAAATCTCGTTGCCATCTATGTTATAATTCTCATTTACAACCCGTTTTTATTTTTTCGATCACCTCTGGGTAATCGCGTTTAAATGAAGCGTTACTTTCTTTCCTTTGCCCTTACTTCCGACCCCACACTTTTAAACTAATATCACAGTCACTGTTAACATTTTGATCTCAGCCAAGCGACTTTTCATACTTGGACAGTAATTAATTACTATGCACTACATATATCATCCGATAATTAATACTAGTTAACCTTTCCACCTGGTCCATTACATTATTATGTTTAAGATTTTTGTAGATGAGGATAGATAATTTATATTATTCGTATCATCCAGACTACGATTCTTACTTTTATCTGGTGATGGTTGATGGAATAAGAGCACATTTTCCCCGTAGGATAATGCAAGAGTTAAGTTCAAATTTACGTTCAATTTCTCGAGTTCGACACAAAGTTGCCCCCAAGTTGGACTCAACGGTTCAATGCATTGAGTGCGTAAATTCTATTCAACTCTTTCACGTTTCAGAGCTGAACTATTTATAGATGAGTGTCTCTATGAGATTGTTAGCCCTGTGTCTACAAATGGTTTAAATTCTTCTTCCTTTTGTAATAACGAACAACAGTTTATCAAGGACCATAGACCACTCGACGACAGTGATACGACAGATATTTGTTGACATTGGACTTGTAAACCATCATGTTGCAGTCTGTAGGGAAACATTCTCGCGGTAACGTGTTCCACAGGTGGGAAGTTCTCGGAAATGAACTTTGTTCATGGAAGTTCTGTTTCATTTTAGGTACATAGGGGAAGAACGAAGAGTTATTTGCAGTGTTGGCAGGAAGACGAGTTCTTGCTGAGAATGTTTTCCGGGGAGGGGGAAACAGAAGTTGAAGTTCAGTCGAGCATCTACCATGGAACTATCGGTAGAGTAGAGAGAGACTAGCTACGTCTCTTCTGTCAGAATTAGATTATTTAATAAAACGGCTCAACATAAATTTGTTAACGTTGGACTTGAAAACAACCACGCTACAGTCATCTCGGAAGCAGCCCCGCGGTATTGTGTTCTCAGACATATAGTTCTTGGAAATAAACTTTGCTCATGGAAACAAGTTTTTAAAGCCCAGTCTATTCCATTATGTAAATTAATAAATGTGAACATTTTTTTTCATTTATCACTTCTATATCACCATCAAACGGGCCAGCGCCATTTAAATCAATAACACAAAATGCTTTTTTTTAAATTCTCTATATATAGTACCAAAAAGATCCTAAAACTATTTTTTAAAACAGTTTATGATGAATTAATGTTTGGTGTTATTCATTTGTAATTTTATTACCCTATTTTTGCTATATATATGCAATAGTTTCGTCGATATTAACGGTAATTAATTAAAGTGATGGCAAAGCCCGGATAAATTACGTCTTAAATGAAACTGACATAGCTCTCTAGAAAGAAAGATACCGACAGGAAGGGAAAAGGTAGCTGACTGGCTTGCTCGCTTTCTCTCTCTCACACTAACATATTCTCTCTCTCTTTCTTTCTTTATCTCCCCTCCCTTCCTACCATTAGTTACGCCATATTTTCCTTTTCATGTTTTTTTTTTTAATTCAATAATTGTTTTGATCCTGTAGACAAAACGTTTCGCATTTGGGCTTAAATGATATTTTGCAGTATTTTGGCGGCTTCACTTGATTTTCAGTACTTGTCGGCATCTGCCGACCTCTACGAAATAAGGGTTAGGTTTAGGGTTAGGGTAAGGGTTAGGGTTAGGATTAGGGTTAGAGTTAGGGTTATGGTTAGGGGTTTGCTGCTAGTCGGGTTACTCGGTGGTATTTCTCTTAAGGGAGCACAAGTGATACAAATTCTTCGGAGCATATTCCATTGAAGTACATGGAAAACAAACACAGCGATGCAACATTGAGACAATGGGACAGAGGCGGGAGCTTGGTAGACAGTGTGGGGCCAATTAGATCCAAGACGCTTGTTGGGGCCTTGTCTAAGAGGGAGAGACAAGTTATTCGTGCACCAGCACAGATGTAGCAACAATACTCTATGCATGGGCGGATGGTGGCTTTGTAGAGATATAGGATACTGGCAGGTGGGAGAAGGTGTCTAGCCTGGTAAGGGGAGCCAACTTTCTTTGCAACGTGTTTCACAGAATATTTGACATTTGAAAAACAAACACAGCGATGCAACATTGAGACAATGGGACAGAGGCTGGAGGTTGGTAGACAGTGTGGGACGTATTAGAGCCAATACGCTTATTTTGGACCTTGTCTAAGACGGAGAGACTAGTTATTTGTGCACCAACCCAGATGTGGCAACAATACTCTATGCATGGGCGAATCGTGGCTTTGTAGAGATATAGGATATCGGCAAGTGAGAGAAGATTTCTAGCCTGGTAGGGGGAGCAAACCTTCTTTGCAACATGTTTCACGGTATATTTTATGTATTTGTTCCAATTAATGTAGCCTGTGAATATAATAAACCTAGGGGACGACAGCCGACCACCTACAACCCACCAAATGTTGACCTTGTGTCACATCTTATTTTATAAAGAAAATATACTGTCAATTTCTTTTGTAAAAATTGTTTATAAAATCGACAGCGTTGGAACTTCTTTTAATAGACCAACAAAAATTATTTTGCTTTAACTGTTTATTGGCGTTAAAATCTGATGACTTCATTTTTCAACAAGATGGTGCACCACCAAACTGGAGTCTTAGAGTAAGGCAGTTTCTTAACACAAGGCTGCCTGGTAGATGGATTGGGAGATCTGGGCGAGGTGATGACGGCCTCCTAGGTCTCCAGATCTTACCCCGTGTGACTTTTTCCTTTGGGGCTTTGTCAAGCAACAAGTCTATGTGCCGCCCCTTCCAAGAGATATTGACGAACTAAAGGCTCGAGTAACGGCAGTTGTGGGAACCATTGACGTCAAGATGCTGGAACGCGTTTGGCAGGAAATGGACTATCGACTAGATGTCTGCCGTGTGACGAATGGTGCTCATATTGAGCAACTTTGAAGATTCCCCACAAAACTTGAAACTTTAACCTTTCCAACGGTACCAATTTCATTTTTCAACTCCTAATAGTTTTTGAGTTATTAAAAATCGTTATGTTCCCAAGACTTTTGAAACACCCTGTATAATATATGCTAGAATTTGGGGCAATA
>OY744554.1:13962018-14014518 GCA_963556195.1 Sepiola atlantica | reverse complement strand
TATGAATGTATATATATTCATGTATATATTCATATATATATATATGTGTATGTATATGTATGTATGCATATATATATATTTGTATTTATATAGATATATATATATATATATATATATATGTTTGTATATAGACATGTTTATATATATATATGTTTGTATATATATGTATATGTATATGTATGTATATATATATATATATATATATATATATATATATATGTATGTATTTATATATATATATATATATTTATATAGATATATATATATGTATGTTTTTAAATATATGTATATATATATGTATGATTATATATATGTACGTATGTAAATATATATGTATGTGTGTATATATTATATATGTATATATATATGTATGTATATATATGTATGTATATATATATATATGTGTGTATGTATATATCTATATGTACATATATATACATATACATATATGCATGTGCGTATTTATGTATGTATGTATATTTTTATGCATATATATGTATGTATGTATAAATATATATATATATGTATATATGTATATATATATGTATTCATGTATGTATGTATATATATATATATAGTTATGTATATGTATATATATAGTTATGTATATGTATATATATGTATATATGTATATATATCTATTCATGTATATAATGTATATATATATATGTATTTTTAAATATATATGTATGCATGTATATATATAACTAGGTATGTATATATATATATATGTATGTATCTATATGTATGTATATATATGTTTGTATGTATGAATGTATATATTTATGTACGTATATATGTATATATGTGTATGTGTACATGTATGCATTTATATATATATATATATAAATATATATACATATATATATATATATATATATATATATATATATGTGTGTGTGTGTGTGTGTGTATATTACTTTTGTTCACCAAAAACAATGCACGCTGCTACTAAAAGTTAGGATGCTACTGTGATAGGTTACAACTTTTTCGGGTCAACCTTTTGTAGTTCGGCAGCAAGATCTTTGTTTACATTACATTAAAATTTCTGTGTGTTTGTACGGCTTGATTGACATTGAGCAGGGAAGGAATTCAGAAGGAAAGCGGTTCTAAAAAAAGAAGCTTTTAGAATAGAAAATATTCCTGCATTTCGAGACCTCTGCAAGACAAGGTTTGATTTATCTGTTAGTCAACTTTGTCGTTGGTATTTACGTTGAGAGATTTAAAATGCAGTCAGTTCATTGGAGCACATTCCGTGAAATTACGACTAAAATTTTAGAGAGATGCATTTTCACGCTGTCCAAGACATAGAGGCTAGGTGTTTGTGCACAGCGTAAATTTAACAAAAATACTTCATGCCCGGACTATTTGCTTGCTTAATAGAGATATAGTATATTTGCAGAGTTTTACTAGCCCGGTAGAAGGAGCGTACCTTTTTGTGCAGCAGACTTGGCAGCATCTTCTATGTACTTATTCCACTATATGTTGCTTGTGAATGTCAGGTCGTAGAGTTTTAACATTGGAATTTGTGGAAGGGTTCTTTGGTACTTTAGATTGTTTTATGTCCACAATGTAAGGGAGATAACATATAGCGAGTTTTTAACACTTGATTTGAAAATTTTTTAAATTTAAATACAAAAAAAATCTACGATTATCAAACTTTTTCTTTTCAAATAAAAGCAATTTGCATACATACATATATATACTTATTTTTTGCATGTAGCCTACGAAATTCTGTTTCTGTTATAGTATGTGGCCTACCTTAAAAAGAAGAAAGCATAATAACTGTCTGATAATATCTTATAGTTATAGACCTGTTGTGGTGTATCTGCTGGTCGGGACACAGCTTTAATCTTGCAGTTAAACATAAAATAAGAAGAAAATACTTACTTGTGATGGAAAATTTTTAGCGTTTACCGGAATTTATGGAAAATAATCAAGTATTTAACAAATATACTTCATTAATTTAACCACTAACCCTAAATTCAGTGTGTCAATACGCCAACCGTGACTTAATATTTGTAGTAGGATTAATAGAGGGTACATTAAAAAAACATTCGGTTCGAATTTTTTTATGGAAGTCGACCCAAACAAAGGACGAATCCACTTGATGTAAGGACCTTTAAAATACTACTCCAAGGTCACAAAGCAGCCAACAATAAGTGTTAGATTGATAGCAATTCTTCCCCCTTTGTCAGAACGATCGCTGATGAAATGTGAGGACTAAAGGACAAAATCAGGGAAGCGAGAGTTACAAGGCTGCCAAAAGTAAACCCAAGATCCACTTTCTAACGTCCTAAAATTTAACTTACTGATATCCATTTTCGTAGAAATTCGTATCAGTTAGATTAACTTATATTAACTTATATAGCGTTTAATTTAGAATTTTAGCATTTTGAATTACTAAATACAGTTTATGACTAACTTGTATTTACTTGAAATTTAATATATATAAAATATAATCACTTTTTGTTATTTGCCTACTACTTATATCTATAAAAATAATCTTACTTAGGTAGGACACATTCCAAATGTAGGCCGCATACTGTAACATAATACAAAAAAGTTGGCCACATACGTTAAAACGGAATGAAAATGTAAGCCAAATACTATGACAGTATCGAAAATATAGGCCACATACTATAACTGAATCCGAAAGGTAGCCCACATACTATAACGAAATCAAAAAGGTAGGCGACATACTATAACGGAATCAAAATTTAGGCCACATACTATAACAGAATCAAAAAGGTAAGCCACATGTTATAATTGGATCAAAAATGTAGGACACATACTCAAACAGAATCAAAACGGTAGGCAACATATTGTAATTGAATAAAAAATGTATGGACACATACTATAACAGAATCAACACGGCAGCCACATATTATAATTGAATAAAAAATGTATGGACACATACTATAACAGAATCAAAACGGTGGGCCAAATATTATAATTGAATAACAAATGTATGGACACATACTATAACAGAATCAAAACGGGAGGCCACATATTATAATTGAATAAAAAATGTATGGACACATACTATAACAGAATCAAAACGGCAGCCACATATTATGATTGAATAAAAAATGTATGGACACATACTATAACAGAATCAAAACGGTGGGCCAAATATTATAATTGAATAACAAATGTATGGACACATACTATAACAGAATCAAAACGGGAGGCCACATATTATAATTGAATAAAAAATGTATGGACACATACTATAACAGAATCAAAACGGCAGCCACATATTATGATTGAATAAAAAATGTATGGACACATACTATAACAGAATCAAAACGGTGGGCCAAATATTATAATTGAATAACAAATGTATGGACACATACTATAACAGAATCAAAACGGTAGGCCACATATTATAATTGAATAAAAAATGTATGGACACATACTATAACAAAATCAAAACGGCAGCCACATATTATGATTGAATAAAAAATGTATGGACACATACTATAACAGAATCAAAACGGTGGGCCAAATATTATAATTGAATAACAAATGTATGGACACATACTATAACAGAATCAAAACGGGAAGCCACATATTATAATTGAATAAAAAATGTATGGACACATACTATAACAGAATCAAAACGGCAGCCACATATTATGATTGAATAAAAAATGTATGGACACATACTATAACAGAATCAAAACGGTGGGCCACATATTATAATTAAATAAAAAATGTATGACCACATACTATAACAGAATCAAAACGGTGGGCCAAATATTATAATTGAATAACAAATGTATGGACACATACTATAACAGAATCAAAACGGGAGGCCACATATTATAATTGAATAAAAAATGTATGGACACATACTATAACAGAATCAAAACGGCAGCCACATATTATGATTGAATAAAAAATGTATGGACACATACTATAACAGAATCAAAACGGTGGGCCACATATTATAATTGAATAAAAATGTATGGACACATACTATAACAGAATCAAAACGGTGGGCCAAATATTATAATTGAATAACAAATGTATGGACACATACTATAACAGAATCAAAACGGCAGCAACATATTATAATTGAATAAAAAATGTATGGACACATACTATAACAGAATCAAAACGGCAGCCACATATTATAATTGAATAAAAAATGTATGGACACATACTATAACAGAATCAAAACGGCAGCCACATATTATAATTGAATAAAAAATGTATGGACACATACTATAACAGAATCAAAACGGCAGCCACATATTATGATTGAATAAAAAATGTATGGACACATACTATAACAGAATCAAAACGGTGGGCCACATATTATAATTGAATAAAAAATGTATGGACACATACTATAACAGAATCAAAACGGCAGCCACATATTATAATTGAATAAAAAATGTATGGACACATACTATAACAGAATCAAAACGGTGGGCCACATATTATAATTGAATAAAAAATGTATGGACACTTACTATAACAGAATCAAAACGGCAGCCACATATTATAATTGAATCAAAAATGTATGGACACATACTATAACAGATTTAATACGGTAGGCCACATATTATAATTGAATCAAAAATGTATGAACACATACTCTAACAGATTTAAAACGGTAGGCCACATATTATAATTGAATAAAAAATGTATGAACACAGATTATAACAGAACTAAAACGGGAGGCCACATATTATAATTGAATAAAAAATGTATGAATACATACTATAACAGAATCAAAACGGTGGGCCACATATTATAATTGAATAAAAAATGAATGAACACAGATTATAACAGAATCAAAACAGTAAGCCACATATTATAATTGAATAAAAAATGTATGGACACATACTATAACAGAATCAAAACAGTAGGCCACATATTATAATTGAATAAAAAATGTATGAACACAGATTATAACAGAATCAAAACAGTAGGCCACATATTATAATTGAATAAAAAATGTATAGACACATACTATAACAGATTTTAAACGGTAGGCCACATATTATAATTGAATAAAAAATGTATGAACACAGATTATAACAGAATCAAAACGGGAGGCCACCTATTATAATTGAATAAAAAATGTATGGACACATACTATAACAGAATCAAAACGGTGGGCCACATATAATAATTGAATAAAAAATGTATGAACACAGATTATAACAGAATCAAAACAGTAGGCCACATATTATAATTGAATAAAAAATGTATGGACACATACTATAACAGCATCAAAACGGTAGGCCACATATTATAATTGAATAAAAAATGTATGGACACATACTATACCAGATTTCAAACGGTAGGCCACATATTATAATTGAATAAAAAATGAATGAACACGGATTATAACAGAATCAAAACGGTAGGCCACATATTATAATTGAATAAAAAATGTATGGACACATACTATAACAGAATCAAAACGGTGGGCCACATATTATAATTGTATAAAAAATCTATGGACACATACTATAACAGAATCAAAACGGCAGCCACATATTATAATTGAATAAAAAATGTATGAACACAGATTATAACAGAATCAAAACAGTAGGCCACATATTATAATTGAATAAAAAATGTATGGACACATACTATAACAGAATCCAAACAGTGGGCCACATATTATAATTGAATAACAAATGTATGGACACATACTATAACAGAATCAAAACGGTGGGCCAAATATTATAATTGAATAACAAATGTATGGACACATACTATAACAGAATCAAAACGGCAGCAACATATTATAATTGAATAAAAAATGTATGGACACATACTATAACAGAATCAAAACGGCAGCCACATATTATGATTGAATAAAAAATGTATGGACACATACTATAACAGAATCAAAACGGTGGGCCACATATTATAATTGAATAAAAAATGTATGGACACATACTATAACAGAATTAAAACGGCAGCCACATATTATAATTGAATAAAAAATGTATGGACACATACTATAACAAAATCAAAACGGTGGGCCACATATTATAATTGAATAAAAAATGTATGGACACTTACTATAACAGAATCAAAACGGCAGCCACATATTATAATTGAATCAAAAATGTATGGACACATACTATAACAGATTTAATACGGTAAGCCACATATTATGATTGAATCAAAAATGTATGAACACATACTCTAACAGATTTAAAACGGTAGGCCACATATTATAATTGAATAAAAATGTATGAACACAGATTATAACAGAACTAAAACGGGAGGCCACATATAATAATTGAATAAAAAATGTATGGATACATACTATAACAGAATCAAAACGGTGGGCCACATATAATAATTGAATAAAAAATGAATGAACACAGATTATAACAGAATCAAAACAGTAGGCCACATATTATAATTGAATAAAAAATGTATGGACACATACTATAACAGCATCAAAACAGTAGGCCACATATTATAATTGAATAAAAAATGTATGAACACAGATTATAACAGAATCAAAACGGGAGGCCACATATTATAATTGAATAAAAAATGTATGGACACATACTATAACAGAATCAAAACGGTGGGCCACATATAATAATTGAATAAAAAATGTATGAACACAGATTATAACAGAATCAAAACAGTAGGCCACATATTATAATTGAATAAAAAATGTATGGACACATACTATAACAGAATCTAAACGGTTGGCCACATATAATAATTGAATAAAAAGGTATGGACACATACTATAACAGAATCAAAACGGTAGGCTACATATTATAATTGAATAAAAAATGTATGGACACATACTATAACAGAATCAAAACGGTGGGCCACATATAATAATTGAATAAAAAATGTATGGACACATACTATAACAGCATCAAAACGGTAGGCCACATATTATAATTGAATCAAAAATGTATGGACACATACTATAACAGATTTAAAACGGTAGGCCACATATTATAATTGAATCAAAAATATATGGACACATACTATAATAGATTTTAAAAAGTAGGCCACATATTATAATTGAATAAAAAATGTATGGACAATTACTATAAGAGATTTTAAACGGTAGGCCACATATTATAATTGTATAAAAAATATATGGACACAGATTATAACAGAACTAAAACGGGAGGCCACATATTATAATTGAATAAAAAATGTATGGATACATACTATAACAGAATCAAAACGGTGGGCCACATATTATAATTGAATAAAAAATGTATGAACACAGATTATAACAGAATCAAAACAGTAGGCAACATATTATAATTGAATAAAAAATGTATGGACACATACTATAACAGAATCAAAACAGTAGGCCACATATTATAATTGAATAAAAAATGTATGAACACAGATTATAACAGAATCAAAACGGGAGGCCACATATTATAATTGAATAAAAAATGTATGAATACATACTATAACAGAATCAAAACGGCAGCCACATATTATAATTGAATAAAAAATGTATGAACACAGATTATAACAGAATCAAAACAGTAGGCCACATATTATAATTGAATAAAAAATGTATGAACACAGATAATAACAGAATCAAAACGGGAGGCCACATATTATAATTGAATAAAAAATGTATGGACACATACTATAACAGAATCCAAACGGCAGCCACATATAATATTTGAATAAAAAATGTATGGACACATACTATACCAAATCAAAACGGTAGGCCACATATTATAATTGAATAAAAAATGTATGGACACATACTATAACAGAATCAAAACGGTGGGCCACATATAATAATTGAATAAAAAATGTATGGACACATACTATAACAGAATCAAAACGGTAGGCTACATATTATAATTGAATCAAAAATGTATGGACACATACTATAACAGATTTAAAACGGTAGGCCACATATTATAATTGAATCAAAAATGTATGGACACATACAATAACAGATTTAAAACAGTAGGCCACTTATTATAATTGAATAAAAAATGTATGGATACATACTATGACAGAATCAAAACGGCAGCCACATATTATAATTGAATAAAAAATGTATGGACACGTACTATAACAGATTTCAAACGGTAGGCCACATATTATAATTGAATAAAAAATGTATGAACACGGATTATAACATGATCAAAACGGGAGGCCCCATATTATAATTGAATAAAAAATGTATGGACACATACTATAACAGAATCAAAACGGTGGGCCACATATTATAATTGAATAAAAAATGTATGGACACATACTATAACAGAATCAAAACGGCAGCCACATATTATAATTGAATAAAAAATGTATGAACACAGATTATAACAGAATCAAAACAGTAGGCCACATATTATAATTGAATAAAAAATGTATGGACTGATACTATAACAGAATCAAAACGGTGGGCCACATATTTTAATTGAATAAAAAATGTATGGACACATACTATAACAGATTTTAAACGGTAGGCCACATATTATAATTGAATAAACAATGTATGGACACATACTATAACAGATTTTAAACGGTAGGCAACATATTATAATTGAATAAAAAATGTATGAACACAGATTATAACAGAATCAAAACGGGAGGCCACATATTATTATTTAATAAAAAATATATGGACACATACTATAATAGATTTTAAAAAGTAGGCCACATATTATAATTGAATAAAAAATGTATGGACACATACTATAACAGATTTTAAACGGTAGGCCACATATTATAATTGTATTAACAATCTATGGACACAGATTATAACAGAACTAAAACGGGAGGCCACATATTATAATTGAATAAAAAATGTATGGATACATACTATAACAGAATCAAAACGGTGGGCCACATATTATAATTGAATAAAAAATGTATGAACACAGATTATAACAGAATCAAAACGGGAAGCCACATATTATAATTGAATAAAAAATGTATGAATACATAGTATAACAGAATCAAAACGGTGGGCCACATATTATAATTTAATAAAAAATGTATGAACACAGATTATAACAGAATCAAGACAGTAGGCCACATAATATAATTGAATAAAAAATGTATGGACACATACTATAACAGATTTTAAACTGTAGGCCACATATTATAATTGAATAAAAAATGTATGAACACAGATTATAACAGAATCAAAACGGGAGGCCACATATTATAATTGAATAAAAAATGTATGGACACATACTATAACAGAATCCAAACGGCAGCCACATATAATACTTGAATAAAAAATGTATGAACACAGATTATAACAGAATCAAAACAGTAGGCCACATATTATAATTGAATAAAAAATGTATAGACACATACTATAACAGAATCAAAACGGTGGGCCACATATAATAATTTAATTAAAGATGTATGGACACATACTATAACAAAATCAAAACGGTAGGCCACATATTATAATTGCATAAAAAATGTATGGACACATACTATAACAGAATCAAAACGGTGGGCCACATATAATAATTGAATAAAAAATGTATGGACACATACTATAACAGAATCAAAACGGTAGGCCACATATTATAATTGAATCAAAAATGTATGGACACATACTATAACAGATTTAAAACGGTAGGCTACATATTATAATTGAATCAAAAATGTATGGACACATACAATAACAGATTTAAAACAGTAGGCCACTTATTATAATTGAATAAAAAATGTATGGATACATACTATAACAGAATCAAAACGGCAGCCACATATTATAATTGAATAAAAAATGTATGGACACATACTATAACAGATTTAAAACGGTAGGCCACATATTATAATTGAATAAACCATGTATGAACATGGATTATAACATGATCAAAACGGGAGGCTACATATTATAATTGAATAAAAAATGTATGGACACATACTATAACAGAATCAAAACGGTGGGCCACATATTATAATTGAATAAAAAATGTATGGACACATACTATAACAGAATCAAAACGGCAGCCACATATTATAATTGAATAAAAAATGTATGAACACAGATTATAACAGAATCAAAACAGTAGGCCACATATTATAATTGAATAAAAAATGTATGGACTGATACTATAACAGAATCAAAACGGTGGGCCACATATTATAATTGAATAAAAAATGTATGGACACATACTATAACAGATTTTAAACGGTAGGCCACATATAATAATTGAATAAACAATGTATGGACACATACTATAACAGATTTTAAACAGTAGGCCACATATTATAATTGAATAAAAAATGTATGACCACAGATTATAACAGAATCAAAACGGGTGGCCACATATTATTATTTAATAAAAAATATATGGACACATACTATAATAGATTTTAAAAAGTAGGCCACATATTATAATTGAATAAAAAATGTATGGACACATACTATAACAGATTTAAAACAGTAGGCGACATATTATAATTTGAATAAAAAATGTATGGACACATACTATAACAGAATCAAAACGGTGGGCCACATATAATAATTGAATAAAAAATGTATGGACACATACTATAACAGAATCAAAACGGTATGCCACATATTATAATTGAATCAAAAATGTATGAACACAGATTATAACAGAATCAAAACAGTAGGCCACATATTATAATTGAATAAAAAATGTATGGACACATACTATAACAGAATCAAAACAGTAGGCCACATATGATAATTGAATAAAAAATGTATGGACACATACTATAACAGATTTTAAACGGTAGGCCACATATTATAATTGAATAAAAAATGTATGAACACAGATTATAACAGAATCAAAACGGGAGGCCACATATTATAATTGAATAAAAAATGTATGGACACATACTATAACAGAATCCAAACGGCAGCCACATATAATACTTGAATAAAAAATGTATGGACACAGATTATAACAGAATCAAAACAGTAGGCCACATATTATAATTGAATAAAAAATGTATAGACACATACTATAACAGAATCAAAACGGTGGGCCACATATAATAATTAAATAAAAGATGTATGGACACATACTATAACAAAATCAAAACGGTAGGCCACATATTATAATTGCATAAAAAATGTATGGACACATACTATAACAGAATCAAAACGGTGGGCCACATATAATAATTGAATAAAAAATGTATGGACACATTCTAGAACAGAATCAAAACGGTAAACCACATATTATAATTGAATCAAAAATGTATGGACACATACTATAACAGATTTAAAACGGTAGGCTACATATTATAATTGAATCAAAAATGTATGGACACATACAATAACAGATTTAAAAAAGTAGGCCACTTATTATAATTGAATAAAAAATGTATGGATACATACTATAACAGAATCAAAACGGCAGCCACATATTATAATTGAATAAAAAATGTATGGACACATACTATAACAGATTTCAAACGGTAGGCCACATAACGTGATGTAATAAAAAATGTATGAACATGGATTATAACATGATCAAAACGGGAGGCCACATATTATAATTGAATAAAAAATGTATGGACACATACTATAACAGAATCAAAACGGTGGGCCACATATTATAATTGAATAAAAAATGTATGGACACATACTATAACAGAATCAAAACGGCAGCCACATATTATAATTGAATAAAAAATGTATGAACACAGATTATAACAGAATCAAAACAGTAGGCCACATATTATAATTGAATAAAAAATGTATGGACTGATACTATAACAGAATCAAAACGGTGGGCCACATATTATAATTGAATAAAAAATGTATGGACACATACTATAACAGATTTTAAACGGTAGGCCACATATAATAATTGAATAAACAATGTATGGACACATACTATAACAGATTTTAAACAGTAGGCCACATATTATAATTGAATAAAAAATGTATGACCACAGATTATAACAGAATCAAAACGGGTGGCCACATATTATTATTTAATAAAAAATATATGGACACATACTATAATAGATTTTAAAAAGTAGGCCACATATTATAATTGAATAAAAAATGTATGGACACATACTATAACAGATTTAAAACAGTAGGCGACATATTATAATTTGAATAAAAAATGTATGGACACATACTATAACAGAATCAAAACGGTGGGCCACATATAATAATTGAATAAAAATGTATGGACACATACTATAACAGAATCAAAACGGTAGGCCACATATTATAATTGAATCAAAAATGTATTGACACAGATTATAACAGAATCAAAACAGTAGGCCACATATTATAATTGAATAAAAAATGTATGGACACATACTATAACAGAATCAAAACAGTAGGCCACATATTATAATTGAATAAAAAATGTATGAACACAGATTATAACAGAATCAAAACGGGAGGCCACATATTATAATTGAATAAAAAATGTATGAATACATACTATAACAGAATCAAAACGGTTGGCCACATATTATAATTGAATAAAAAATGTATGAACACAGATCATAACAGAATCCAAACAGTAGGCCACATATGATAATTGAATAAAAAATGTATGGACACATACTATAACAGATTTTAAACGGTAGGCCACATATTATAATTGAATAAAAAATGTATGAACACAGATTATAACAGAATCAAAACGGGATGCCACATATTATAATTGAATAAAAAATGTATGGACACATACTATAACAGAATCCAAACGGCAGCCACATATAATACTTGAATAAAAAATGTATGGACACAGATTATAACAGAATCAAAACAGTAGGCTACATATTATAATTGAATAAAAAATGTATAGACACATACTATAACAAAATCAAAACGGTGGGCCACATATAATAATTAAATAAAAGATGTATGGACACATACTATAACAAAATCAAAACGGTAGGCCACATATTATAATTGCATAAAAAATGTATGGACACAGACTATAACAGAATCAAAACGGTGGGCCACATATAATAATTGAATAAAAAATGTATGGACACATACTATAACAGAATCAAAACGGTAGGCCACATATTATAATTGAATCAAAAATGTATGGACACATACTATAACAGATTTAAAACGGTAGGCTACATATTATAATTGAATCAAAAATGTATGGACACATACAATAACAGATTTAAAAAAGTAGGCCACTTATTATAATTGAATAAAAAATGTATGGATACATACTATAACAGAATCAAAACGGCAGCCACATATTATAATTGAATAAAAAATGTATGGACACATACTATAACAGATTTCAAACGGTAGGCCACATATTATAATTGAATAAAAAATGTATGAACACGGATTATAACATGATCAAAACGGGAGGCCACATATTATAATTGAATAAAAAATGTATTGACACATACTATAACAGAATCAAAACGGGTGGCCACATATTATAATTGAATAAAAAATGTATGGACACATACTATAACAGAATCAAAACGGCAGCCACATATTATAATTGAATAAAAAATGTATGAACACAGATTATAACAGAATCAAAACAGTAGGCCACATATTATAATTGAATAAAAAATGTATGGACTGATACTATAACAGAATCACAACGGTGGGCCACATATTATAATTGAATAAAAAATGTATGGACACATACTATAACAGATTTTAAACGGTAGGCCACATATAATAATTGAATAAACAATGTATGGACACATACTATAACAGATTTTAAACAGTAGGCCACATATTATAATAGAATAAAAAATGTATGACCACAGATTATAACAGAATCAAAACGGGTGGCCACATATTATTATTTAATAAAAAATATATGGACACATACTATAATAGATTTTAAAAAGTAGGCCACATATTATAATTGAATAAACAATGTATGGACACATACTATAACAGATTTAAAACAGTAGGCCACATATTATAATTTGAATAAAAAATGTATGGACACATACTATAACAGAATCAAAACGGTGGGCCACATATAATAATTGAATAAAAAATGTATTGTCACATACTATAACAGAATCAAAACGGTAGGCCACATATTATAATTGAATCAAAAATGTATGAACACATACTATAACAGAATCAAAACGGCAGCCACATATTATAATTGAATAAAAAATGTATGGACACATACTATAAAAGAATCAAAACGGTAGGCCACATATTATAATTGAATCAAAAATGTATGGACACATACTCAAACAGAATCAAAACGGCAGCAACATATAATAATTGAATAAAAAATGTATGGACACATACTATAACAGAATCAAAACGGTAGGCCACATATTATAATTGAATAAAAAATGTATGGAACCATACTATAACAGATTTTAAACGGTATGCCACATATTATAATTGAATAAAAAATGTATATACACAGATTATTACAGAATCAAAACGGGAGGCCACATATTATAATTGAATAAAAAATGTATGAACACAGATTATAACAGAATCAAAACAGTAGGCCACATATTATAATTGAATAAAAAATGTATAGACACATACTATAACAGATTTTAAACGGTAGGCCACATATAATTGAATAAAAAATGTATGAACACAGATTATAACAGAATCAAAACGGGAGGCCACATATTATAATTGAATAAAAAATGTATGGACACATACTATAACTGAATAAAAACGGTGGGCCACATATAATAATTGAATAAAAAATGTATGAACACAGATTATAACAGAATAAAAACAGTAGGCCACATATTATAATTGAATAAAAAATGTATGGACACATACTATAACAGAATCTAAACGGTTGGCCACATATAATAATTGAATAAAAAGGTATGGACACATACTATAACAGAATCAAAACGGTAGGCGATATATTATAATTGAATAAAAAATGTATGGACACATACTATAACAGAATCAAAACGGTGGGCCACATATAATAATTGAATAAAAAATGTATGGACACATACTATAACAGCATCAAAACGGTAGGCCACATATTATAATTGAATCAAAAATGTATGGACACATACTATAACAGATTTAAAACGGTAGGCCACATATTATAATTGAATCAAAAATGTATGGACACATACAATAACAGATTTAAAACAGTAGGCCACCTATTATAATTGAATAAAAAATGTATGGATACATACTATAACAGAATCAAAACGGCAGCCACATCTTATAATTGAATAAAAAATGTATGGACACATACTATACCAGATTTCAAACGGAAGGCCACATATTATAATTGAATAAAAAATGAATGAACACGGATTATAACAGAATAAAAACGGTAGGCCACATATTATAATTGAATAAAAAATGTATGGACACATACTATAACAGAATCAAAACGGTGGGCCACATATTATAATTGTATACAAAATCTATGGACACATACTATAACAGAATCAAAACGGCAGCCACATATTATAATTGAATAAAAAATGTATGAACACAGATTATAACAGAATCAAAACAGTAGGCCACATATTATAATTGAATAAAAAATGTATGGACACATACTATAACAGAATCCAAACGGTGGGCCACATATTATAATTGAATAAAAAATGTATGGACACATACTATAACAGATTTTAAACGGTATGCCACATATTATAATTGAATAAAAAATGTATGGACACATACTATAACAGATTTTAAACCGTAGGCCACATATTATAATTGAATAAAAAATGTATGAACACAGATTATAACAGAATCAAAACGGGAGGCCACATATTATTATTTAATAAAAAATATATGGACACATACTATAATAGATTTTAAAATGTAGGCCACATATTATAATTGAATAAAAAATGTATGGACACATACTATAACAGATTTTAAACGGTAGGCCACATATTATAATTGTATAAAAAATCTATGGACACAGATTATAACAGAACTAAAACGGGAGGCCACATATTATAATTGAATATAAAATGTATGGATACATACTATAACAGAATCAAAACGGTGGGCCACATATTATAATTGAATAAAAAATGTATGAACACAGATTATAACAGAATCAAAACAGTAGGCCACATATTATAATTGAATAAAAAATTTATGGACACATACTATAACAGAATCAAAACAGTAGGCCACATATAATTGAATAAAAAATGTATGAACACAGATTATAACAGAATCAAAACGGGAGGCCACATATTATAATTGAATAAAAAATGTATGAATACATACTATAACAGAATCAAACCGGTGGGCCACATATTATAATTGAATAAAAAATGTATGAACACAGATTATAACAGAATCAAAACAGTAGGCCACATATTATAATTGAATAAAAAATGTATGGACACATACTATAACAGATTTTAAACGGTAGGCCACATATTATAATGGAATAAAAAATGTATGAACACAGATTATAACAGAATCAAAACGGAAGGCCACATCTTATAATTGAATAAAAAATGTATGGACACATACTATAACAGAATCCAAACGGCAGCCACATATAATACTTGAATAAAAAAATGTATTAACACAGATTATAACAGAATCAAAACAGTAGGCCACATATTATAATTGAATAAAAAATGTATGGACACATACTATTACAGAATCAAAACGGTGGGCCACATATAATAATTAAATAAAAGATGTATGGACACATACTATACCAAATCAAAACGGTAGGCCACATATTATAATTGAATAAAAAATGTATGGACACATACTATAACAGAATCAAAACGGTGGGCCACATATAATATTTGAATAAAAAATGTATGGACACATACTATAACAGAATCAAAACGGTAGGCCACATATTATAATTGAATCAAAAATGTATGGACACATACTATAACAGATTTAAAACGGTAGGCCACATATTATAATTGAATCAAAAATGTATGGACACATACAATAACAGATTTAAAACAGTAGGCCACTTATTATAATTGAATAAAAAATGTATGGATACATACTATAACAGAATCAAAACGGCAGCCACATATTATAATTGAATAAAAAATGTATGGACACATACTATAACAGATTTCAAACGGTAGGCCACATATTATAATTGAATAAAAAATGTATGAACACGGATTATAACATGATCAAAACGGGAGGCCCCATATAATAATTGAATAAAAAATGTATGGACACATACTATAACAGAATCAAAACGGTGGGCCACATATTATAATTGAATAAAAAATGTATGGACACATACTATAACAGAATCAAAACGGCAGCCACATATTATAATTGAATAAAAAATGTATGAACACAGATTATAACAGAATCAAAACAGTAGGCCACATATTATAATTGAATAAAAAATGTATGGACACATACTATAACAGAATCAAAACGGTGGGCCACATATTATAATTGAATAAAAAATGTATGGACACATACTATAACAGATTTTAAACGGTAGGCCACATATTATAATTGAATAAACAATGTATGGACACATACTATAACAGATTTTAAACGGTAGGCCACATATTATAATTGAATAAAAAATGTATGAACACAGATTATAACAGAATCAAAACGGGAGGCCACATATTATTATTTAATAAAAAATATATGGACACATACTATAATAGATTTTAAAAAGTAGGCCACATATTATAATTGAATAAAAAATGTATGGACACATACTATAACAGATTTTAAACGGTAGGCCACATATTATAATTGTATAAAAAATCTATGGACACAGATTATAACAGAACTAAAACGGGAGGCCACATATTATAATTGAATAAAAAATGTATGGATACATACTATAACAGAATCAAAACGGTGGGCCACATATTATAATTGAATAAAAAATGTATGAACACAGATTATAACAGAATCAAAACAGTAGGCCACATATTATAATTGAATAAAAAATGTATGGACACATACTATAACAGAATCAAAACAGTAGGCCACATATTATAATTGAATAAAAAATGTATGAACACAGATTATAACAGAATCAAAACAGTAGGCCACATATTATAATTGAATAAAAAATGTATGAATACATACTATAACAGAATCAAAACGGTGGGCCACATATTATAATTGAATAAAAAATGTATGAACACAGATTATAACAGAATCAAAACAGTAGGCCACATATTATAATTGAATAAAAAATGTATGGACACATACTATAACAGATTTTAAACGGTAGGCCACATATTATAATTGAATAAAAAATGTATGAACACAGATTATAACAGAATCAAAACGGGAGGCCACATATTATAATTGAATAAAAAATGTATGGACACATACTATAACAGAATCAAAACGGCAGCCACATATAATACTTGAATAAAAAATGTATGAACACAGATTATAACAGAATCAAAACAGTAGGCCACATATTATAATTGAATAAAAAATGTATGGACACATACTATAACAGAATCAAAACGGTGGGCCACATATAATAATTAAATAAAAGATGTATGGACACATACTATAACAAAATCAAAACGGTAGGCCACATATTATAATTGCATAAAAAATGTATGGACACATACTATAACAGAATCAAAACGGTGGGCCACATATAATAATTGAATAAAAAATGTATGGACACATACTATAACAGAATCAAAACGGTAGGCCACATATTATAATTGAATCAAAAATGTATGGACACATACTATAACAGATTTAAAACGGTAGGCCACATATTATAATTGAATCAAATATGTATGGACACATACAATAACAGATTTAAAACAGTAGGCCACTTATTATAATTGAATAAAAAATGTATGGATACATACTATAACAGAATCAAAACGGCAGCCACATATTATAATTGAATAAAAAATGTATGGACACATACTATAACAGATTTCAAACGGTAGGCCACATATTATAATTGAATAAAAAATGTATGAACACGGATTATAACATGATCAAAACGGGAGGCCACATATTATAATTGAATAAAAAATGTATGGACACATACTATAACAGAATCAAAACGGTGGGCCACATATTATAATTGAATAAAAAATGTATGGACACATACTATAACAGAATCAAAACGGCAGCCACATATTATAATTGAATAAAAAATGTATGAACACAGATTATAACAGAATCAAAACAGTAGGCCACATATTATAATTGAATAAAAAATGTATGGACTGATACTATAACAGAATCAAAACGGTGGGCCACATATTATAATTGAATAAAAAATGTATGGACACATACTATAACAGATTTTAAACGGTAGGCCACATATTATAATTGAATAAACAATGTATGGACACATACTATAACAGATTTTAAACGGTAGGCCACATATTATAATTGAATAAAAAATGTATGACCACAGATTATAACAGAATCAAAACGGGTGGCCACATATTATTATTTAACAAAAAATATATGGACACATACTATAATAGATTTTAAAAAGTAGGCCACATATTATAATTGAATAAAAAATCTATGGACACATACTATAACAGATTTAAAACAGTAGGCCACATATACTAATTTGAATAAAAAATGTATGGACACATACTATAACAGAATCAAAACGGTGGGCCACATATAATAATTGAATAAAAAATGTATGGACACATACTATAACAGATTTCAAACGGTAGGCCACATATTATAATTGAATAAAAAATGTATGAACACGGATTATAACATGATCAAAACGGGAGGCCACATATTATAATTGAATAAAAAATGTATGGACACATACTATAACAGAATCAAAACGGTGGGCCACATATTATAATTGAATAAAAAATGTATGGACACATACTATAACAGAATCAAAACGGCAGCCACATATTATAATTGAATAAAAAATGTATGAACACAGATTATAACAGAATCAAAACAGTAGGCCACATATTATAATTGAATAAAAAATGTATGGACTGATACTATAACAGAATCAAAACGGTGGGCCACATATTATAATTGAATAAAAAATGTATGGACACATACTATAACAGATTTTAAACGGTAGGCCACATATTATAATTGAATAAACAATGTATGGACACATACTATAACAGATTTTAAACGGTAGGCCACATATTATAATTGAATAAAAAATGTATGACCACAGATTATAACAGAATCAAAACGGGTGGCCACATATTATTATTTAATAAAAAATATATGGACACATACTATAATAGATTTTAAAAAGTAGGCCACATATTATAATTGAATAAAAAATCTATGGACACATACTATAACAGATTTAAAACAGTAGGCCACATATACTAATTTGAATAAAAAATGTATGGACACATACTATAACAGAATCAAAACGGTGGGCCACATATAATAATTGAATAAAAAATGTATGGACACATACTATAACAGAATCAAAACGGTAGGCCACATATTATAATTGAATCAAAAATGTATGAACACATACTATAACAGAATCAAAACGGCAGCCACATATTATAATTGAATAAAAAATGTATGGACACATACTATAAAAGAATCAAAACGGTAGGCCACATATTATAATTGAATAAAAAATGTATGGACACATACTCAAACAGAATCAAAACGGCAGCAACATATAATAATTGAATAAAAAATGTATGGACACATACTATAACAGAATCAAAACGGTAGGCCACATATTATAATTGAATAAAAAATGTATGGAACCATACTATAACAGATTTTAAACGGTAGGCCACATATTATAATTGAATAAAAAATGTATGAACACAGATTATAACAGAATCAAAACGGGAGGCCACATATTATCATTTAATAAAAAATATATGGACACATACTATAATACATTTTAAAAAGTAGGCCACATATTATAATTGAATAAAAAATGTATGGACACATACTATAACAGATTTAAAACAGTAGGCCACATATTATAATTGAATAAAAAATGTATGGACACATACTATAACAGAATCAAAACGGTGGGCCACATATAATAATTGAATAAAAAATGTATGGACACATACTATAACAGATTTAAAACGGTAGGCCACATATTATAATTGAATAAAAAATGTATGGACACATACTATAACAGAATCAAAACGGTAGGCCACATATAATAATTGAATCAAAAATGTATGGGCCCATACTATAACAGATTTAAAACGGTAGGCCACCTATTATAATTGAATAAAAAATGTATGGATACATACTATAACAGAATCAAAACGGCAGCCACATATTATAATTGAATAAAAAATGTATGGACACATACTATAACAGATTTTAAACGGTAGGCCACATATTATAATTGAATAAAAAATGTATGAACACAGATTATAACAAAATCAAAACGGTGGGCCACATATTATAATTGAATAAAAAATGTATGGACACATACTATAACAGATTTTAAACGGTAGGCCACATATTATAATTGAATAAACAATGTATGGACACATACTATAACAGATTGTAAACGGTAGGCCACATATTATAATTGAATAAAAAATGTATGGACACATACTACAACAGAATCAAAACGGGAGGCCACATATTATAATTGAATCAAAAATGTATGGACACATACTCAAACAGAATCAAAACGGCAGCAACATATAATAATTGAATAAAAAATGTATGGACACATACTATAACAGAATCACAACGGTAGGCCACATATTATAATTGAATAAAAAATGTATTGACACATACTATAACAGATTTTAAACGGTAGGCAACCTATTATAATTGAATAAAAAATGTATGGATACATACTATAACAGAATCAAAACGAGAGGCCACATATTATAATTGAATAAAAAATGTATGGATACATACTATAACAGAATCAAAACGGCAGCCACATATTATAATTGAATAAAAAATGTATGGACACATACTATAACAGATTTTAAACGGTAGGCCACATATTATAATTGAATAAAAAATGTATGAACACAGATTATAACAGAATCAAAACGAGAGGCCACATATTATAATTGAATAAAAAATGTATGGATACATACTATAACAGAATCAAAACGGTGGGCCACATATTATAATTGAATAAAAAAATGTATGAACACAGATTATAACAGAATCAAAACAGTAGGCCACATACTATAATTGAATAAAAAATGTATGGACACATACTATAACAGATTTTAAACGGTAGGCCACATATTATAATTGAATAAAAAATGTATGAACACAGATTATAACAGAATCAAAACGGTAGGCCACCTATTATGTTTGAATAAAAAATGTATGGACACATACTATAACAGAATCAAAACGGGAGGCCACATATTATAATTGAATAAAAATGTATGGACACATACTATAACAGATTTAAAACAGAAGGCCACATATTATAATTGAATAAAAAATGTATGGACACAGATTATAACAGAATAAAAACGGGAGGCCACATCTTATAATTGAATCAACAATGTATGGACACATACTATAACAGATTCAAAACGGTAGGCTACATATTATAATTGAATCAAAAATGTATGGACGCATACTATAACAGATTTAAAACGGTAGGCTACATATTATAATTGAATCAAAAACGTATGGACGACTATTATAACGAGATGAAAAAGATTGACCACATACTATAACAGAATCAAAAAGGTAAGGCACATATTATAATTGAATCAAAAATGTAGTACCCATATTATAATTGGATCAAAAATCTAGGATACATACTATAACGGAATAAATAAGGTAGGCCACACACTATAACGAATCTAAAATGTCGGCCATATATTATAATTTAATCATAAATGTAGGACACATACTATAATTAAATGTAGAAGTAGGCCACATACTATAACAGAATCAAAAAAGGTACGCTAAATATTACAACGAGATAAAAAAAAGTTAGGCCACATATTATAAGAGAATAAAAATGTTAGCCAATACTATAACAGGATAAAAAAGGTAGGCCACATACTATGACGCAATTAAACAGGTAGGCCACATACTATGACGGAATTATAGAGGTAGGCCACATACTATAGGGCATTATTTTTTTTTAGATTTTAACTGTTTATTTTAACAAATATTCATAAGCAATGAAACAACAAAAAATTAAAAGAATATTTAAAAACACCGAATAATGGCATCGATGCAAATCGGTAAACAGAAGATGGGGTAGAATATGTCATGCATGCCAGTGCTTCTTCCACCTTATCTGTGTCGGAATCAAGCGAAAAGTTTCGGCTTAAACCCGAATATGGAAGTGTTCCACTTGTCTCCAATTGCTCACACCGACTCCAATCATCCACCTGTTGCTTCCCTGAATGATCGTACTGACCGCCTGACCATCTGCATGCTTACATCTCTCAGGAGGACTTGCACCATTCCTGTCCGCATACCAAAAGCCGCAAGTGTCTGCGCGTCAGAAGCCCTGGCCTCCTCCATAGAGTCTGTTACCACCAGAAAACTCTCTGAATTCCCGGGAACGCCTCTTAGTATTTGCCCCAATAGTGCTGAGTCTCCATCCCACAAAAGCAAATATATTATTGTCCCGTGATGGGAAAGCTAACATCCGCTTCTTCTCGGAATGTCTAGATTGGCACAGAACCGATACCGACCCATACCTACATCAACGCAAGCCTACAGCAGATTTGAGGAGGGCCGCCAATGCAAGATTATCCCAGGGTTACGTTTCATCAGCCGTTCAACTAATTGCCTCGGATGATACTATCGCATGTCCGAACAGCGAGGTGCTGGGGGCGCTGAAAATAAAACATCCTCCATCACCACTGGATACCAGGACTTTGTCTCCCCCCAATCAACTATCTGTACCAGTCAGCTTATCCTGTGATGACGTCCGAGCGGCCCTGAAGTCCTTCGCCCCAAGCAGTAGCGGAGGAATCGACGGCCTCAGAGCAGGACATTTGATAGATTTGACATCCTCTGCGACAGCTGAAGCGGGTCGTTGTCTTGTGTCTGCCCTGTTAAGACTTTGTGAAAAAATCATCTCCGGTGATATTCCTCCAAGTGCGAGAGAGCTTCTATTATTAGCAAATCTGACGGCGTTAAGGAAAAATAGACGGCGGATTACAACCTATTGCCGTTGGAAACACTCTTCGTCGTCTTGCCTCCAAAATGGCCACACACCCTGTGATCCGCACACTGGCCCCCGAGCTGTCGTTCATCCAACTCGGTGTCGGAGTCCGTCGTGGAGGCGAAGTTGCAGTACATGCTGTTAGAGCGTTCATCCAGGACCAACAACAATGGCAGCAGGACCGTTTGCTGGTCAAGTTGGATGTGAGGAACGCTTTCAACTCCATCCGATGAGACTATCTTCTAGAAACCTGTCTCCATCGAGCTCCTGCGCTTCATCCTTTAACTCACACTGCCTACGCCAGTTCCAGCACCCTGATTATAGCCGACCACACCCTTGAATCACAGAGTGGTATATAGCAGAGTGACCCAATAGGACCCCTTCTTTTTGCCCTGGGAGTCAACGATATCGCCCATTCAGTAACTACACTTTTGAAGATCTGATATCTCGATGATGCAACATTTGGAGGCAGTTGGGCAACCTCTCCAGAATCATCCCAGCCCTTGCTGTAATCGAGGTTGAGGTAAACCCTGCCAAGTCTGAGATCGTCAATATCGACTGTTCGACAGAATCATTCACGGTGGCCGTCTCGCAAATCAGCAAAGTCTTAGATAGGGTTAACATCACCAATCGAGACGATCTCATAATCCGCGGCTCCCCAATTTTAAAACCAGTGATCCAAGCTGACATCGACAATAAAATTGCCAACTTGTCTAACATGTCATCCCGGCTCTTACTCATTGATAAGCATCCGGCACTTTTTCTCTTGCGCAACTGATTCTGTATTCCAACATTTCTATTTTCACTACGTAGCGCACTACATGTTACCAGTTTCCGGTCGACCTGAGCAGGTTAGATTGCGTGATTCGAGACTCAGCAACGTTCATCTGTAACATCAATTTTGATGATTTAGGCTGGCGCCAGGCCAATCTTCCTATCTCATTTGGTGGACTTGGTCTTAGATTAACAACCGACGTTGCATTGCCGGCTTACGCCTCCTCCATCTGCGCAAGTCAGGATCTGGTTGAGAGTATTCTACGTGAAGCATCCGAATCTTCTCTCGACCAACTGATGATCCATGACCTTTCCACCGACAGGAGGACAGCTTCTCTAATCATTCCGGAGCAGACAGGAAGACAGAAGAGCTGGGATACGATCAGGATGAAGACCAGTGTCGAATCCCTAAAAACATCTTGCGACCAACACCGTCTGGCTTGCCTTCAAGCTGCAAGTTTGTCACACAGCAGTGCATGGTTTACAGCCTTCCCATCATCGGCTGTTGGTAAGCTGGTTGATGACAATTGCCTGAGATTCGCTGTAGCTCTGCGCACAGGTTCTAAAGTTTGCAGCAGTCACAGCTACTGTTGTGGCCAGCCGGTTGACGTATATGAACTCCATATCTTTTCAGGTAGAAAGAGCGTCGGCAGATTTCCGAGGCACAGCGCTCTCAATCATGTCGTTCGACAAGCACTAGGCCTCGCTGGCTTCCTGACGATCATCGAACCGGTTGGCCTTGACAGAGGGGATGTCAAACGATCTGATGGCCTGATATAGGATGCGACTTGTGTCCACACTTTTGAACCCTCGTCAGTGATAGAATCGGCAACAAACCCTGGACATGCAGCAACGTTAGCAAAGAGCCGCAATCGGTTAAAATATGCCAATCTTCTCGACAGATTTGTATTTCAACCGATCGCTGTGGAGACGAGTGGAGTGATTGGCTCTGTCACACACGACTTCCTCGGCAGCCTTGGTCTATTAATGATGCGCAACACCGGAGACAATCGCGAATTGTCTTGGCTTTAAGAGCGCCTCTCTAGCGCCATTATTCGTGGAGACGCTTTGAGTCTGCTCTCGGCCTGCCAAGCCAGCTGAGCATTCGAAGAAAACTATGGACTGTGATACAATTATATATAAGGAATCAGGATTTCTCGATATCCAACTAAATAATGTCCAAGTGACGAATAATAGATTTATTAATTATTTACTGAATTATTAATCTTATAGTTTACTTTTTCACCGGATGGATTAGTGTAATATATTTGTTTTTTATTTTTTATTTGTGTTAGAAACAAAAAACTAAACGCAAATAATATTAACGAATAATATTAACAAATAATATTAACAAATAATATTAACGAATAATATTAACGAATAATATTAACAAATAATATTAACAAATAATATTAACAAATAATATTAACAAATAATATTAACAAATAATATTAACAAATAATATTAACGAATAATATTAACAAATAATATTAACAATAATATTAACGAATAATATTAACAAATAATATTAACAAATAATATTAACAAATAATATTAACAAATAATATTAACGAATAATATTAACAAATAATATTAACAAATAATATTAACGAATAATATTAACGAATAATATTAACGAATAATATTAACAAATAATATTAACAAATAATATTAACAAATAATATTAACAAATAATATTAACAAATAATATTAACAAATAATATTAACAAATAATATTAACAAATAATATTAACAAATAATATTAACAAATAATATTAACGAATAATATTAACAAATAATATTAACAAATAATATTAACAAATAATATTAACGAATAATATTAACGAATAATATTAACAAATAATATTGACAAATAATATTAACAAATAATATTAACGAATAATATTAACAAATAATATTAGCAAATAATATTAACAAATAATATTAACAAATAATATTAACGAATAATATTAACAAATAATATTAGCAAATAATATTAACAAATAATATTAACAAATAATATTAACGAATAATATTAACGAATAATATTAACAAATAATATTAACGAATAATATTAACGAATAATATTAACGAATAATATTAACAAATAATATTAACAAATAATATTAAAAAATAATATTAACGTTAATATTAACAAATAATATTAACAAATAATATTAACAAATAATATTAGCAAATAATATTAACAAATAATATTAACGAATAATATTAACGAATAATATTAACGAATAATATTAACGAATAATATTAACAAATAATATTAACAAATAATATTAACGAATAATATTAACAAATAATATTAACGTTAATATTAACAAATAATATTAACAAATAATATTAACAAATAATATTAACAAATAATATTAACAAATAATATTAACGAATAATATTAACAAATAATATTAACAAATAATATTAACAAATAATATTAACAAATAATATTAACAAATAATATTAACGAATAATATTAACAAATAATATTAACATTAATATTAACAAATAATATTAACGAATAATATTAACGAATAATATTAACAAATAATATTAACAAATAATATTAACAAATAATATTAACGAATAATATTAACGAATAATATTAACAAATAATATTAACAAATAATATTAACAAATAATATTAACAAATAATATTAACGAATAATATTAACGAATAATATTAACGAATAATATTAACAAATAATATTAACGAATAATATTAACAAATAATATTAACAAATAATATTAACAAATAATATTAACAAATAATATTAACAAATAATATTAACGAATAATATTAACAAATAATATTAACAAATAATATTAACGAATAATATTAACAAATAATATTAACAAATAATATTAACAAATAATATTAACAAATAATATTAACAAATAATATTAACAAATAATATTAACGAATAATATTAACAAATAATATTAACAAATAATATTAACGAATAATATTAACAAATAATATTAACAAATAATATTAACAAATAATATTAACGAATAATATTAACGAATAATATTAACAAATAATATTAACAAATAATATTAACAAATAATATTAACAAATAATATTAACAAATAATATTAACAAATAATATTAACGAATAATATTAACGAATAATATTAACAAATAATATTAACAAATAATATTAACAAATAATATTAACAAATAATATTTACAAATAATATTAACAAATAATATTAACAAATAATATTAGCAAATAATATTAACAAATAATATTAACAAATAATATTAACGAATAATATTAACAAATAATATTAACAAATAATATTAACAAATAATATTAACGAATAATATTAACAAATAATATTAACAAATAATATTAACAAATAATATTAACAAATAATATTAACAAATAATATTAACGAATAAAGCCTGAGACACAATATTAATATCGTTCTCGAGTACAGATGACGTCACGAGAAATACTTGGCCCTTTATTTTCGTCACATCGACATGAATTCGACCAGGGTAACAGAAACATGTCCTGTTGGATTTCTTTTATTTATCTACCTCCCACAAGGTAAGGTGTGACACAAGGTCGGGAAAGTGGGATTAGATAAGCCAGCGTTCGAGAGGTGAGCACTCTGGCCATTTAAAAATTGCCTGTGCAGACCCGTCCGGCATTCCCCGGTAGGGGCGCCTCAGACAGTAAGCAATAAACTTACTCCTCCCCAAAGAGGGGAGGCAAAGCTTGGGAGGGTGCACATCCTAGAACTGCACAGGACCGGCAACCCCAAATAGACCAGCTTAAATCCTGACCCAAAGGCCCGGATAATACCGGTTTTATTAGGCGGGGTAAAAGTCGTGTCGGATTCCTAACTATGGTGAAACTGGCTAATTGATATGCATAATTAGCATACGTTTAAATATATTAGTATATCAGTCTCTCTTTAAGTATAGCTGGAAGTGAAAATAAACTAGCAACTGGCTAGGTAAATTTACAACTTCACGACACTGACAGTTTCCGTATTTTTCTCTTTCCGTCTCACCACAAACCTTCATTCAAAATCGAAGAAGTAGTTTTCCTTTATTTAGAAATTTTTCTTTGGGGAGGGGGGGGGGAATCTCGTGAGTTAGTTTTTTTCATTCATTTAATTTTCGATGTTACAAGCGATATAAGTTATTGTTACCTAACTGTGCCAGAAAAATAAAATGATAAAAAAAGAAGTTTTGACTGTAATTCAACCGAACCGAATTTCGTGCAACCCACTTTCTGCCTTTTTCTCCAAACATTTTGACTGTCTTCCACATTCCAATAAAATTTCGTGCAACCCACTTTCTGCCTTTCTGTCTCCAATCCAAAATCGCTTCTCCTCCTTCCCAGCTGTCCTCTTCATTTATATCCCCTGATATCCACATATGCAAATCACAGAAACACCTGCACCTATGAAGAGAAGCCCTTTTAAAATCTGCATACGACATGCAAAGCACCTCCTTCTTTTTCCTGATGGTGCGTGTTCCTCTTTATTGTCACACTCCCCCTTGATCGTATGATCACACAAGTGACAGATTGTGGCTGGTCGCCTTATCCTAGTACTTCTCCGTAGTAGTACAGTTATTTCTTCCTCTCTGACATCAGATGTACCAGGACCTGAATTGGCAATGGAATAAGGCAGCTCAACGAAGGAACGACTATCCTCACTTTCAGATGCAGAACCACTACTACTTGTATCGGACTCTGGTTCTCACCATTCAGTACTCTCTGATGATGTGTCATCATTGTCGTCCACTACAGGTGCTAAACTGAGACGTGGGCGCACATCTCCTACATGTCGAGGCGAGCAGTTATCTCCCTTACTTTATCAGTATTAAACAACCGAAACTATATGAGAGCCGGTTCTGTTTCCTTTGCAGCATTACCTAACCTTTTTCTACACACTAGGGGGCGTTTTTAGACCAGAATTATCTCCCCTTTCGCGATGGTAGAGGGCGCTCCGATCGGCATATGAATAGAAGATGCACGAGAAAATTCATCTTTTTTCTTCCAGTTTCACCTCTGCTCAACACACTCACCGGCACACGTATATATCTTTATGGACATAATCTCAAAGCGACCCCTATCGGATTTGTAAGGAATTAATGTAATTTTTGCATTCATTATCGTTTTCGAGTTGTTCCTTTGTTTTATTTGTAAATGCTTGTATTATAACATGAATAAGGGGGAGACACTGCCCAAGCGTCGGTTAGCTCCTTCACCTTTCAAATAATTTATGTCGCAAATAGTATTGGTTAATTTGAACATTCAGAAAAGCAATAAGGAAGTCGTATGCATAATGGCTCCTTTACGCCACAAACAAGAACAGTTAGCTCATCTTGGTTGGGTTTTTTTTCTTCTTCTGTTATTTGACTGATTTGGCCTCCCCCATTCAAGCACCGCATGGGGTGGACCGCCCCCATCATGCCTTAGCTACCCTACTGAGTGTATGTCTTGCCTCGTTTCTTATTCCTTCCGCATTTTTCCCTTCATCTTTTCTTTCTTCTTGACTATTGTTATTTGAACCGTAACACCTGTCTGTCACAGCGTGTCACAACGGCTTCCACTTGGCTACCCAAAATCAGGCTTCACGTCAATCAACTGCTTACCCTGACAACAACCCCCAACAAGTGAATGGGGCTAGCAGATAGTGGTTCTCCTTTTCTCTACGCGGCGTGAAGCGGCTTTTTAGAGAAAGAACAACCTTTCTTTTTTTTCTTCCTGCTTTCCTCTCTTCCTTCCTTCCTTCCTTGCTTGCTTCCTTCCTTCCTTCCTTCCTTACTTTCTTCCTTCCTTCCTTCCTTCCTTCCTTGCTTGCTTCCTTCCTTCCTTCCTTCTTTCCTTCATTTCTTCTTTCCCTCCTTCCTTCCATGCTTCCATTCTTATTCCTTATTTCCTTCCTTCCTTCCATCCTTCCATTCTTCTTCCTTCTTTCCTTCTTTCCTTCCTTCCTTCCTTCCGTCCTTCCATCCTTCTTTCCATCCTTCTTTCCATCCTTCCTTCCTTCCTTCCTTCCTTCTTTCCGTCCTTATTTCAATCCTTCCTTCCTTCTTTCCTTCTTTCCATCCTTCCTTCCTTCCTTCTTTCCTTCTTTCCATCCTTCCTTCCTTCCTTCTTTCCTTCTTTCAATCCTTCCTTCCATCCTTCCTTCCTTCCTTCTTTCCTTCCTTCCTCCCTTCCTTCTTTCCATCCTTCTTTCCTTCCTTCCTTCTTTCCATCCGTCGTTCCTTCCTTCCTTCCATCCATCTTTCCTTCCTTCCTCCCTTCCTCCTTCCTTCTTTCCTTCCTTCCTTCCTCCCTTCCTCCTTCCTTCTTTCCTTCCTTTCGTCCTTCCATCCTTCCTTCCTTCTTTCTTTCCATTCTTCCTTCCTTCTTTCCTTCTGTCCTTCCATCCTTCCTTCCTTCCTTCCTTCTTTCCTTCCTTCCGTCCATCCATCCTTCCATTTTTCCTCCCTTCTTTCCTTCCTTCCTTCATTCCTCCCTTCTTTCCATCCTTCCATCCTTCCTCCCTACTTTCCTTCCTTCCTTCATTCCTTTCTTCTTTCGTTCCTTCTATCCATCCTTCTTTCATTCCCCATTCCTTTCCTTTCTTCTTTTCATTCCTTCTTTCCTTCTTTCTTTCCTTTCTTCCTTTCTTTCTTTCCATCCTTCTTCCCTTCCTTCTTTCCTTCCTTTCTTTTCTTCCTTTCTTTCTTTCCTTCCTTCCTTCTTTCCTTCCTTTCTTTTCTTCCTTTCTTTCTTTCCTTCCTTCCTTCTTTCCTTCCTTTCTTTTCTTTCTCTATTCCATCCTCTATTTCTTCTTTCATAACATAACCCTTTCTCATAGTTTGTGAGTTCTTACTTATCTTACTTCAAAATCATATTATACTTTGTTTTCCCTTTTTCTCTTACAAACGAGTCACCGCTTATCGAGACCCACATGCAACTCGAGGATGAGTGTTAGGGTTATTGAGGTTGACAGAAAGACAGTGAAACACCAAGGGGGTAAGTAACGATGGTTGTAACTTGTCAAAAAGGGGCTCAACAAGAATTTGTTAAAATTGGACTTGAAAACGGCAAAGTAATAGTCATACGGGAAGAAGCCCCTTGATACTGTGTTCCACAGACGATCAGTTCTAGGAAATAAACTTTGCTCATGAAAATTCCACTTAGGTTTGATCACACAGAGGGGAAAAGAGCATTTATTGAACGTAGTTGAAGTTAGACGAGTTTGTGTTGTGAATGTTTTAGAGGGAGGGCTTGTGGACGAGTGGTTATAGCACTTGTCTTTGGGCTGGACGACCCGGGTTCCATCACACTCGCGGCATGCGAATTTTCGGGTCTGAAAACTCCCTCTGTCCACCCAGCAGTAAAATGGGTACCTGACTAAAACTCAGGGAAGGTTCAAGGCAGCGGAAGGAGAGGGATGGGCTCCGCCTTACATATGCTGTGCCCTAGACACGGTGATTCTTAACAAATCACCGCCGCTACGGCCATGGGCAGTGTGCGATGTCGGCAACGACACTCGTGCGCGTCCAGGCTATGCGACCTTTCTCTTTACCTTTTTATAGATTGAAGCCCAATCAAGCACCTACTATGAAAATAATGTTAGAGCAGCGAAAGACTAACAACGTCTATTCTATGACAGAGTACAACTTCTTTCTAATAGAAGAGACGTTGTTAGTCTTTCGCTGCTCTATCGTTATTTTCATAATAGGTGCTCGATTGAGCTTGAATCTATGCTCCCACCTGTAAAACATTCACGAGAGTTCGAGCGGCATCTCCCCAGATGTGGTAACAATACTCCATCTTGGGAGGGACGAAATTGCGTCAGAAGATACTTTTGGGAGGGGTAGAATGATCCAACATTTTTCCAGCGACCATGGCAAGGTATTTGATGTAGGTCTCCCGTTTACGCGAAGTATACATCCTTGCCGAGTTTCTCAAACGTTTCTTTTTAGCACGTCGGTTCAAATGAAGAAACAGGTTTTTTTTTTAGAATAATGTTGTAGTCTATTTAAAGAATTGTGCTTTATTGAAAACAATTATTTTTTATTAAAAATCATTTAATTTTTTTTTAAATCTAGATGTTTCTTTCTTACTAATTTCGGACAATAGCATGTCCATATTCCGAGAAAGAGAATTTTAATCAAAACAAAATTAAAAGTTAGACCGTTATTTTATTGTTTTCGTAAAAGTATGGTCTTATGTTAACTGTTGATTAAGCGATGATCAGGATTTGTTGAACGGTGTACGATAGGAAACATCTCTTTATATATGATCTTTTGGGGTACATAAGTTCAAATAAGTTCTTTTTAACTTATTTTTCCTTATTCCGTCTTTTTAAGTGATTTCAACTTGGTCAATACCCTGTGGGGTATTGCCAGTTGTTGAATTCAATATCTTAGGTTTTGTATCTCCCCTGATGAACTGCCTAGCAAGAACCTTGCTTAGGTAGCGAAACACGTGTAGGGAACTATAATTTTACAAAATAAATAAATAATAAAATTAAAGATCTTTTTGTTGTGATAAATCCTATCTGGAAAGAAATATCTTGGTAAACTCTCCAAATATACATATAAATGCTCTGTTCCCTATAATTGGGGCTCTACGAGCTTGTTTTTATTGGCCTTGTTCCGGACTTTACTAAATATACACTATTCTCAGTGAAACACCAAAATCTCTCTATTGTAGACAATATATATATAGGCAGCATATTTTCATTAAAGCAAACATTATAAAATAACACGGAGTGTTTTTGCTTGATAAGACTTTTATATTCTTTCAATTTTCCGAATAGTCCATTTAGTATTTCGGTAAAATGTGTGTATGTAAGTTCCGTAGATTTCTTGTTTTATATTTGTTCCTTTAGGTTTAATTCTGTCCTGAGAGGGTGGTGTCATGATGAACGAACATATACTACAGCATCCCAGTATTTTACTTGCAATATTTTCTATATTAACGGACAACATAAAAACTCGCGCAAAATCCGAGGAAAAATATCAGCGAGCGACCTAGGATTTGACTTACGCTCTTCTTATGTAAGTGCTTCGCTCGTAATCTAAGATAACCGTAACAAGTTAGATATATCGGTATTGGTACGTTTATGACTGTAAAAACTCCTCGGCCCAACCTTCACAGGTAACATGAATTGAAACAAATACATTGAAGACATTGCCAAGGCTGCCGCAAAGAAGGTTGGCTCCCTCTACCGTGCTAGTAAACTCCTCACACCTGACATTATCCTGTATCTCTACAAAGCCACCATCCGCCCATGCATGAAGTATTGTTTTCACATCTGGGCTGGTGCATCATCTACTACTCTCTCCCCTCTTGACAAGGTCCAAAAAAGAATCGCCAACCTAATAGGTCCCTCACTGTCAACCAAGCTCCAGCCTCTGTCCCATCGCCGCAATGTAGCATCCTTGTGCTTGTTTTACAAATACTTCAACGGATTATGCTCCGATGAACTGGCTACTCTGGTGCCCCCTCGACGTAAATTCACTAGACTAACTCGACAATCAACTAAATCTCATTCATTCACTGTGGAGGTCCCCAGATGCCGGAGAGCCTTCTACTCAAATAGCTTCTTTCCTCGTACTGCTGACCTCTGGAACTCCCTCCCTGCCCCCTGTTTCCCCAACAGTACAGACATGCAGAAATTTAAAACTAATGTAAACAGACACCTCGCTGTGCAGATCCCAATCTAGGTTGACCGCCCCCTACCTTCTCCCCTTTTCTTTTTCTCAGTAGCCCTTACGTCTACAGTGGCGGCCTGCCTTGTTTGGGGTGAACTATGTTATGAACTATGTTAAAAATATATAATAGTAGTACAATAGTAGTGTAACAGAATCCGCTGTCTCTCATATTATACGTCATTTTCATAGACTTCCGTTCTCACAATCACTGCTGACCTTATGGATCCCTTGTCTATAACATTTCCTGATTCATGTTAACTGCTAATATATGTTTCAGTTAACACACACATACTTCGAATATCTATTTTGAGCCAGATAACACCGAGTTTTCGTTTAGATTTTTCTGACTGTTTACGTAAACATCTGGAAGATGCCGAAACTCTTGTCAAATCAGAAGGCGTGAAAAGATTACCAAATTAAACTGTAAATTGATTAAATTAAAAATTGACGAATGTCAAAAAGTTCCAGCAAAGAAAAACATGTGAAAACAATAAAGTATTTCATGTCTCCTTCCAGTTCGTATCATCACTCTTCAGCCATATCCAATAAGATGGTTTCTCTGCTGTTTCTTGAAGATCCTTAACAGTTTTCTCAATTCTGAGTTTTAACAATAAACCCTTTTCGTTGTTCTTATAAAGAGGCTTTGTTATTTCATTTGGTGTCCGAAACCTAAGGTACGGACAACGCTCCCCTTCGTTAGTTACGTCGAAATAGGTTTACAACCGTTCGCTCTACATTTCCTTTTGCCCCAATGGCCAAATGATGGAATTCGTTAATAAAGAAAAAAGAAAAACCAAACCTTTTCGGCGTTTGATATGGTACTTTTTGTTGTGACGTAGTCCAACAGTAAAAAGAAAAAATCAAGTCGAGGTTGGGTTAAGATAACAAGTGTATTAACATAAAAGGTACAAAGGTAAGGAAACTGACTGGCACTCGGCTAGACAGTTACAATACTGTCCTTTTTCTCCCTGGTGATTGCCTACTCGCACTATTTATAGTGAGAACCGGTGTAGTTTCTCTTCTGTTAGAACGGCCGGTGTAACACTTTTATTGTAGCAAAGAAACAAAGCATATTAAAAAATGTTAAAATCATATATATGAAAAGGTGTTATATTCTTACGAAATCTGTAAATCGGAATCATTATTATTTGTAGGGAACGCTAAAAATGGTGGCACTTTTGTTTCTAATAATATTTTACGTACTTTAATTTTGAATAATTATTGTTTTTTGTTTTCGTTTCAAGAAATAATGACATCGATAAGGTCATCGGATCAAAAGTGTGGGTTCCAAATCTGCAGTTAGTTTTATTTTTTTAAAAATAAAAACTTAGTTCACCCCAAACAAGTCATGTTGCCACTGTAGACGGAAGGGGCTACTGAGAATTAAGGTGAAAATGTTGGGGTCATCCTAAGTTTGGTGATATGCAGCTAAATGTCTACATATCGGTAGAGTCGGAGAAACAGGAAGCAGGGACGGAGTTCCAGAGGCCGGCAGCTCCATGAAAATAAACTATTGGAGTCGAAACCTCTTCGGCATCTGGGTACCTCCACAGTGAATCGATGGGATTTAGCTGATTGTCGGGTTGGTCGAGTGTATTTAGGTCGAGGGGGGACCAGACCAGAAAGTTCATCGGATCACATTCCATTGAAGTGCTTGTAAAACAAGCACAAGGTTGCAACATTGCGTCGATAGGACAGGGTCTGGAGCTTGGTAGATAGTGATAAGATTAGTTACTCTTTTTTGGACCTTGTCTAAGAGGGAGAGTCTAGTGGATGGTGCACCAGCCCAGATGTGACAAACAATACTCTTACATCAGCTGTTTATGCGATACAATACAAGCGTACATACAACTTTGCTTTATATACAGCCAGCATTGCTAAATTGACAATGTTTGTTGATTATTTGAAGTTTAGCTTATTCACGGCAGTGGACTGATAGTCGAAAGGTTAAAAACGCCGGATTTGAACACTTGCTTGTCTATCCACAATAGAGAACTGTAATATAGCGAAACAGTATATATGTGAATGACTATATATATATATATATACATATATATACATATATACATATATATATATATATATACATATATATACATATATATATATACATATATATATATATATACATATGTATATACATATATATATACATATATACATATATACATATATATATATATACATATATATATATATATATATATAACCTAACCCTAACCCAAACCCTTACCCTAACTTTTACCTCAAACCCTAACCCTAAACCTTACGCTAACCCTAACCCTAACCCTAACCCTAACCCTAAACCCTATCCCTAACCCTAACCCTAACCCTAACCCCAACCATTACACTAACCTTAACCCTAACCATAACTATAACCTAACCCCAAACCCAACCCCAACCCTAACCGTAACCCTAACCCTAACACTAACCCTAACGCTTACCCTAATCATAATCCTAACCCTAATCCTTACCCTAACCCTAACACTTTCTCTCTCTTTCCTTCTCTCTTTCTTTGTATCCATCTTTTTCTCTCTCTCTTTCACTCTTTCTCTCTCCTTCTTTCTTTGTATCTCTCTCTCTACATCCTCAGTCATGTTACGTTCTCCGATTGCTTTATAATCATTCTGTAATTGGTTCAATATAACAGAAAAAGGAAAGAAAGAAAAGATAAAAGTCATCAGCAATTGACTGACTGGCTGACCTAGTTTCAGGCTTCTTTTTCGGACATTTACCTGTAAGAAGAAGAAAAAAACTTATTCTACCCCTACACGCTAATTTGGTCGGTATTGACCCAAAACAAATGTATATTAGAGTTGTTCTTACCATAACCTGCTCGAGATGCTACTGAATACGAATATGCGAGGGTCGTAATTTGTATTCAAATTAATCTGTCTCCTAATTCATAAGAATTCGTCAATAATTATCAAATGTATCAATTAGCTCATTATGGTTCTTATTTTATTTTTTGAATATAAAACGCATAAAAATCATCTCACATGAAATTTTTCCTGTTTTTAACTGCTATATGAATTATTAAAGAAAATTCACATCACTAGTTGCATAATCGCCTGTAAGTACTTGCTCCCCCAAAAATTACCCTCTCCCAAAAAAATTAACCCCCCCCCCCAAAAAAAAATTACCTCCCCCCCAAAAATTACTCCCCCCCCAAAAAAAAATTGACCCCCCCAAAAAAAATTACCCCACCTCCCCAAAATATCCCCCCCCCCAAAAAAATTAACCTCTCCCTCCAAAAAAAATGAACCCCCCCCCAAAAAAAAACAACAAATGCAACAATTTTCAAATATGGTTCTTCAATGGAGCGAAAATTCAAGTAGTGTTTTGTGTACACATTTCGTTGGCATTTTTTTTTGCATGCACTAACGAATCACTGTTTATCAAGGCCCAAATGTTACTCGAGGATAGGACTTAATGATTTTGTGAGGTGGAGAGTTAGACAACTCCGTGAGGATAGGACTTTGAGTATTTAAATGAACGGCTCACCAAAAAGTTGTCATCATCGGACTTGAAAACGACCATGTTGCAGTCAGGTGGGAAGCAACCCCGTTGTATTGCGTTCCACAGACGGACAGTTATTGGAAAGAAACTTTGTTCATGGAAGTTCTGTTTAGTTTTAGGTACACAGACGAATAAATCAAAATCATTGACAGTGGTTGTAGCTCGATGAGTGCTTGTTATGAATGTTTTACAGGGGGATGAACCAAAGATTGGAGCTCAGTCGAGCACATACCACGAAAATAAATATAGAGTAGAGAAAGACTAGCAACCTCTCTTCTGTGAGAAATGAGGCTGTAGAGTAGAGAAGAGGATATCGCCCACTTGATTTCGAAGACGATTTTGTACTTTGTCGAGGCAGGAAAGTGTGCTCTAAGAGGCACCTCCCCAGTTGCAGTACCTCCCTATCTTAGGAGGGAGTTGACTCTAATACAGGTAAATATTGCGTTAGTCGTAGTATACTATCTGATCCAATAGAATGATCAAACCTTTTCCCAGCGACCTGAGTAACAGATTTGATGTGGTCTTCCATTTCAGGGGTGGTGAAAAAGTCAGCTTTAGAAGCTCATCAAAGCAGGGAGCTTCCTCATGAAGTAAGCAAATCATTTAAATTGAGACAAAGTGGGTATCCGAAACATTTTTTAAAAATAAAAATACTCGAAGCTATCTTTATAAAAACCCGGCAACCTACAATTAATAACATTACGTATGAAACCAGTAACACCATTTTAAAAAGTTTAACACAATAAAATGTTATCACGTGACGCTAAGTTAGGCGTCTCAGAATTTACATTGTTAACGTTTTTCCTGGAACTGTGCGAGTCCGTTCTTTTGACGTCTAACAGACTTCACGCGCGCGTTCTATACAGTCTTTTTGAAATTCTCTTTCTCTCTTTCAGTCTCCTTTTCACTGTATCTTTTTCTGTCTCCGTCTCTCTCTCTCTGTATTTTTTTCTCTCTTTCTCTCTCTTCCTTTGTATCTCTTTCTTTCTAGTTTTTCTATTCCTTTTTCTGTGTTACTTGAAGATGATTCGACGAAAAATCGAAAACGTTCGTGATACTTATGGAACATATATTAATTTTTTTTAACTTTACACAAAAAAGATCATAAGAAAACAAAATAAGAAATGGTATAATCAAGCAAAAGTATTCCGTTATTTTGCAAAATGTTATATATATATATATATATATATACATATATATATATATATATATATATATATATATATATATATATATATATATATATATATATATATATATAAATATATGTATATATCATTCAGGATGACATTTTTCTTAAAAGTATCATCCTGAATGATATATATATATATATATATATATATATATATATATATATATATATATATATATATATATATATATATCATTCAGGATGATAATTTTAAGAAAAATGTCATGCAAGTACATCAAAATATTGGGTTATATATATATATATATATATATATATATATATATATATATATATATAACCCAATATTTTGATTTACTTGCATGACATGTTTCTTAAAATTATCATCCTGATATATATATAACCCAATATTTTGATGTACTTGCACGACATTTTTCTTAAAATTATCATCCTGAGGAAGTCTTATAATAAAGACGAAACGTTGATGAATATGTAAAAAATATCTCTTGGTTTTTCCTTTTTCATTTCCCATTACGTCGGATTACTCTCATCCATCTTTCTCATATATATATATATATATATATATATATATATATATATATATATATATATATATATATATATATATATATATGTGTGTGTGTGTGTGTGTGTGTGTGTGTGTGTGTGTGTGTGTGTGTCTATGTCTCTGCATTTGTGAGTGCGTGTGTGTAATTATGATGCTTGGAAGCGTACGAGTGATGAGGGTCTGGGTACGAACCGATGCTAGGGAGTGTACGGGGCTGAGGCGGCTAAAACGGCGCCAGGTTGGAATTACTGACGAGGGAAGAAGGAGTGACTGGACCCGCGGCAAATAGGACGACATCCATCTCTGCCCTGACGGAGGCGACAAACTGGCTACCTTGGAGTAACAAGGAGGTCGGTGTGTGTGAGGTAGGGTTGGGGGAATTGGAGATGGGCGTATATGGATGTGAGGGAGATCCCCAGGAAAGAGAAAGCGAAGGAAATAAGAAAATATAAGAGAAGAGAGTCAGATATAGAGGGGAAATGAGAAGACAGAGAGAGATAGATAGATAGAGAGAGAGAGGGGGGGGGGAGAGAGAAGGGATGAAAATGTGTTAGGAAGTGTTGTAGGTAGACATTGAGGGATTACAAGTGATGGAAAAGACTTAAAGAAAGAGAACTCGAAGGATAATTAGATAAAAAGAAGCGAGAGAACGAGAGAGGCAAAAAAGAGAAACGGAAAGAGAGAGGGAATGAAAAAGAGTTACGAAGGGTTGCTGGTGGATGAAAAAAGTGATAGGAGAGACTTCGAGAAAAAAGGAATTACAGAAAGAAGTCGATAATCTATGAGCGAAGTAGATATGGACAGAAAGGAGAGAGGTTGATATAGAGAATGATAGATAGAGAGAGAGAGACAGAGAGAGAGAGTGAAATAGACTGGGGCGACATATATAGAGAGAGTTGGAGGGAGACGGAAGCGATGGAGAGAGAAAGGTAGGAGGGAAAAGGAAAAGTGTAAATATAGCTTGTGCCGTGATGGAGAAGAAGTGTTAGAATTTATGGAGAGAACGTTCGAAGAAGAAAGGGAAAGTGACGATAAGTGGGCACGGGAAGAAGAGAAAAAGTTTAGGAAAGAGAGATTTAATAGAGTGAAGGAAATGCTTATATATACATATACATATTTACATATATATATATATATATATATATATATATATATATATATAGTTATCCAATCTCACATGTTTCAGCGTACCGCGACTCTTCAGAGCGAACCGACTACGGTCGAGTGCTCTACTATTAAGCTACGAGGTCTGTCTGTATTTATTTACCTCCTCTCCAGGAGGTTAGGGACAAAGCAGTTTTATTTTAGTCCCACAAGGTAAGAGATGACCCAAGGTCGGGTCGGGAAAGTGGGACTTGAAAAGCCAGGGCCCGAGAAGGTGAGCACTCTGGCCATGTGGACAACCAATGCTACATTCAGGGCCATCGGATGCTCGGCGTCGATGCGAGCCGTTACTTCTCCGACATACTCCCAGAGTCGCCGAAGATTGCACAAACGAAAAAAGCGTGCTCGGCCGTTTCTCTTTCGCGGTCGTCGCAGCGTTGGCAGTAAGGATCCGTCCTCAATCCATCTCTGGTGAGCCTGTCGTAAAGGGGACGCGCGTCCCGGACCAGTCGCCAGGTCAGAGAGTACTCAGAGTTGTTGAGGTAACGCTGGCCTGGCGCCCAACTCCACTGAGAGCGGATCTCCTCCTCCGACCATCCTAGCCGCTTTTCAAGCGGATCCGCAGCGGACCCCTCCACTAACTCCCGATACAGTCTTTTCCTCGACTGCGTAAGAGCCCTGAGTCCCGGCAACGCCTTAAGCGCGGCTCAACATTCGGTGAGGAATTTCGGTTCCCCCTTCGGTCTACGATGGGCTTCGACCTCAGGGGCGGGTATGAGGTTACGAAAGGCCTCCCGAACCACAGGGACCCAAGGGACATCATCTGTCAAAGAGCGACTCAGAAAAGCCAATCTTACGTTATGTTACGACTTGTCAGATCCGGCATTCCCAGGCCCCCCTCGCTCGGACGTTGAGTACAGATCTGCGGATATATGGCTTCCCTCTGTTCCAAAGAAGCGAGAAGAGCAGGCGGGTGAAAACCAAAAGACGATCCGCAGGTGTAGTACAGCCAGTCGGTATAGGACGAGAAGAAAGACGTAAGTGGCGCACGCCTCGGCTCTACCCTTTAAGGAAAGTTTCCTTCGAATCCAAATCGCGACCGACGATTCGACCTCTGACTCTACCTCCGACCAAATTTTATCCAGCTGGAGGCCCGGTCCGAACCAGATGCCAAGGATCCGAACCGGGCCCTCCGACCAGCTGAAAATACCTGGTAGTGCGACTTCGCCGGTCCAGGCACCCAACCGCAGGTCGGTGGACTTGCTGCGATTGATTACGGCCCTTGTAACTTCTTCGTACCGAGCGAGTGCCTTAACCACCGTTCTTACGTCAGTGCGGCTCGACACGAAAACGGTGACTATATTGGCGAACGCGGAAACTCTGGTACGCCCTCTGCCAGGTATAGCGATCCCGCGCAGGACTGGTCTCGTAGCCCCGTCCCTTATTTTGCGGAGGAAAGGCTCCAACGCCAGGACATAAAGCAGGGGCGACAGTGGACATCCTTGACGCACCGACTGAGAGACAGCAAAAGACTCTGAAAGCTAACCATTGACTTGCACCGCCGCCGTCGGCAGACGATACAGGATGGAGATCCACTTGCAGAAGTCCGGATTAAAACCGGCGGCCTCCAGAACAGATTCCAGAAAACGATGGTCGACCCTATCGAAAGCCTTGGACTGATCCAAATTGATCAGCGCGTCCTCCGTGTCGTCTTCTACACCCTCTATGATCGTGCGAATCAGATGCAAGACGTTTTGAATCGATCTCCCCTTCACAGCAAAGTTCTGATTTGGTTCGACCAAGTCGGCGACAACGGTCTGCAAGCGGTTCGCAAGAACTCTTGCCAAAATCTTTAACTCTGTGTTTAGCAGAGTTATGGGCCTGTAGTCATCAAAATCCTCCCCACCATGCCGATCCTTTTTCTTCAGCAATGTGATCACACCCTTGGTAACCTGTCCAGGAATGGAGCCTTGGGCAAACCAATGGTTGAACACATCCTTCAGCTGAGAGACCAACATGGGCAACAACCTCAAGTAGAATTCATAGGGAAGACCATCGACTCCCGGAGATTTGTTCCGGTCGACCTGCTTATTTTTTTATCCATTTTATAAGTATGATTTAATATTTGTTGTTGTTTGAACGATAACAATCTGTATTGAAGCTACTGGTCCATTTGCCTTTCCTAAATCGTGTAGAGTTTACTCTCCGTTTGTTTACATAATTTCGCTCGCTTGTTAGAGACGTATATACCAGTAGCTGCAATACATCTAGTTATCGTCAAAACAACAACAACAACAAATATTATATATATATATATATATATATATATATATATATATATATATATATATATATGTATATATATATATATATAATGATAATAATCCAGGTAAAACATCCACAGGGTAGTAGTCCAAAGAATTTAAACCGGGTTTATAAAAAGTGCTCAATATCAAATAGAGCTTTTATATATGATTATTTTTTATTTACACAGACATTTACAAAATCTGCGACACTGGCATGTCGATGTTATCGATCAACAGTTATTATAAACAGGCAGAGTAAGAATCCGATCTTAACCTTAGATCATATTTGGAAAGAATGAAATGGAGAGAAAAAGAAGAAGAAAATAAATTTAAACAGACGATTTCATTTTTTCTATCTATCTACCTATCTATCTTTCTATTTATTTATCTATCTATCTTTTTATTCTACCCTTTTTATTATAACCCTCTCTTTTCACTTTATTTAATTTCATATTTAATATTTGGATTTGGATTTTTGGAAAATTATTCTCGAAGCCCGAAACCCAAGTTTTATATATATATATATATATATATATATATATATATATATATATATATATATATATATATATATATATAAAACTTGGGTTTCGGACTTCGAGAATAATTTTCTCTACACTGACGATTCCCGTAAAGGTTGAATAGTATACGTATGTAGATAAACACATATATTTTTAATTATTTGTCGCCCCTAAAATCTAGGATGGGCTCTCTAGTGAGTAGTATTAACACAGCCGTTATCGTGGCTACAATGCAATCCCCTTTCAGTAGTAGTACACTTTGACGACGACTGACTTCAAATAGTCCTTCGTTGTTGATAACGGCCGTGTGGCTAAGACGTCAGAATTTGAGTTTGAAACATGACTCGTGATCTAGGGTTCGATTCCGGACACCGGTATGAATAATCTTGACGGATGAAACGTACACGTATGTAGATAAAAACAAATATTGATATATATGTTTCGGAATTTTTGAAATTAGGGTTGATAATTTGTAGAATTTGGTATATTCGGACTACTGTTCTCATTTTGTGTGTTTTTATTACAACGTTTCTGTCGATATAACCTCCAACCTTCTTCAGGTGTACCTTGTCGAACTCCGGAAATTTTCTGTCGAACTCAGGAATCAGGACGGAATTTCGAACGGAGGTAGCATCTCTTTTTTTACCCTGTCTAGGATGGAAAGACTAGTGGTTGGTGCACCAGCCCAAATGTGGCAGCAATATTCCATGCATAGGCGAATATTGGTTTTGTGAATATATTGAATACTTAATTCAATTGAATTCAATAAATTTGGCAATAAAGAAAACAAAAATGCTTCAATTGTCATGCAGGAAAAGAGTGGTAGAAATTTACCCATAAGAGGATACAGAATCCTAGCACCTGTCCAAATTCACATTGAATTGTTGCATTGTTAACAGCATTTATTACCCATCTCTGGAGTCTATTCCGAGGTCCAGGGATCTTTATTGAGACGGCGGCCTTCCTCAGATGCAATTGATATTTGCAAGTGAAGCAAGTTTTCTAACATCGTAGGGGGAGTTTCCCTTATTTGCAGCAGGCTTGACAGTATCTTCTATGTATGTGCTCCAATTTACTTTAGCAGTGAAGTTTAAACCGCGGAGTTTGAATGTTGGACTCTCAGGTGAGTTTCTATTCGCCATGGCATTTTCGGAGGTCGATTTGTTTTACAATAATAGTACCCATCGTTTTTTTTTATATAAAAAGTAGATATTTGGAAATCACTACATATTGTTAAATTTTAGATTTCACTTTTATTTGTTTCTATTGTTATTATAATCAGCGTTTGTCAATGTTGCCGTTCAAATATTGCTTTTAGACGGTTTGTTGAAAGACGGTGTTTAGTCTCTCCCTTGTTGCAAAGACACGTCTCCATTTTGCCATGTCTGGCCAACAATATAAAAAGAAATAGTTGTTACGATGTTGCCAAAAATCGTGCAATGTTTGCCAGAAAAAAAAAACGAAACAAAATAATTAAAGAAAATCTATCAATCTTGAGCAATATTAAATTCGACTGATAATCTAATTACATCATAAATAGTTTGCCAAGATCTTAAGGCAAGCAAAAAAAAAACATAAAACAAAAACATGGCTACTAGTTTAAATTTTTCTAAGTCTGAAGTCACCGACGACAATCGAAACGCTTCTTCTGTCTGCTTTAATCCTAAACCTGACGGAGAATCTAAAATATAAAGTAAAGTTCGTCTATTTCTCATTTTCATTTGTCATCGATAGCTTTCTACTTACAATATCAGTATTTGGTTCTGGTTCTTCGTTTCTATTGGTGGATCATTGCAGACTAATAAAATACAATTCGATTGGATTCCTTCCAGAAAATACTTTTACCATGTCGGAATTATTTTCAACGGGCGCCATCTTCAATAACGGACGTAACTCTGTATTCTTGAATATAGTTTTTCCCTGGATTTGGGGACCAAAATATATTTTTGAAATAAAAAAAGGCATAGTTTAGAAAACAAACCAAATTTCAAGTAAAAACAACATCGAACAACGCCGGATAGGTACAGTTAGGCTTTTATATATATATATATATATATATATATATATATATATATATATATATATATATATATATATATATATATGCCAGTATATATGCTCTGAAGCCGGAACAAAACGTAATTGAGATTTGTTATTTGAAACAATGTTGATGTTATTATATTACCAATAAGCATGACGCTCGATTCCATTTCCCTAATTGTTTTAATAACGAGGACAGTCACTAAAACGCCCTTCACCTAGCTTAATCACTCCCACTGCCACCGCCTTTTCTAGCCAATATGTTATATTACTTACGACCACTTCTTCTCATTTGTACATTTGAAACTTTTCAAATTATGAAGTTTGCGAATTACCCTACTAACTAATATCTCTGTATTCTTCTGATAGTAAGATGCCATTCTTTGAAAAGCTATTGCTTAAAGAATATCTTTTATTAGAAAACTCCTTGTTTTTGAGGAATTGAGGGCGTAATAGATATTGTATTTTTACTATCTTTATTCCCATCTTTTACTTCTCTATCTTTCTTTATGTCTGTCTGTCTGTCTGTCTGTCTGTCTGTCTGTCTCTCTCTCTCTCTCTCTCTCTCTCTCTCTCTCTCTCTCTCTATATATATATATATATATATATATATATATATATATATAGCACTAGATAAAGTGAAAGAATAAAATAAAGTACTTTAAAGTACTTTGCCTAAACATTGAATTATAATAAAATTTGATTCGCACCTTATTTTATTCTTTCACTTTATCTAGTGCTATTAATGCTCTATCCAGTATATAGAGCTTCAGTTTTATCCGGATGTTCACTAATTAAAGATATTAGTTGCCCTTTTGGTGTAGTAACCGTATATATTATTTATCTTCCTCCCACAAGGTAAGATGTGACACAAGGTCGGGAAAGTGGGATTTGAAAAGCCAGCGCCCGAGAAGGTGAGCACTCTGGCCTACAAAAAATGCATGGGCAGCCCCGTCGGCATTTCCCGGTATGAGCGCCTCAGACAGTAAGCAATAACCTTACTCCTTCCCAAAAAGGAGAGGCAAAGCCTGGGAGGGTGGTCCTCCTAGAACTGCACAGGACAAACCCACAAACCGGCGGAATCAAGACCCGAAGGCCAAGACGACACCGGTCTATGGGGTGTAGTATCCATCGGAACAGATACTACACTTTGATCCTGACTAAAGTGGCTGCTTAATGTAGATAGATGCCTAAATGGGACGTAACTCAACCGTGTTCTCTTCGTGGGAACTACTAAAAATTATAAGTTTCTATTTTGTCAATTTTCTGTTTGTTGCATAATAATATTTTTTCTGGAAGCGAACTTTGGTATTCTGAAGCGCAATATAGCTGACAGACCATGAATTGACATGTACATTTTAGTTGTTTATATGTGCACGAAATGGTTAGTGAAAATGCACGTTTTTTTTTTAAATTGAGACCTTAAACAATAAAAAGGACGAATATCTTTAATTTAGACTTATTTGACTGAAAGCAAAAATTAATTATTGTCGGATCGTATTATGTAAAACATGATTTTTGGGGTATGGTTAATTGTTAAAATGTAACCATTTTTTAGTGATTGATTTGTAATTTTTAAAATGTCGTTTATCGACTTTTCTAGTCGAACTCTTCTACTGTTTGAGGTTTGTGGAGATTTCTAATTCTTATAGTATTCATCAGCATTTAACTGTCAATCAATTCAACTCATTAACACTCATCCTCGACTGTATTTTAGCCTTGATAGATGGAGACTCATTTATAAAAAATGAATGAGTGTCTGTTATTTCTATAAGGATGTCATCTCTAGCTTATTTTGTATTTCTTTTTTTGTATTTCGTTTTTTATTAATGTGTAACGTACGCACAAAAGAAAAATACCACGTATATTATCGGGTAACTATTCGACTGAATGCGTTCGCTCAGCGTAATGTTTACGACAAAGGGGAAATAATTGCTGTTTTGAGTGTTCGCCGTTGTTTTGAGTGTGGGTATGTTCAGATTTTCAAATTTCGTATAGTATTCATCATTATTCAACTGCAAATATATCCATATCATAAACCTCTTATACTCGAATAACCTTTCGCCTTGATAAGTTGTGAGTCAATAGTCTAAACAATTAATAAGCGTCGGTTATTTTGATAAGAATTTTATCTATATAAATTATTTTTTATTTCAAATGTTTATTAATAACCACATAGATATCATCGTTTCATTTATCGACCGTAAGCGTTGTCTCTGTGTATATTTAACGAGCTCGTTTATGACAAAGGGGGAGTAAATGCTGTTCTCTGGGTCGGGTTTCATTTTGAGTGAGTAGTATGTGAAGATTTCCTATTATCACATACATCATCATTCAACTTTTTATTCCGATGTCTGCTTAGTACTGTTCATTCTCGGTCTTCCCATCTTCCTTAATCCTCTACAACTATTTTTCTGGTGTCAGCCGAGGCCAGCGCCATAATTATTTTTTTATTGGGGGGGGGGAAGCTAATAATATTTATTGCAGTTTCGTTTCCTTGTATCGTGCACTGGTGTTATTCCTGTGGTTTTGTTTTCTTTTCTTCCTATTATAATTTGATGTGTCTGGTTACCATTTGTAGCTTACGCGGGTTGGTTTCCGCATTCGAGGATTTTCCATAAGAGTGCAACTGTTTTGATTATTGTCGTCCTTTGTGTCGTCTTAGTGATTCATTTGATTCCAAATCTCCTAACCTTTTCTCCAGGCTTTTTTTTGGTAATGTCTTAAGTGTTCCTATGATTATTGGTATTATTTTTACTTCCTTCATGCTTCAAATTCCTTACAGTTGTCGGGCAAGATCCGTGTATTTGCTTCGTTTTCCCGTCTCCTTGATCTTCACTCTCTAGTTGTTAGAACAACAGTCTACGATGTTGTATGTTTTTTTTTCTTCTTGTCGATTATTATAACATCCGGTCTCCTTGTTTGTATGAGTTTGTCTGTTTGTATATCCATATCCCAGATGATTTTGTGATTTTCGTTTTCCAGTACTGTATCCGATTTACGTTTGTACCATTTGGATGCGGGTTCGAAGTGCCCCATCTATTTCCCCTTCGTCCTCACATTCTATTAGCGATGTTTTTTTTACAAAGGGGAAATAATTGGTGTCGTCGTGGTCGGCTGTTGCTTTGAGTTGGTGATATGTGAAGATTGTCAATCTTCTCATAATATTCATCATCGTTCAACTAACAATCTTTCCATCTCATTAACCCTTATCCTCGAGTGGCTTATAAGCCTTGATAAGTTCTGACTCATTAGTTAAAAATATGAACGAGAGTCTGTTATTTCTTTATGGATGTCCGTCTATAGCTAATTTTGTATTTCTTGCGTTTTTTAAAAAATAACTTTTTCTAATGTGAAACGTACGTATGAAAAAACGAACGACTACTTATCCTCGAGTGGCTTATAAGCCTTGATAAGTTATGACGAGCGTCTGTTATTTCTTTATGGATGTCCGTCTATAGCTTATTTTGTATTTCTTGCGTTTTTTTTTAAAGAATGTTTTCTAATGTGTAACATACGTATGAAAAAAAGAACGACTACTTATCCTCGAGTGGCTTATAAGCCTTAATAAGTTGTGACGAGCGTCTGTTATTTCTTTATGGATGTCCGTCTATAGCTTATTTAGTATTTCTTGCGTTTTCTTTAAAAATAATTTTTGCTAATGTGTAAAGTACGTATGAAAAAAAGAACGACTACATATATATCACCGTGTCATTATTCGACCGGAAGCGCGGCGTATATAAACACCATTTTTTTTTTAACTCGTTTGTAGAATGCTAGCTCCATTTGCCGCCATTTTACACTAGACAAATTTGTTTTTGTTTTCTTGTTTTCTTTTGTAATTTATTTATTACATATTATCATCAGCTGTTTGCGCATGCCCAGTTGCAAACGCCCCAGAGAAAAAATAAATATTTGAAATAATAATATACGGAATTCAAATAAATAAATAGGTAGATAAATATTATTTCGCGGCATAAAATATATATAAAGTTCAGATCTTTGGAGACAGCAGTCTCATCCTCCTTCCGAAGTTATTTATTTATGTGTTTTCATGCATTTACGTCTATGTGTTTATTTCGCTCGACATTCCTCTTCATTTCTCCCGCCAATTCCCAATTTCTGACGCCAAACTCTGATTTTCCCGCCGTTTTTAGAGTTCGTTTACGCCATCTTTAATTTTTGTGCGTGTATATATATATTTATATACATATAATTATTTGTATCTATCTATCTATCTATCTATCTATCTATCTATCTATCTATCTATCTATCTATCTATCTATCTATCTATCTATCAATCTATCTATCTATCTAGCTATCTATCTATCTCGCTCTCTCGCTCTCTCTCTCTCTCTCTCTCTCTCTCTCTCTCTCTCTCTCTATATATATATATATATATATATATATATATATATATATATATATATATAAGCGGGTGTGAGCAGCACGTGATATCAGGGTGGAAACTAAGATATCTGTGTATGAGGCCTGTGCTGGATCAACTTTGTTATATGCTTGTGAGACATGGACACTTACAGAGCTCTTATTCGCCTGCTGGGCCGTTTCCAGCAGAATTGCCTTAGACACTTTCTTAACATCCGTTGGGACAGCTTTACCTCTGACACCGAAGTGTTGAAACGAGCTGCTGTTCCAAGCATCGAGTCTCGTATGAGGAAACGTAGACTTCGTTGGGCTGGTCATCTTATTCGTCTTACTAATGACAGACTAGCCAAGCAGGTGTTCTATGGGGAACTAACTGGGAATACTCGCCCACAGAATAAACCTCTTAAGCGATTCAAAGATTGTCTCAAAGACGATTTGAAGTGCTTTGGAATTGATGTTGGAGGATGGGAGGGGTTGCTATAAATAGGTCAAGGTGGAGGAAAGCGCTTTTTGAAGGCAGCAAGCTTTTTGAAAAGAATAGAATGAAACACCATCAGCAGAAGAGAGCAGCGATTAAGAGACGGACTTGACACCTCCAGCACATCGACGAAAAATGGAACACCTAAGATGACAAGCGTGCAACTTGGTAACTGTCACGTGCAGGTTTGCTGAATCACCAACGAGTGCATGTTTTGCAAAATCAAGCACGGGGGGGGAGGTAGCTTAATTTATGGAATACCCTCAGATCATCACAACACCTGCCACCTCTGTGGTATGGTTTATAAAAGTTTGGCAGGCTTGAAGAGCCACATTCGTGCCTCTAACTGGGAACCTCCACACTAATATCACATCGATACTCCAAAGGTGGTTATATATATATATATATATATATATATAGCATATATTATAAGTTAGTTTTAAAAGTCTAGTGTAGGAGTGTAGATTCTACAAGAAGTAATATAAATTATTTCATTTAAAACTATGCATTACAGTGTCAGTTGTGCATTTTACGAACACGGAATACCTCTTATGGAGGAACCCCATAAAGTGAGCACCGCTTTACTATCTTATATTTCATTATACTCCATTTCATTTTATTTTATTTTATTTTATATTTGCTTCTGAACGGTCTCAAATCTAACCACGTGACTTTCCAAATTTAAAATTTTCTTTTTTGTTTCTTTTCTTCCCCATTTAATCTTTCCAAAATATTATCTGAGATTCTAAATCTGCCTGATGAGATTTCAATTTATAATAGCCGTTGATCGATAACATTGACATGCCAGTGTTGCAGATTTTGTACATGTCTATATAAATAAAAAATAATCATAAAAATAAAAATAATCATATATATATATATATATATATATATATATATAGGTAGAAAGATGAAAAAGAAATTAGAAAAGCAAAAGGCAGATCTTTTTTCAATTCAGTTGCTCAGAGCAAGGTATATTCCGCTAAAAGGCAATTTATTAAAGTAATGTCTCCTTAAGCCAGGCTTTTCAAAGATCAAAATCTGATCATCAGAGGAAATCGCTGGGATAGATAAGTTGTCAAAGGCCAAGATTAAAAATTTGAAAAAGTAAAATAAAGATTGTGGGGAAAAAACAAGGCAAAACGCTGCCCGAATGCAAGCAAATGTCTGATTGCCAAAAAAAATCCTGTGTAAACCAGTCCAGCGGAGAAAGTGATTTGTAGGTAGGTCGTTAGAAGGCACGAGAAATAAAATGAGAGGTTTCTATGTTAAACTCCAAAAAACATATCTTCAGGTGCGGCGAAAATAGATAGAATCCACTTTCCTAACTTGCCTGCTGTTCTCATATGAGTTTTTGCCATTTTTCAATTTAAACTTATTTTATGATTTTCAGCCCAAGAAGACTTTTTTAAAATGGCTTATATTTCCCACCTTACGTTTTACTGAGCCTTGTTGCATCCACGAACGTACCTTCTATTGGACTTTTTACCCTCTGGATTCTATCTATTTCTATTATGTAAAATATTCTTATAGCAATATTGGTCCAGCCCTATTTTCGTATCGATAATATAAGAGTTATGTATACTCTTTCATTGTTATTATTATTAGTCTCATTATTAGCATATATATATATATATATATATATATATATATATATATATATATATATATATATATATATATATGGGAAGAGAAGGATGAAGGTAATCCGACGTGATGGGAAAATGAAAAAGGAAAACAAACAAAAAAGGATGTTGTTTATGTGTACATCAACGTTTCGTCTTTATTTATAAGACTTCATCAGGATGATAATATAGAGAAAAATGTCATGCAAGTACAAACACATGTAGGGTTGACATATTGGGAAAAAGGAATAAAATAAAATAATGGCTACTACTGGGTGGACGTCCGTACGTGGTGAGGAGTGAAAAATGAAT
>OY744554.1:13909518-13957018 GCA_963556195.1 Sepiola atlantica | reverse complement strand
AAAAATCGATAAAAAAAGAGATGAAAAACAACGATGCAGACACATAAAAAGGAGAAAAAAACCTAAACGAACGGATAACGAACGTGTATGACGTCATAAGCTTGAAACAAACCCGGTTAGTTCAGATTGAGACCTGTGGCCGCCATTTTTTTCTTCCTTTCCCTCTAACGTTTCCACGATTTAATCCATGTCATGTAAAAAAATCGAAAAGACTTCATCAATCATGATCTCTGACGTCGAAACCAGAGAAATGGTGTTTGGGGCTATTCTCTCACCGAAAACATGTAAGGAAAAAAATCATGGAATATATATATATATATATATATATATATATATATATATATATATATATATATATATACTGAGGCAGCAAGTCATTATCTAAGCAAGCTTCTTCTTTTTTTCTTTCATTCAACCTTTACGATACCTATAAAACATTAACGCAAGTCTTTTTATTTAAAAAAAACAACCTAATCCTGAAGACGACTACGAAAGTCGAAAGCGCTCGAAAAAAATGGCCGAATTAAGAACAATCGGAGAAGTACTATACAGATTGCCAACTGAAACCAGAAGGATAGCTCGCCGGTTTGAGAACCTCAGTAAGAAGATATACAAACGAGAAAGTTCCGTGACGTTCAACAACGCTTGCTTAGATATATATATATATATATATATATATATATATATATATATATATATATATATATATATATATATATATATATATATATTTGAAGCTCCTCGTTAAAAAGTAGAGCACTGTAAAATGGCAGTAGTAACACAGCGTAGCGTCACTTGCTTTATGCATCGTTCCTTCACTTATAGAAGTTTGCTTTCGCCGCCGTTAATGTGTTAAAATTATCATTTGTTTATAAGCTGTTCAGAACTGGCCTAGCGGTTAGCGACGTTGGACTGGGTTGGAAAATACTTGTAGTCCAGGGTTTCGAATCGTGTGACCGGTGGTGAATAGTCGTACTTCTATGCTGATGAGGATTGAAAAAGACGAAACGTATACGTCCATAGATAAAAATATAAACAATAACAAATATTTATATATATATATATATATATATATATATATATGTGTGTGTGTGCCTACTTTTTTACTTTTTATTTTTCATATCGTTCTGTTTTTGCTAGATATGAGGCATCCTACCGGATGCCAGACATTCATCAGCTATTTCAGACACTCCAGCCTAGAGATCTTTTAAGGATTCTAACCGTCCCTTTCAGCGCAATTATTTGTATTTCTCTTGAACTCGGTTCACCGGGTATACTCGCCAGATAGCTTTTAAAATTCTTTTTCATTAGTCCTGTTGCTTTTATAATTACTGGTATGATGTAGATTTTCCTAAGATTCCAGTTTCTTTTCATGTCATACATAAGACCTTGATATTTCGTTTAATCCTGTCTACTTTTTTAATCATTTTAATTTTGTTTATCTAAAGAGATCAAGGAGTCCCATCTTGAGGCTAACACTTGATTTCCCGATGAGTAAAGTTTATATCAGAGGGCTCTCTTAAGGATAGATGTTGTTCAATGTCTGGTTTGATGGCCTGTGTGTGTATATGAATCAAGGGAGGCGCGAGAGCGCTCTATCTTTAAATAGAGCTCAAAAATGGCCTATGCTGGAAATCTCATTTCTTTGATGAATCATAACTCAAAAACCAATAAACCAAATTAGTTAAAACTTTGCACAACATTTTTATTTGATAGGTTCTATAAGTGTGTAGAATTTCAGCATCATTAGTCAAGGCAACCCAGAGTCCAGAAATCATGTTATCTGTGTGTACGTACGTACGTATGTGCCATCCTGTATCTCATCAACTATTTGATGGATTCATCAGATTTTTGGCAGAGATACAGGTTCTAGGGTCTTGTTGATGGCATTTTAATTTCAGTTTACCATATACCTTAGTTTTCCAGAAAATTTCAAAAAACCTTAAAAATGACCATTGTATTGAGACATAGCCTTTACAAAAGTAGTGACATTCCATGATAAATGCCAGTATACTAAAATCGTATGCCCTTAATAGGGTTAAGATGGCAATTCATATACACTAAATGTACAAAAGCAAGGAAATTCCCAATTTACACTTTTATTGTCATTAAGGGTATGCGAGCACAACAGGGCTATGTATTTTACTGGTAGGAATTTTTCTTCCGCGCACCTCACACACTTCATCCACTCATGCATAGAGATTTATACTGTAGTGATGTGATAATGAAATGGTTTGGTTGATATGTAGTCATACCATTAATTAATGACAATAAAAGTGTAAAAATTTGGGAAAAAGTTCGTTCGTTTTCTTAATTATAATCTTTCCGACCTACTATAGATCGTGTTATATTCCTATTATGTCGTGTTGACGTCAGTGTATAAGAAGCTTCCGAGAAGAGGAGTTCTTACGTTTTCGCTTGTATTTCAGGCCTTGAAATGGAAGATCAAGCAGAGAACTACCAATATCTGATGCTTTTTTACTAGAGAAAAGGGGGAAAAGATATGCGCTCTGTATAAGTGAATGCTGCTACAGAAATGGTTTGATACATTCCGAAAAGGAAATGTTTCAGTTAGAGATGCTTCTCGCTTGGCCGGCCAAAGCTGATCGACAGTGACCAAGTGAAAGCAGTAGTTGAACAAGATTGCTGTTTGACAACCAGACAAATCAAAGACATTTTTAAGATTTCGAAACCGAGCGTGGAAATAAATTGCATAAACTCGGTTATGTTTCTAAACTTGATGTTTGGGTTCCCACCTCCCTAAAAGCAAACACAACTTTTTACTAACCCAATATATATATATATATATATATATATATATATATATATATATATATATATATATATATATAATCCAGGAAAAATGCACAGGATAGTAATCCAAACAATTTAAAACGGGTTTATTAAAAGTGCTCAATATCAAATAGAGCTTTTTTTAAATAGACCTATTTGGAAAAGCTTTCCATTCATGATCTAAGGTTAAGATCGGAGTTTAACTCTACCTGATGAGATCTCAGTTTATAACAGCTTTTGATCGATAAAATCGACATGCCAGTGTTGCAGATTTTTTACATGTCTCTGTAAATAAAAATAATCATATATATATATATATATATATATATATATATATATAAAATATATATATATATATATATATAATATTTTTTACATACATAAAAGTAATCCATTTACACTCGTTTCTGGTTCACAGGGAATGAACCAATCGAAATATTAGTAGCAAACAAAAAAAAACGAACACTGCAATCACCAATAAAAAAAAAATCATATATATATATATATATATATAATATTTTTACATACATAAAAGTAATCCATTTACACTCGTTTCTGGTTCACAGGGAGTGAACCAATCGAAATATTAGTAGCAAGCAAAAAAAAAAAAACACTGCAATCACCAATAAAAAAATAATTACATAAAAATAGATTTAATATTTAGGCCCTAAAAAATCGTAAATATTTCTAGGCAAGGCGTCGTAGTCCATTAGTTAGACGCTGCACTATAGACATCAACATCGAAGTTTCGATCCTTCTCTAAGTTAGCCATGCTGATGACGGTTGTAAGGCAAAAACACGTGTCCATGGATTACTTTGATGTGCGCACAAAACAAATAATATATATATATATATATATATATATATATATATATATATATATATATATATATATGTTAACAGAAAATACATCCTATAAAGTAAAGGGCGACTAATAAGACAATTTTCTGCATCTTAATCGCTTAGGAAGTGAAACAATCGAAATAATAGTAAGCAAAAGAAAAACGAACGCTGCAATCACTAATAAAATCAATTACATTAAATACATTATATATATATATATATATATATATATATATTTATATGTTTAACTGAAATGTTTTGAAAATCAACACAACGTGCAATTTAAATAAACCATTCATTTATTTAATTTGTTTTTCAAGCTTTCGTTGTAAAACAAGCTCGTCAGGCGAGACTTTTCTTTTTCTTCATTTTAATAGTATTAACCCCGACGAGTCGAATCATGATAGAAGTAGAAAGGCACGTCAAGTTCTAAAAGACGTTAAAATTAGTATAGTCCGGTCGATTGGCGCTTTTTAAGTAACAAAATTTACAATATCTTTGAACCATGCATGGAAATGTATTTAAGTGAAATATTTTGAAAATCAACACATCGTGCAATTTAAATGAAAAACTCATTTATTTTATTTAATCTATGACAGTCGATGTTATTGATCTACAGCTGCAATTACGAATGAAAACAATTACATAAAAATTCACTTTATATATATATATATATATATATATATATATATATATATATATATATATATAAAGATAGATGGACGAAGAGTGATAAACATGCACGGATGTCCAAATTTATTTCAAACTTCAAATGTTCAATGCAAGGTATATTCTGTAATAAAATTATGTTTATTGTTCTTTCCTTAAGCCAAGGCTTTTCAAAGATCGAGATCTTATCATCAGAGGAATTATACAGATAGATATGTTGGCAATAGAAAAGCCAAAGTTTAACATTTTAAAAAATATTAAGAAAGAGATGGGTGAAAAAAAGGTTCGAGTAAAAAGATATTGGGTTTGTCCAAGTGGTAATTGTCCGCCGATAAGGTGTCCAATGGGAAGAAGGTTTCAGTGGAGAAGAAAAGGTTTCGTAGAGGCATCACATATATATATATTCATATATATATATATATATATATATATATATATATATATATATATATATTTATATATATATATATATATCACATATACATATATATACATATATATATATATATATATATATATATATATATATATATATATATATATGATTATTTTTATTTTTACCGACTTGTACATCATCTGCAACAGTCGAGGTACTTGATATACAGCTGTTAGAAGCTGAGATCTCATCAGGTAGAATGAAAATCTGATCTTTCCTGTAGGTCTTATATATATATATATATATATATATATATATATATATATATATATATATATATATATATAGTAATCCAGGTAAAGTAAATATCCAAAGGACAAAATCCGAAGAATACAACAGGGCTTATAAAGAGTGCTCAATATCAATTAGAACTTTTATATATTTGATGATTTCTATTGAGACATGTACATAATCTGCAACACCGGCATGTCGATGTTATCGATTTACAGCTGTTCGAAGCTGAGATTTCATCAGGTAGAATGAAAATGTTTACCCTTACTTTGGGTCATATTGGAAATATCTTTCCAAATAAGACCTACAGGAAAGATCAGATTTTCATTCTCCCTGATGAGATCTCAGCTTCTAACAGCTGTAGATCTAGTACCTTGACTATATATATATATATATATATATATATATATATATATATATATATATATATATACATATATATATATATATATACATATATATATATATATATATATATATATATATATATATATACTAATGATAATAGAATTAACGATAAGTGAAATATCGTAGAGTGATCTATCTCGATCAAATAAAGCTCAATACGTTGAGCAATCAATTTTAAAGAAAGAAAGATGAAGATAAAAAATTGTACAAAATTACATAAAGTTACAGAAATTAATACAAATTTTATTACATCGAAAGTTCAGATGCAAGGAGTTACATTACTCCTAAAACCATGGTTTTTCAAAGATAAAACTCTTCTCGCCAGAGGATGAAATCTGGTAATATGGTATTTATAACAATTAAATATTACCTACTTCCATTTCACTTTGAAAAATTGAAGAATAAAAAACAAAAAAGGTTGGGGATAAAGAGATAAATGACCGGGAAGTAAAAAATCATCTGTATTGCGTAGTCATTTTCGAAGACGAAAGAGACGTTATGGTGTATGTAGTTAAAAGTAAAAGTAACAGTTTTATCTTTGAAAAACTATGGTTTAAGGATTAATGTAACTCCTTGAATCTGAACTTTCGATGTAATTAAATTTGTATTAATTTATGTAACTTATGTAATTTTGTACAATTTTTTATCGTCATCTTTCCTTCTTTAAAATATATATATATATATATATATATATATTAAAAAGAGAAACGAATAAAAAAATTTTAAATACAGGACAAAAATAACCAAATGCTGTTACTTGATGATTTTTTCCTGTATTTGAATGTGCTATTTTCCGTTTTTCTTTTTAACATATTTTGTCCTCATCAACATTTCATATCCTTCATATAAAACAAAAAAGAAAATAGATATGATGAATTAAATACACCATGAACGTTTATATACAAAAATAGAGTTAAGTAAAATTTGGATTTTCATTTGAGTGAAGAAGAAATATGTTTCAATCAAATAAATGTCGGATGTATTTTAATTTTTCAGCCTGACCGTAAAAGAGTACACACTGATGCAATCTCTTCATAAATACTTGTGATATTTTGTATCTCATAAAATTATATATCTCTTAGTGAAGTGTTTTTAGATGATACATAGAGTCTTGCTTTGAATAACTATATATATATATATATATATATATATATATATATATATATATATATATATATATATATATATATATATATATATATATATATATACATATATATATATATATATATATTTATTTTGTCAGATTCTCTGCATAGTCGGGGAATTCTTCTGGTATTGATTATTTTCGACAAAGGGAAGTTGCTTTTCCCGAAATATTAAATAATGATTTTTTTAATCATCCGGACATCACACAAACATCTAATAACACTCTTGCTGTTATGTAAGATTTTAGGAAAAATAAATAGTAAGTCATATTTCGTATTCGATTTATTGTTTTTGTTCCTTACAACTTGCATCTTACCCAGAATTTGCATTGCCCACAGCCTTTAAAAACACACTACTATTAATATATATATATATATATATATATATATATATATATATATATATATATATATATATGTAGGCAAGATTTTGTTACATTCCAAAGGACAATATTTTACTTACCTCACAAAACATTCTCAAAACAGTCAATCATTGGTGTAATGTTTTTACGAATTCGCTTCATTTATAGGTAGTACGTTTATTGTACCTGTCTTCCTTGAACTCTTAAGAAATAATATTATATATATGCACACAACCATAATATTAAATATAGGCATACAATGACATTGATGCTTCTTGGTATTCACCTCATAATACGAGTTAAATATAAGACGTAATTACAATTAACTTTAAGTATAAATGTCCTTAATAGTATTTTTGAATTCTCATAATATTTTATAATGAGGTAATTAACATCATTTAATAAAAAAAATATTTAATAGCTCCTTTCGGTATTTTGATTCATGTTTAGGTAAGTATAAACTATTTTCGTTGTAAGGGGTAACGCCCCCCATAGTTTCGCATTTAATAGAAACTTACTACTTTAGTGAAGAATTCTGCGTGATTAATCTTATCCTAGTATTGATTTAAACGATTTATAAATAAATACTAAATATTTTTCACAAAAACACCGAAGTATAACAATCTTAATAGTTGCTTGAATAGATGGATGAGTCTATGAAACTGGCCTTAAACTGTCGAACTTAAAAGAGACCAGCTCCGTTGTTAGCTTCGTATCTAAATGACCTAAATAGACATCTGAAGGCTAATTGATGTAACTTAAGAAAGTAAAAAAATTACCCTCAAGTAAATTAGAACTTCTATAAATAAATTATAGAACTTATTAACTATTTTAAGAAATATTACTGAATTAAAATTTATAAATGTCCACACAACTTTTAGGATGTGCTAGCTCTGAACGGAAAAAATAAAAATGGCGTATTAGTGGGTTCCCTCACGTGTGAGTTTGCTCTTTTCTTTGTTTTTTGTTTGGTTTCACACAAAAAGTCACCACGGTATAGTGAATTTTTCTGATGATTTTGTAATGTTGCAGATACGATATTGACATAAAAATGTATTTTGGCACAAGACAAATGAAACGGACCGTAAAAATATATCTTACAGAAATGTTATGTTATAAAAATAAAATAATTAAATAAAAACGTAGTTATTGGAATATAATATGAACATGACTGAGGTGTGCATATGCTAAAACATATATTTTCGATCTCCTATATCTATCTATCTATCTATCTATCTATATATATATATATATATATATATATATATATATATATATATATATATATATATATTTATGTCTGTGTGTATATATATATATGTCTGTGTACATATATATATATATATATATATATATATATATATATACACACAGACATATATATATATATCTGTATATATATATATATATATATATATATATATGTATATATATATAACTATATATACGTATCGAGCACTGTTGAAGTAAATACTGAAAACTGATACATAAAAAATTATATCTCCTTATAATATTTTATGTGGATACATGAAGTACTAATATATATATATATATGTATACACACAAACATATATATATATAATAAAATGACGTAAGAAGCCCTTTTTAACAATGCGTGAAAGAATTTATTTCTTTTTTTTCTTTTTCCAATCAATTTCGAAGTCTACAAACTTCATCTTCAGGGATGTATTTTTTTTTTTTTTTATAAAATAAACAAACTTTTGTTTATAAGTAGCATCGAGATGGTGTGACGCTCTCCGCCAAGATGGACTAGGGCGTTCTTAATATTTTTCACTTCCGCCCTAGTCCATCTTGGCGGAGAGCGTCACACCATCTCGATGCTACTTATAAACAAAAGTTTGTTTATTTTATAAAAAAAAAAAAAAATACATCCCTGAAGATGAAGTTTGTAGACTTCGAAATTGATTGGAAAAAGAAAAAAAAGAAATAAATTCTTTCACGCATTGTTAAAAAGGGCTTCTTACGTCATTTTATTACATTTTATTCAATGCTTAAAAAAAAAAAGAACGAACAATATCTTTATAACTCCCGGCTTGCCCCTGGCATAATCGTTCTTAATATTTTTCACTTCCGCCCTAGTCCATCTTGGCGGAGAGCGTCACACCATCTCGATGCTACTTATAAACAAAAGTTTGTTTATTTTATAAAAAAAAAAAAAAATACATCCCTGAAGATGAAGTTTGTAGACTTCGAAATTGATTGGAAAAAGAAAAAAAGAAATAAATTCTTTCACGCATTGTTAAAAAGGGCTTCTTACGTCATTTTATTACATTTTATTCAATGCTTAAAAAAAAAAAAAGAACGAACAATATCTTTATAACTCCCGGCTTGCCCCTGGCATAATCGTTCTTAATATTTTTCACTTCCGCCCTAGTCCATCTTGGCGGAGAGCGTCACACCATCTCGATGCTACTTATAAACAAAAGTTTGTTTATTTTATAAAAAAAAAAAAAAAATACATCCCTGAAGATGAAGTTTGTAGACTTCGAAATTGATTGGAAAAAGAAAAAAAAGAAATAAATTCTTTCACGCATTGTTAAAAAGGGCTTCTTACGTCATTTTATTACATTTTATTCAATGCTTAAAAAAAAAAAGAACGAACAATATCTTTATAACTCCCGGCTTGCCCCTGGCATAATCGTTCTTAATATTTTTCACTTCCGCCCTAGTCCATCTTGGCGGAGAGCGTCACATCATCTCGATGCTACTTATAAACAAAAGTTTGTTTATTTTATAAAAAAAAAAAAAATACATCCCTGAAGATGAAGTTTGTAGACTTCGAAATTGATTGGAAAAAGAAAAAAAAGAAATAAATTCTTTCACGCATTGTTAAAAAGGGCTTCTTACGTCATTTTATTACATTTTATTCAATGCTTAAAAAAAAAAAAGAACGAACAATATCTTTATAACTCCCGGCTTGCCCCTGGCATAATCGTTCTTAATATTTTTCACTTCCGCCCTTGTCCATCTTGGCGGAGAGCGTCACACCATCTCGATGCTACTTATAAACAAAAGTTTGTTTATTTTATAAAAAAAAAAAAAAATACATCCCTGAAGATGAAGTTTGTAGACTTCGAAATTGATTGGAAAAAGAAAAAAAAGAAATAAATTCTTTCACGCATTGTGAAAAAGGGCTTCTTACGTCATTTTATTACATTTTATTCAATGCTTAAAAAAAAAAAAGAACGAACAATATCTTTATAACTCCCGGCTTGCCCCTGGCATAATCGTTCTTAATATTTTTCACTTCCGCCCTAGTCCATCTTGGCGGAGAGCGTCACACCATCTCGATGCTACTTATAAACAAAAGTTTGTTTATTTTATAAAAAAAAAAAAAAATACATCCCTGAAGATGAAGTTTGCAGACTTCGAAATTGATTGGAAAAAGAAAAAAAAGAAATAAATTCTTTCACGCATTGTTAAAAATTTATTTTATTCAATGCTTAAAAAAAAAAAAAGAACGAACAATATCTTTATAACTCCCGGCTTGCCCCTGGCATAATCGTTCTTAATATTTTTCACTTCCGCCCTAGTCCATCTTGGCGGAGAGCGTCACACCATCTCGATGCTACTTATAAACAAAAGTTTGTTTATTTTATAAAAAAAAAAAAAAATACATCCCTGAAGATGAAGTTTGTAGACTTCGAAATTGATTGGAAAAAGAAAAAAAAGAAATAAATTCTTTCACGCATTGTTAAAAAGGGCTTCTTACGTCATTTTATTACATTTTATTCAATGCTTAAAAAAAAAAAAAAAAGAACGAACAATATCTTTATATATATATATATATATGTATATATATATATGTATATATATATAGACCATTAACAGATGAGATTAAGAATTGCAAAAATACAACGTCCATTACGTTTTCAGATGTTCAAAAAAAGAAATTTATTTTCTGTCCTAAAACAATGGCTTTTCAAAGAATAGAATTCTTATCACCTAAAGGAATACAGAGAGATAAGTTGGTAAGAAAGTAACCCAAGTCACTATTCACGGCGCCTTCAACAGTGAACTTTTTTCATATACCTTGACATATAACCTTACCCCTAACCCTATCTCTAACCCTAACCAAAACCATTACTCTAAACCCTAACCCAAACCATAACTCTAACACTAACCCTAACCTTAACCCATACCCTAACCCATACCCTAACCCTAACCCTAACTCTAACTTTAAACCATAACCGTAACCCTAACTATAACTTTACCCGATAACCCTAAACTTTAATCCTAAACCTCAACCTCAACCCTAAGTCTAACCTTAAGCGTAACTCTAACCCTAACCCCTAACCCTAACCCCTAACCCTACCCCTAAACCTTAACGATACCCCTAAATTCTAACCCTAACCCTAACCTTAACCCTAACCCTTACCCTTACCCTAAACCATAACTCTATTCCTACCCTAAACCCTAACCGAAACCGTAACCCTAATTCTAACCCCTAACCCTTAATTCTAAACCTAAAGTCTATACCCTAACTTTAAACCTAACCCTAACCCTAATACTAACCCTAACCCTTACTTTAAGCCTACCTCTAACCCTAACCCTAACCCTAATCTGAAACCTAACTCTAACCCTAACCCTAACCCTAACCTTAAACCTAACTCTAACTCTAACCCTAACCCTAATCTTAAACCTAACTCTAACCCTAACCCTAACCTTAAACCTAACTCTAACCCTAACCCTAACCTTAAACCTAACTCTAACCCTAACCCTAACCCTAACCTTAAACCTAACTCTAACCCTAACCCTAACCTTAAACCTAACTCTAACCCTAACCCTAACCTTAACCTTAAACCTAACTCTAACCCTAACCCTAACCTTAAACCTAACCCTAACCCTAATACTAACCCTAATCTTTAACCTAACTTAAACCCTAACCCTAACCCTAACCTTAAACCTAACTCTAACCCTAACCCTAACCTTAAACCTAACCCTAACCCTAATACTAACCCTAATACTAACCCTAATCTTTAACCTAACTCTAACCCTAACCCTAACCCTAACCTTAAACCTAATTCTAACCCTAACCCTAACCCTTACCTTAAACCTAACTCTAACCGTAACCCTAACCTTAAACCTAACTCTAACCCTAACCCTAACCTTAACCTTAAACCTAACTCTAACCCTAACCCTAACCTTAAACCTAACCCTAACCCTAATACTAACCCTAATCTTTAACCTAACTTAAACCCTAACCCTAACCCTAATCTTAAACCTAACTCTAACCCTAACCCTAACCTTAAACCTAACCCTAACCCTAATACTAACCCTAATACTAACCCTAATCTTTAACCTAACTCTAACCCTAACCCTAACCCTAACCTTAAACCTAATTCTAACCCTAACCCTAACCCTTACCTTAAACCTAACTCTAACCGTAACTCTAACCCTAAACCTAACTCATTATCTTTGACTTGGAGTTGTGTTGCTTTTGTTTTTGTTTTCATGTTTAAATTTATCTTAAATAATATTTCACCTTTTCAAATTTTTACTTTTGTAATTCTCTTAAAAAACATAAATAAAGTGCGTTGTCCAGGTTTTCAAAATATCTTTAAAAAAATATTCTCCTTATTATTGCCATTTCACCAACGCTTCCATGTGTGACTTTTCATTCTACCTTATTCACGTAACCGCGTGCTACACACAGCGGCATATCAACATTAATCGTCGATAACATCAAGACGAATTTCAACTTGACTGCGATAAATGTCTCAATCAAGGAGGATTAAACGAAGAAAGAAGAGAAAAAAATATGCTTATAATTTTGACAAGAGTGATTAACACCGAAAGTACTCAAGTTTTTAAAGTAAATAAATAATTTATTTTAAAAAACATAAATAGATTGCGTTGTCCCGGTTTCCAAAATATTTTTACAAATATCTTCCTTATTACACATATATATATATATATATATATATATATATATATATATATATATATATATATATATATATATATATATATATATACAGGGTGACCCAAAAGTAGGTGGACAGTAAAAAACATTTCTTTAGAGATCACTTATACGTACAATTACATGTAATAAAACAATTATATTAATGAAAATTAAATGTTATTTATCAACGCAAGTGTTCAAACTGTTTTCCTTCTTGATTGACACAGCTTTGAAGTCTGTCTCTTACGCTTCGACAAAAAAATGTTTTTTACTGTCCACCTACATTTGGCTTACCCTGTATATATATATATATATATATATATATCTTTATATATATATATATCTTTATAATTGCTCTATCTTGTATATTGAGCTTAAACCATTTCATAATAGGTTCTATCGTCTAAAAGTATACTTTTAGTTTCATATATATATATATATATATATATATACATATATTGATATATGTGTATCGAGGCAGCATTTTTTCTTTAAGACACGTATTATTAATTTGGATAGGACGGGCCTTGTATACGAGTTTAAATGTCCTTTGGGAGACTGTGTCTCCGACAACCAACAAGAACACGTATATATTGGCTCGACCACCACGACTCTGTCCAGGAGGTTGACCATGCATCTATCCGATAATAGTGCTATAGCTAGACACCTTACTAATGAACATTCCTGTCCCCGCTCTCAAATCCGACAACTTCTCGTAGACAATACTAAAATCCTAAAACATAATACTAATACTCAAAAACTCCACATACTAGAAGCTCTACTCATTAAAACTAAAAAACCTGCTATTAACAAGATTAATTTTAACACTAGCACTAATATACTTAAATGCTTATAATATCTAATAAACATTGTTAAATTTTCCCGCCATAATTAATTATAAATCTCACTCCAGGTCTTTACCTGTTTGTCATTATTCCACTGACGATGGACCCAGACGGGTCAGAAAGTACTCTGGACCAACATTTACACTATGGCAGTTTCATCAGCCAATTTCCTTCCGAGATTAAGATTTTAATCCGGAAAATTGAAGGGATCAACACTAAAATAGCCAGACAAAAATTGTCGGTTATTTTTAATAATATATTGATATATATACATATATATATATATATTTATATATATATATATATATATATATATATATATATATATATATATATTCTCCTCGAGAATAAATATTTTAAATGAGGAGATAAAGTAAATAGCAAGTCAGACAACCACGTAAAACTTACCCCGCCGCCTGAAATAAATTCGTAAAAATAACCCTCCACTCTACAATAAAAAAGTCAACGATGTGTGTTTTTTTTCTTTAGATCATTATAAATGCGAACACTAGAGAACCATATTTGGGGACGGCACGGTGGCTAGATGGTTAACGACGCGGACATTGGTGTGCTGGGTTCGAATACAGTTCGTTCCACAGAAACACTTTCATCCAAACCCACACCTGACCTGGTGTCTAACCTCCGTGAGAGGAGGTAAATAATACATATATAGTTTTGTTTTGTTTAGTCGCATGTTCGTTTCTGTACCAGACGAAGAAATATTGGAGTATTGTTTGAGCGTAGCCATTAATACGTTGTGTACTGCCTCAGGTTAAGACACGGTCGGGTTTTCGAGCTGGAAACCAAATATATTTTAGCCGTAACCCTGGATAAAATGGCCTCGGAGCACACAAGACGTGGCCATATCTCGAGACATGAAAGTTCAGCTGTCATAAATCAAGCAAAGATCCTTGCCCCTAAATAAAAAAAATGTACAAAAAACATAAAATAAACATTATCTATCTATCTATCTATCTATCTATATATATATATATATATATATATATATATATATATATATATATATATATATATATAGTCTCGAAAGTATCTCAACCATTAAAACTATGTAAGGGAGAAAAAAACAAAACAAAAAAAAACCTTAAGTCCGAAATCGTTCAGTGGAAAATCACTCATGTAAGTCAATTTAACTTTTTCAGTTATTATATTAGTTTGCTTCTAACATTATTTAAGGGATCATCAGTTGTTTACCATGAAAAACTCTTTCGGGAATTTAAAAACAAGACAGTATTTAATTTCATGGCTTCCCAGCAGAGATGATCAGACCCCACTTCCCTTAAAAGACAAAAACATAAACGTTCCGTATACTAAATTTAAGTTTTGTTCCGTATTAATGTTTTGCTAACTTATATTAGTTTTTTTTTTTAAATTAAAAAAAATTCTTTTTTAAATAAATAAATAAATAAATAAATAAAAAGTCCTCCTTAGCTGTGTTGTATATATATATATATATATATATATATATATATATATATATATATATATATATACTGTATTGGGACACAAATAAAAATTGCCTCGGCTTATAAGAATTTCTTCTTAATCGACAGAAAACAGCACAGATGTAAGCTTACTTTATATCTGTAGTTCATTTGCTAAAAACAAATTGTAATTTGTCTAAAAAAATTATCACGTTTTCTAAAAAAAATATTACGTTCTTCTAAAAAATTATTACATTTTACCTTGAAGAATACTATAAAAATTAACTTCGCTTTAAGAATCGATTAAGCATATTTTTTATTTCATTGAACGCTTAGTTTGATTTTCGTCATTGTTATACGCCCAGAACAACACTATTATTACTGCTTTTCCAGCACATATTTCGTCACATCCTATAACAAGAACAACAACTCAGTACTGTGTACAGCTCAGACACAGTATTAGTTTTATTTCTATTATTCTTATACATCTACAACAAAAGCTGCTTCACTGCTTTTCCAGTACATACGTCTTCACCCTCTATAGCTATAACATACGATGTGTTTTAAATGCTAATACATAATATTATACGTCCAGAAACATTTATTTTTACTGCTTTTCCAGCACATATTTCGTCACATCCTATAACAAGAACAACAACTCAGTACTGTATACAGCTCAGACACAGTATTAGTTTTATTTCTATTATTCTTATACATCTACAACAAAAGCTGCTTCACTGCTTTTCCAGTACATACGTCTTCACCCTCTATAGCTATAACATACGATGTATTTTAAATGCTAGTACATAATATTATACGTCCAGAAACATTTATTTTTACTGCTTTTCCAGCACATATTTCGTCGCCTACTATAACAACAACTCAGTACTGTATACAGCTCAGACACAGTATTAGTTTTATTTCTATTATTCTTATACATCTACAACAAAAGCTGCTTCACTGCTTTTCCAGTACATACGCCTTCACCCTCTATAGCTATAACATACGATGTATTTTAAATGCTAGTACATAATATTATACGTCCAGAAACATTTATTTTTACTGCTTTTCCAGCACATATTTCGTCGCCTACTATAACAACAACTCAGTACTGTATACAGCTCAGACACAGTATTAGTTTTATTTCTATTATTCTTATACATCTACAACAAAAGCTGCTTCACTGCTTTTCCAGTACATACGCCTTCACCCTCTATAGCTATAACATACGATGTATACTAAACGCTAATACCTAGTAATGTACGTCCAGAAGAAATTTATTTTTACTGCTTTTCCAGCACATACATCCACGCCTTCTATAACAATAACAGACGACTAATTCTACTGCTTACATCTAATACATAGTATAAGTTTGGCTTTTTGTTTCGTCCACAACGTCAAGTTCCCCGTCTACTATAACAACAACAACAACAACAACAACAACAACAGCAACATCAACAACAACAGCAACAACAACAACAAAAACACATGATTTGTATAGGATTTTTCTTTCAACCGTTAAATGAAACATATTTCCACCCTTATTCCCAAATATTATTTTCATTTTTTTCTGTTGTGTCGTTACTTACGTCCAATTAAATTCAACAGACTTTCGGACGACGCATACAACAGCACTGAAAAGTTCTAACAGTGCGAAAAAGCTGTTTATAGATCACTATATACATATATATTTCTGTCGGTTCCTTTAAGAGAAATAATATAAGCCGTCTGATCTAAGCTAAAATACAAGTTCCTATCGACGTCATTTGTTGAACACTGTTAAGATGGCTGACTATCGTCTGAATTGAAATAACATAGGGTTTATTTCCCCACATGTTACATAATAGTTTGAATTAGCCTCATTGGTTAGCGCGCTTGGATTTGAGTTACAAATAACTCGTGTCACGAGGTTCGAATCATGCGACTAGTTTTAACAGATATCTCAACACTAAAGATACCGTTGGGATAAAAACGTATACGTATGTGGATAATAAGTATCTATTATCAAATAACTATGTAGAGTATAACATTTTAAACAAATAATACATTTTCCATAGGTTTCACGAACGTTTTCGATTCTTCGTCGAATCGTCCTTCCTCAGGTGTCAAAAGCAAATGAACACAAATGCTGGAGAAAACAGAGAATGTTTAAATAGACGGCGGAGAAACGCGCAAAGAATGTGTTTCGCATTGTTCCAGGAAAATCGTTGACGATTTAAATTCAGCGATGCTGGAGTGGCATCACAGAATAAAATCGCATTAAGTTAAGCATTTTACAATGTTGACCCTGGTTTTATACGTGATGTTATTAATTTTAGGTGGTTGTGTTTTTATGTAGATAGCTTTCAGTATTTTTTAATTTTATTAAATTGGTTTCGGAATGTATTATTTTAGTGTTATTTTTATATTTTGAATTGGTTTATGAATTTATTATTTTAGTGTTATTAACTAGAATTTGTTTTAAATCAGTGGGAGGGAAGTAATTTTTTTGTATATGTTGGTACAGTTTACAAGATGCATGGTGAGGCGGTGGCGTAGAGTACTGGTTGTAATATATATATATATATATATATATATATATATATATATATATATATATATATATATATATATGATAATTTTATTTACACAGACATGTACAAAATCTGCGACACTGGCATGTCGTGTAAATAAAATTATCATATATAAACCTCTATTTTGATATTGAGCACTTTTTATAAACCTGGTTAAAATTCTCTGGATTACCACCCTGTGGATATTTTTTACCTAGATTATTACCATTATTATATATATATATATATATATATATATATATATATATATATATATATATATATATATATATATATATATATATATATATATATATATATAAGCCCCATTTATAGGTTGATGTCTCTAATTTCTAATAGAAGTATAACAACGGTTTCTACTGAGCGCTAACGTATTAGTTTTCCTTATAGAATAAAGTGATTACGGTAACCGGTAGCGTAAATGTAAACAAAAAGACATAAGTGCTATAATCTCTCTTACTGTCGCGTTGAAATTCGGTAAGATAGGTGTAAGTTTTATGATTGTTGATAAGAGTTGCACGTTATCTGGCAATCGAGTTTCGAATCCCAGCCTGAAAACACTCGACACGTCTAGCCACACTGAAGAGCCCTAACACGGCGTAATAGCTGTATGTGGATTACTATATATATCTATATGAAGTTAAACATGTTTATATGTTTATATATTTCTATGCACGAGATTCCCTCTTAAACTAATGAACTGATCATTATGAATGTTTGAACACAGCCGGTCGACGCAAGATGTCGTAATGTGGCCTATGCTTAGCTCAGTTTAGTTTTATGCAAAGGGGGTGAAAAGAAATCCACATACCATTTGGACAATGTAAACAAGTGTAAAACATTGTTGCATTACCCGTTCTTTCAGGCTACCCAGTAAGGTCCAACAAGAATGACAAAGAACAGAACGTATATGAAAAAACTTTGGTTTTCTTTATTTCCCATCACCGGATGGTTTACGCCGGCTACGCACACATATTGAACAATCTTTCGACATACTTTTGTCTCATGAAAGTCTTTTTCTTGCTGAGGTCACAGACTCGTTCGTATATACATCTGATTGGAAAGCTATTTTCTCTGCATTGTCTATCCGAGCGTGAACTGAAGCAATTGTTCTACACGCACTTTGGTGAAGTACAAGTCAGGGGATTCCTTCAGGGTACCAACTTGCTTATCAGCCGCATTTTTAGTCATTTGAAACTCGTTGTTTGCCTGTGGACATGTTTATAAGAAAACAGCTGAATATTACCCCCTTGCGACAATCATCTTTGGCAGGTGACCATTCACACAAGATGTCAAGATCGTATATCTCATAGCCAGAAAGTAGGTAGCGGACACACGTACAAAATATACAGACAAACACATGTCTCTAATATTATTTAAGCAAAAGCTGTTTACCTTTATAAAACTGGCTTCACCTTCTGATGGGAAAAAATATTTTTCTTCGAAAAGTCTAGATGCAATTTGATTGGCCCCGCCCTTTCCCTGCACCCTCACTCTCACAGACGTGATGTTGCTAGTGTTGCATAACCCGTTCTTTCAGGGTACCTGGTAAGGTCCAACAATAATGACAAAGAACAGAACGTATATGAAAACACTTTGGTTTTCTTTATTTCTCATCACCGGATGGTTTACGCCGGCTGCGCACACATATTAAACAATCTTTTGACATATTTTTGTCTCATGATAGTCTTTTTCTTGCTGAGGTCACAGACTTGGTTTCCGCTAGAAACTCGTTCGTCAGGGTGGGCCAAAATAAGGGTCCTATCTTTAAATTTGAATAACTTGAATTTGAATAACTTCCACAAAATAAAAGTTAAACTCACCAAACTTTATGTGTGTGTAGACTGACCCTTCCGAGATTTTTTGAAATAAGCAAAACAAATTTTAGCCGAAAAACACTTCTTAAAACTTACAAAAACTAAAGTATTGTTTTTTACACTGTTTTGAGTTTTTTAAGCAAAAATAATGTTTTCTAAATGAGGGTACGTTCCTCAGGGCTAATACGGCTCATGCTTGCTTCGGAAGGGATCCTTTACTTATTCTAAAAAAAAAAAATTAAAAAAAATCACTAAATAAAAAAGTTATGAATTTTTAAAAATAGGACCCTTATTTTTGCCCACCCTATACATCCGATTGGAAAGTAATTTGCTCTGCATTGTCTATCCGAGCGTGAACTGAAGCAATTGTTCTACAAGCACTTTGGTGAAGTACAAGTCAGGGGATTCCTTCATGGTATCAACTTGCTTATCAGCCGCATTTTTAGTCAGCGGACACAAAAGTCTAACAGCAAGACGGGCTTGGGTACCATAGCCAATAAAGCTTCATCGGTGCCATAAATATCGGTAAACTCGCATTCTTCCGGTACATCGATACTCCGATCACCAAGCGTTTCGGCTCTTCGCGTTTTTGAAACCGCCGTTTTTCAAGTCCTTCTACCCTGCGGAACCTTCTCTTTTTTTAACAGTTATCAAGTCGCGTTTTTTTTTTCTTTCTCGGCGTCCCACCCACAATGGACTCGTCCACGATTCATTTTTGCCACTCTTCATTATCTTACAACATCAGTCCATAAATATTCGCCAAAATTTCATTCTTTGTATGTGTATTTTCAAGGGATTTTAGGGGACATTATTTGGGAACCATCTCTCATTTTTAAATTAAAATATTTCAGATTTACATTAAATTTAATTAGACACTAATTCAGTAAGATTCCCAGAATTTCAATCTCTTAACAGCTTTTCATTTCAAGCCTTAAATTTTAGACATTTTCTAGAATCAAAATCATGTAATGGACTTTGCTTAAATCAGAATAAGGATTCTAGACATCAGGCTTAGTATAATTATATGTTGAGTTTATTCTTTCATAAGAAAACATAAAAGTGGAGTAAAATGTTACCCTTCCTAGGAGGCGTATTCTTCTAGTATATATATGGCCCTGGATCACTATAAATATATATATATATATATATATATATATATATATATATATATATATATATATATATATATATATATGTGTGTGTGTGTGTGTGTGTTAGTGTGTCTGTTTATGTATGTGTTAGTGTGTGTGGGTATTAAGAGGGCAGAACGAAGGCGTTTATTCATATATCGATTACTTCGTTTTAAAACACCAACCTTTTATATAAAAGAAAACTCAATACCAGTTTCTCCGCCTACCGCGTCCCTATTCCGAAATTTGCTTTCCACCCTTCCCATTCGCCATTTTTTCATTGGCCTTCTTTTGTTGTTTTTTGTTTTTATTCTTCTTTACTTTTTCTATTGTCTTCTTTTTAACCCCTATTTTCTTCTTCTTCTTCTTCTTCTTCTTCTTCTTTTTCTTTTTCTTTTTTCTTCTTGTTTTTCTTCTTCTTTTTTTCTTTTTTTTCTTCTTTTTATTCTTCTTCTCTTTCTTCTTCTTCTTCTTCTTCTTCTTCTTCTTCTTCTTCATCTTCTTCTTCTTCTTCTTCTTCTTCTTCTTCCTCGTCTTCCTATTTTTATTCTTCCACTACTTCTTCTTTTTCTTTTTCTTCTTTTTCTTTTTCTTTTTTTTTCTTCTTCTTCTTTTTTTCTTCTGTTTTTCTTCTTCTTCTTTTTATTCTTCTTCTCTCCTTCTTCTTCTTCTTCTTCTTCTTCTTCTTCTTCTTCTTCTTCCTCGTCTTCCTATTTTTATTCTTCCACTACTTCTTCTTTTTCTTTTTCTTCTTTTTCTTTTTCTTCTTTTTTTCTTCTTCTTCTTTTTTTCTTCTGTTTTTCTTCTTCTTCTTTTTATTCTTCTTCTCTCCTTCTTTTTCTTCTTCTTCTTCTTCTTCTTCTTCTTCTTCTTCCTCGTCTTCCTATTTTTATTCTTCCGCTTCTTCTTCTTTTTTTTTCTTCTTCTTTTTATTCTCTTCTCTTTCTTCTTATTCTTTTTCTTTTTCTTCTTCTTCTTCTTCTTCCTCGTCTTCCTATTTTTATTCTTAAACTTCTTCTTCTTTTTCTTTTTTCTTCTTCTTTTTTTGTCTTCTTTTTTTCTTCTTTTTCTTCTTCTTCGTATTTTTATTCTACTACTTCTTGTTCTTCTCGTTTTTCTTCTTCTTCTTCTTCTTCTTCTTCTTCTTCTTCTTTTCATTCTTCATCTTCTTTTTCGTGTTGTCCTCTTCTATAAACTCTATTCTGTTCTTTTTTTCTTTCATAACGAACTCGTCTCTTTCCCCCTTCTCTCCCCCTCTTTCTCTTCCTTCTGATTCTACTTTTCTATCTTTCTTTTTCAACCTTTTTTATTTATTTTTTCCTGCTCTCTTTCCTCTTCTTCTTTTTTCTTCATCTTGTTCTCTTATACTCTCTATCTCTTTCTCCTTCTCACTCTGTCTCTCTCTCTCTCTCTGTTTCATAATCTTTTCTTCTTCTTCTTCTTCTTCTTCTTCTTTTTCTTCTCTTTTTCCTCCTTTCTTTCTTTACTCGTATGACAAAAACCAAAAACGCACAGGGCATGTGTCTAAATGACAAGTTAACATTTCGATTGCCAAACCCAACGTCACTCTTTCATTGAGTGAATACATTTATTTGTTTGTTTGTTTGTTTTTCATTTATTTTTTTTATTTTTTTTTGTTTATTTCATTTATTTGCTTGGTTGTTGTTTTATATTTCTCCTGTTGTTGTTGCAGGCGATCTTGAGATCCGTGGGAAAGTCTGTACACACAATGCACAGCCTTCAATATTTTTTAATTAACTTCTATCCATTTATGAATACTGTTCGACTGTCCGTCCTACTTGTGAAAATATATATTTGTTTTTTACAAGCGTCTGATGGCCTCAGAGGATTGTTACATCTGGACAGTATAGGGAGATGTGTGCAGAACAGGAGACTTCAGTGACATAGTCACATTGAAAGAATAGATGAGAATTCTTAGGTATGTAGACGTAGAACAGTTGAAGTAGCAGGTTCAGTTCACAGACATTTTCACATGGGAGGCAATTGTATGGATGGAACTGACAGATAAGATCAATAAAAACTTAGCCAGAGATGGGTTAGTTTGGAGATCAATTTCTAAAAGCCGTCCAATACATGTCATCATGTGAAACGAACGTTAAATGGAATATAATTATGATGGTGATGGATGTGTGATGGGAGTCAGGCTTAGATCTGATGGTTCTCAGAGGAAGAATAATTCTGGACAGTATAGGAAGATGCGTGGGAAACAGGAGACTTTGATGGTATGGTCACGTTACAAAAAATGGATGAGTGTTCTTAGGTTAATAGATGTAGAAAAGTTGAGGTAGCAGGGGCAGTTCACAGGAAAAGACCAACGAAAACATGGGAGGAAATGATAAGAATGGATTGAGAGAAAGGGGAATGAATTAAATCAGGGCCAGAGTTAATTTGGAAGTAAATTTCTAAAAGCCGTCCAACACATGCCAGCATGTAAAACGGACGTTAAAACGATTATGATGATGATGATGATGATGATGATGATGATGATGATGATGATGATGATGATGATGATGATGAAAAACATAAGAAAACAAGAACATTTATTTATTTATCTTGTTTTACTGAATGCGTCACAATTTATTTAGGTCACAATATACGCGAGGATAAGGGTTAATGAAATGGAATGATTGTCAGGAACAAATCCGAATACTTGTGAGGGCGGTTCAAGACATGAATCTGTTGATATCGGATGTGAAGACGGCCATGTTGTAATCTGTCAGGAAGCACTACCAAGGTAATGTGGTCCACAGAAAGAAAAGCCCATGCGAAGAAGTTCTGCCGTGAAGATTTCGTTGTTGTAGAAAAGACGAGTTCTTGCTGTAAATGTCTTACAAATATCAACCAAAGATTGGAGGTCAGACGAGCAGCTTCCGTCGAAAATAACGATAGAGTAGAGAGAGACTAGCCATATCTCTTCTGTGAGAAAGTTACTGTTAAAAAAATAGAGAAGAGATTATCCCCAATAGATTTATGAATCGATTTTGAACCTATGACCTGAGTTATTTTCAAAACAAGGCTGACTTTTTTCTGCGAACAGGGGGAGTTGGAGGGTTTTGATTAACGGCTTACTATCACCAGAGCAGCTGGGAGGGGGGAGGTAATACACGGAGTATAAGATTTTTTAGATATTAAGAAAATCTCTTCTCGTTTAAGGATTAATCAAAAGCTGTGCAAAAAAGGCGCCCATTCATGCCTTGTGCCACACCTGAGAGATAAAAAAAACAGCCTTAAAACGTAATAACGAACCATTTCCAGTGTAGCTGATCTCTACAACGTTGCTGGCCAGATACAAATATAACTTTCAAGCGATCTGAATCCAACATCTTTCAGCTGGAATTTATCACCGGTTATTTTCTGGAAAAAATGGAAAGAAAAAAAAAATGTATTATTTGTGAAATAATATGACGATGGACAAGTCTGAAATTGGTATGAATTATGGAGAAAGGTTTGTTTTATCATTTCTGGTCATCCGTATATGATATGAGGTGTCATTTGCTGCAGAGTAGAACCGGAAGTTGGACAGGAATAGAAATGTCACGAATAACCCACTCCTTAACAAATTAACCAATCATTATGAATTTGGGGGAACTCTGTCAAAACAACTAAATATTTTAAACAAATATGCACACCCATTTAAAAATAATATGCACTCCAAAGTAAATAACGTATCCTAACGAGAGTGATACGTGAATTCACATTTCTGTAACACGTGAAAACATAAGCTGAAGAGAGCCGGATGGTTTAATCCTTCTGAGCTTGAAACCGATGGTACTGATGTTTTACTAATTTTCTGTACCAAAACATGAATAAATATTTAATTTTGATTCTCAATAAATCGAGCACTCTCTTGGAATTGTTTCCACCATCTAACAAAGGATATATATATATATATATATATATATATATATATATATATATATATATATATATATATATGTATATATATATATATATATATGTATATATATATATATATATATATATATATATGTATATATATATATGTATTTTTCGATTTTGTCTTTTCTTTTTTATAAAATAAATATTGCATCTATAACAAGCTTTGATGGTATTTAATTTACCACACTTCTTTTTTACTAAATTTCAAACGGATGCTTATAAAAAAAAGTATGAACCTTTAAAACTATATATATATATATATATATGTATACATATTTATATATACATATATATACATATATATATATACATATATATACATAAATATATATACATATATATATATACATATATATATACATATATATACATATATACATATATATACATATATACATACATATACATACATACACACATACATACATACATATATATACACACATACATATATATATACATATATATATATATATATATATATATATATATTTAGAAAAGTGAGGCTACCACGCACTTACCAAACTGCACATGCATTACACACACACACACAGACACAGGTAGTTACGACGGAGTCCGTAATAAAATAAAATAGACACCACTAATAAATATCAAGGACACTCCTACTTTTACCGGAGAAACTGACTAAAATGTATTTAATCATCAAACACGAATATGACCACAGAGATAATTGTCAGAAACACAAAGGCATACTTAAAAAGACATAGCTGTGACCCAGAGGAGTAAAAGATGTATAAACACACACACGGGCAGTAATGTCAAATTGTTAAAATCAAACCCATTTTTTTTTCAAATGAAAATAATATCTGAAGAGAGCCAAGATGCTCGAAATACGTTATAAAATTATAAAATAATAAAATAATAAACAATTTTTTTAACAAAAGTTTTTTTTTAAATTTACAAATATAGTCAGACTCACTTCTTTTCTGTCGTTCGAACCGCACACTACCCTCTACAACATATATATATATATATATATATATATATATATATATATTTATATATATATATATATATATGAAATAAACTGGGGATGAAATCATCCGACGTAATGTAAAATGAAAATAGGAAAGCAAAAAACTATGTTATTTATCTATTCATCAACGTTTCGTCTTTATTGAAAGACTTCCCCAGATGAATAAAACAATGTAGAAAAATCATATAGAATATTCATCTTGATTTCATTCATAAAGTGTCCAGACTTCGGTGTGGTTGTTCGCGGTAACCAACAACCATACCGAAGTCTGGACATTTTAACTGATGATCAGCGGGGTTAAAATAAAACCATATATTTTTCTTGACTAAGCTGTAAAATGCGCGTAAGATATGAAACACCTAAACAATCGGAAACAAATAAATATGTTTGATTTCAACAGTGTTTTCAACAGTTTGATTCCGGTTTTCCCGTTTTTTCGACCCTTTCGGTCTTTAATTGTTGTCTTTTGATAATGAAAGTTTTTCTTTCGAAAATTTAAGATTACTTTTTGCCGAACTTTTTATTTACCTGACAGTATTTACTATTCTGGTACTTACTCAGTTTTTACGTGAAATATTAATAAATCGTTTTGAGATTCGTTTTCTCTTCTCGTTTGTTTCTGTTCACCCTCTCCACCTTCCGGCAACTACATCGCATTGCTACAGCCTCGGATTACAAACCTACACTTAAATAAATATTAATTGTGTTTGTACGACGAAGGAACAAATAGTTATTCGTCGAAGTCGGAAAATTAGGAAATTGTATTATTTAATAAATACATATTCTTCGTTGACATGTTGTTGGATTTCTTTCAGAACTCTTAAACAACTATATATATATATATATATATATATATATATATATATATATATATATATATATATATATAGGTATGAATATAAAATAAAATTCTAATGAATCGTAATAATAATGAATATTAATTTATTAGAAACTGTTTAAATGATAATTAGGCAAACGAAGTGTATCCATGACTGTTTCTGGAGTTTTTCGATCCGTATAATGCCTGGGAGGTTTATATGATGACAACAATACAGATAGTACACTACCCTGGTTTTTTGGCTAAGATCAAAGTGTAGTATCTGTTCCGATGGATACTGCACCCCATAGACTGGTATTGTCTTGGCCTTCGGGGCTTGATTTCCGCCGGTCTATGGGTCTGTCCTGTGCAGTTCTAGGGGGTTCACCCTCCCAGGCTTCGCCTTCCCTTTTTGGGGAGGAATGAGTTTATTGCTTACTGCCTGAGGCGCCCCCATCGGGGAATGCCGACGGGGCTGCCCAGGCAATTTTTAAACCCCACTTTCCCGACCCGACCTTGGGTCACATCTTACTTGTGGGAGTAAGATAAAAACTGGCCTTGTGCCTAACTCCTAGAGAGGAGTAAATCAATACCCTAGCCTTTTGGCTAAGATCAAAGTGTAGTATCTGTTCCGATGGATACTGCACCCCATAGACTGGTATTGTATTAGCCTTCGGGGCTTGATTTACGCCGGTCTATGGGTCTGTCCTGTGCAGTTCTAGGAGGTCCACTCTCCCAGGCTTTGCTTCCCCTCTTTGGGGAGGAGTAAGTTTATTGCTTACTGTCTGAGGCGCCCCTACCGGGGAATGCCGACGGGGCTTCCCAGGCAATTTTTAAACCCCACTTTCCCGACCCGACCTTGGGTCACATCTTACTTGTGGGAGTAAGATAGAAACTGGCCTTGTGCCTAACTCCTTGAGAGGAGTAAATCAATACAATAATCACGGAAGGATGGTATCATGAGAAACGAACATATACTATGCTGCCCCTCACAAAAAACGGAAGTAATACATGGGATAATAACCCAATAAAAGGCGAGTGTAATGCCTGGGAGTATAATACATGACAACAGAACAAATTCTTAACTACCCCCCCCCCCATAAAACAGAATAGGAGAAGGTAGTCCCTGGGAAGATTGTTTCATTGCAACAGATCAGATACTACATTACCCTATCCCCCTAAAGGTATGTCAAACCGTAATGGATTACCCCCACACCCTTAAAAAGGAGAAGGTAATTCCTCGGAGAACGGTCTTATGACAACAGAACCGACAATACATTAAACACACCCATTAAAAAATAATAAAACGATGGATAAAATCATTTTGTTGATTCATTTAAAAACACCTAGCCATAAAAACATCATTTTGGAAGGGGGTCATTGGCCTTTTGGCTAAGATCAAAGTGTAGTATATGTTCTCAACAACCAGCGACATCAGACGTTTATCGATGAAAATATTGTGTATATATAAGGAAATATAAGGAAAATATATGAAAATATAAGAAAATATGACAATGCAAAATTACAAATGTATATTACAGAATATTAGTTCATTAGAAGTTGTTTATATAATAAATATGCAAATTAAGAAGACCTAAATGTTTTTGTGGGTATGAAACATATAATATTAGAATTAATTAAGGTAGTTTTGGCCAAGATCAAAGTGTAGTATCTGTTCCGATGGATACTACACTCCATAGACTGGTATTGTCTTGGCCTTCGGGCTTGATTTACGCCGGTATATGGGTCTGTCCTTTGCAGTTCTAGGAGGTGCACCCTCCCAGGCTTTGCCTCCCCTCTTTGGGGAGGAGTAAGTTTATTGCTTACTGCCTGAGGCGCCCCTACCGGAGAATACCGACGGGGCTGCTCAGGCTATTTTTGCTCGGCCAGAGTGCTCACCTTCTCGAGCGCTGGCTTTTCAAATCCCACTTTCCCGACCTTGTGTCACATCCTACCGCTGTGGGAGGTAGATAAATAAAATAATAATTATTTGATTTTCAGAAACACGAGTAATATTTGTTAAATCATTACTTTAATTGAAAAGAAAATAACTGAAGAAGAAGAAGAAGAAGAAGAAGAAGAAGAAGAAGAAGAAGAAGAAGAAGAAGAAGAAGAAGAAAAAGAAGAAGAAGAAGAAAGCCGGTTTCCAGAATTTTGCTTTTTGTTCAAAGAAAATGTCGTCTGCTTAGAGCGGTTTTCCATGAAAAATGAAAGAACTTTTTTTCAAGAGAAATTTTATCGCCCACTGATGGACGAACTAAAAAGGAAATACACAAGAGAATTTCTACGTCTGTAAAAAAAATTATTAAATTGTAAATTGTGAACTTTGAGTACATTTTGTTGTAAATATTTTTATCGTTTTGAATGACATATGAACATGTCTACCATTTTTAATATCTTGATCTTTCTTCCCGCATTTTATTGTTAATAAATTTTCGACTGTTTGATACACAAGTAAGTTTTGTCTGTCTTTTTCCCTGTTATGGTAAACAATTCTACTGCGTTTTGCTATAAAGGATTTGTTGCGTTTATTGTTGTTTATTGTTGTTGTCGTTTTTGTTGTTGTTTACGATTTCTCGACTGTTAACTATTCTGAACTTTTACCATTTATTCTGTGGTTCCTATTTACTTGCCTCCCCAAAATGGTCAGAATGCATGTCTTTATCCAGTTTACTAATTGTTATTAATGGTTTATTAATTGTTTATTAATTGTTTATTAATTGGTTACTAATTGTTTATTAATCGTTTATTAATTGGTTATTAATTGGTTATTAATTGTTTAGTAATTGTTTATTAATTGTTTATTAATTGTTTATTAATTGTTTATTAATTGTTTATTAATTGGTTATTAATTGTTTATTAATTGGTTATTAATTGTTTATTAATTGGTTATTAATTGTTTATTAATTGTTTATTAATTGTTTATTAATTGGTTATTAATTGTTTATTAATTGGTTATTAATTGTTTATTAATTGTTTATTAATTGTTTATTAATTGGTGATTAATTGGTGATTAATTGTTTATTAAGTGGTTATTAAGTGTTTAGTAATTGGTTATTAACTGTTTATTAATTGTTTATTAATTGGTTATTACTTGTTTATTAATTGGTTATTAATTGTTTATTAATTGGTTAATTATTGTTTATTAATTGGTTATTAATTGTTTATTAATTGTGTATTAATTGTTTAATAATTGGTTACTAATTGTGTATTAATTGGGGAATAATTGTTTATTAATTGGGCGCTAAATGTTTACTAATTGTTTAGTAATTGTTTACTAAGCGGTTATTAATTGTTTCCTAATTGTTTTAGTGTTTACTAATTGTTTATTAAGTGTTTACTAATTGGGTATTAATTGTTAATAATTGTCTATTAATTGTTCAGTAACTGGTTATTAATTGTTTACTAATTGGGTATTAATTGGGTAACAATTGTTTATTAAGTGTTTACTGATTGGTTAGTAATTGTTTAATCAGTGTTTATTAATAGTTTAATAAGTGTTTATTAATTTCATACTAATTGGTTATTAATTGTTTAATAGTTGCCTATAAAATGGTTACTAATTGGGTATTAATTGTTTATTAATTGTTTAATAATTGTTAATAAATTGTTTAGTAATTGTTTATTAATTGTTTACTAATTGGGTATTACTTGTTTAGTAATTGTTTATTAATTGTTTAATAACTGTTTATTAATTGTTTACTTATTGGTTATTACTTGTTTAGTAATTGTTTAATAATTTCCCCATGTTTATTATTACATTTGATTGTAAGCAACAAATGTTAACACCTAAACGCAGCTACAGTTTACGCTGCTACAGGAATTTTACTCGACTAAAACATGAGTAGTTTATTTTAAAAGTTTATTGGATTCATTTTTGAACAAACTTTTTTAAAATAGTAAGAATTTTTCCACATATAAAACAAAACAAAGCATTTATATATACGGTATTACACAATCTTACATTACACAATCTTACATTACACAATCTTACATTACACAATCTAACATTGTATCATTGAATTGAATAAACACAAAGGGTTTTGATATAAATATGGTTAAGATAGATGGAAACAATATTTCGCATTTATTAATTAAGATTATCTACTATCGGCATTCTATAATAAAGAGCAAGGTCTATTTATTTGTAAATATATATCCGTCCCGTCACACAAAAATCTGCCCGGTAATTAAGTAAAAGGAGGACGTAAATATATTTCTATAATTCGACGTTTGAGTACCTATTTTTTTCTGTTTTCTATATTAACTTACACATTTTTCCCCTTATTTTTTTTACTTTCCAGTTTGAGACGTTTAATTTCTTTTTCATGTTTTATTTAATTTTTTTGTTTTAGAAAGTTCAGGAGCATAAACATAAAGTCAGTTTTCGGGCTGACCTGTTGACGATTGTTCTCTTTCAATTTTTAACCATTGAACTTTTGCTAACGTCTTTGATGTTAAAAAGTACGGCATAACTTTTTAAATGTCCCTACCTCTCGATAATCAAAGAAAGAAAATGAACGGAAGAAAATTTAAAAAAACAAAGCTGTCAGAAATGAGTCGCGTTTTTCTTTAAACTTGCCTCGCGATAGTCCAGTTTTTAAATTATACTATTTGAATTAAAAAAAAAGCCTTACAAAGACTTACATTAGAACAGTAAGTCAGACAATATCTAGTAAGTCAGACAATGATATCGGAAAAAATCTTCCCCTTTAAATATAAAGTAAACGGTAGGTGTATTTTTCTTTATGTCATCAGAAAGGATAATAATAACTTATACATTTGAAAATATTTATATGAATATTAGTGTCAGCACAGCCGAAGAATAGTGTTCCGTACCTTCACTCGACACCGTCAGGAAAATATCGGTTTTAAATCCATTTCTTGTAACCTATCGATACACTTATCAACCAGGGAGCTAGAGGTTTTTGTAATGCACACTTTGATATACATCGAACTCTGACTGATACACTTAAGTCTGGACACTGTAAAACGGGCAATCCCACGCTCGGACTACTGTGTACACAGGATGAATTGAACTCTACTAAAAACTGTCGAATAATCAGCTTCTTAACAACAACATTTGGACTCCTTGAGTATTCGTTTTCAAACATTCATGTCAAATATAACAGCTGTTTTGTTTTTCACGTGTTTTTTTAAGGTGACTACCCTAACTCTACGCTTACATCTCAACAAAAAATTCTTTATCTTTTGTTTATTTTAATTTTCTGTATAAATTTTCCAAATTTAATGTTGCCGATAATATTTACAATTACATTGTCGGCTTTTTTATCCTCTTATGAAAAGAGTTTATCTTTGAAAACCCATGGATTAAGGATATGAGTCTCCTTGCTCTGAACTTTTTGATGCTTTAATAAATATTGTATCGTTACAATTTTTTATTCTTAGCTTTAATCTCTAGAAATATATATATATATATATATATATATATATATATATATATATATATATATATATATATATATTATGATTAAAGACAAATTCGATTTAATAGCACTAACATTATACATTCCAAAACCGATTTTAAAAAATTAAAAACATTCAAAGCTATCTACATAAACAGACAAAACCCTAAAATTAATAACATCACATATGAAACCAGTGGTAACATTTTAAAATGATTAACGTAATGCGATTTTATTCTTTGATGCAATCCAGCGTTGCTGAATTTAAAATAGGCAACGACTTCCTGGAACAACGCGAAAAACGTTATATGCGCGTTTCTCCCCTGTCTTTTTAAAATTCTCTTTTTTCTCCAGCTTTTTTGTTCATTTGCAATTGACACCTGCGGATGATTCGACAACGAATTCTGTTATTTTTTTAAAATGTTTTCATAAATGAGAAAGTGCTGTCGTCTAAATACGCACAAACTATATATATATATATATATATATATATATATATATATATATATATATATATATATATATATATATTGGCTAAGAGAAAAACAAAGAATCTGATTGGTTAACTAGCTGAACGTGTATATAAAAACACCCGGAAAAACTAACTCCATACAGTTGAGCCTGACGATTCACTCCGGGGATGAAACGCGGAAGCGTCTGTGTAGCTTAATTGCCATGAATATATTTTCATAACTTAGTATATATATATATATATATATATATATGTGTGATTTTTTAAGGTTTACCAAAACATTCCGTTCATGAAATCATTCATTACCACAAAATACTTTTTTCCTTTCAAAGATATTTTATATATATCCAAATTAAATTAAGGGGTCGAAATAAGTTATAATGTATACAACCTTAATGTGTGTATAGTTTTTTTCTTTTTTATAATTATATATATATATATATATATATATATATATATATATATTGTAAATGTGTTATTGTTGTTTCCTAGAAGTTAATTTAAGTAAACTCCAGTGTTTATAAAAAGTGATCAATAAGTAAAGCTTTTTTGTAGTATCAATTTCTATTTATACAAACATTATTGGTTACATATGTGCATACATGTTTCATCCGCGATCTTTCTCGAGAACCAGCTTCCTCAGAACTTCAGAAAAATGAAACAGGAAATAACAAATTTCTTTATGAAGTTTATTATAATTAAACAGTTAAGATTCATATCCAATTACACACACGCGCGACTCTTTTTCTTTTATTTTTTATCATTTTAGTTTATTTAGTATGGTTGACCGCTTTCCAATCATGTTATATATTTCATTTGCGCTCGTAAAAGCACCAAATAAACCTTTAAACTAGACCAAACATTTTTAACGGTCAGGGGATAAGCAAAAACAATTACAAATCTCTAGGATACAACTGAATACTTCAGACAAGAATAAGCTCAATTGTTAACACTTAAAGTAAAAAGAGTTAATATATTATAACTATATAAAATCTATCGAATTGATAAAGAATGTATGTGCTGACGAGTGATTCATAAAAGTGCCAAATTTTCTACTCGACTGTGAAAGTGATAATAAATTGGAAATTTCTGAAACATATGTACACAAAGATCAATAGTGTTGGTGTTGAGTTTTTCGAACCATGATTACAAAATAATACTTATGTCATAAATTGTGTATTTTACTGAATTATTATATTTATATATATATATATATATATATATATATATATATATATATTAGTATTTCATGTATCCACATGAAATTTTATAAAGATCCATTATCAGTATTTACTTCAACAGTGCTCGATACGTATGTAGAGCTATATAGTAGAAGTGGGATAGCAAACAGCTGTTTACACAGAAATAAATTTACCTTAGGCTAAGAATAAATAAATAAATAAATAAACAAAAACTAAACTAAACAAAAACTTAACAATTTAAAAATAAACACGTAAAATAGAAATACAAGGAACCACGTGTTAAAATAAATTGACCCATAACATTTGCACAACAAAGGAAAAATGATATAGGCAAATCTATAGAAAACAGAACAATAGAACAGGTTATACGAAGAAAGTAACACTAACCACACCTTTGTTCGTAGGAAGCCCAACGTGTATATAAAAACACCCGGCAAAAATAACTCCATGCATTTTAGCCTGAAGATTCCTCCCGGGGACGAAAGGCGGGAGTCTCTGTGTAGCTAAATTGACATAATATATATATATATATATATATATATATATATATATATATATATATATATATATATATATATATAGTGAATGCTTTTATTCAAACATGTAAAAGGTCTTCTACATTGGCATGTCGATGTTATCGATCTACAGATCTCAAGAGCTGAGGTCTCATCAGGCAGAGAATGTTTTTATGATCCAACCTGGTCGTTGAATTCCAGGAAGACTGAAGTCAAGCAAAGAAGAAGAGGAGAAAAAATAAAAGTCATGTGACCGATTTTAAAAAATATATTTGCCGTTAGAAATTCGAAACTGTCTTATAGTGTTTTTTTTTTCTTCTTCTTTTCTTCCTCCTCATATTTGCGGTATTAACCCTGAGGGGTCGAAAACACGTCACGATCTTACGACGTTTTTTTTTTTAGTCCTGGCGATGTTGTATACGCCGTATGTATATATATATATAGGCAGCATTCTTTCTTTTATACATATCTTTTACACTCCTTGGATTATAACATCAAATCCGTCGTACGAAGACTAGAAAACAACGGATCAAAAGCTGAATAAGCAGAAGTTGGCACTCCTGTTTAATAAAACATATATATATATATATATATATATATATATATATATATATATATATATATATATATATATATATATATATATACTGGTACAGAAAAATAAGTATAACATTAGTACCGTCGGTTTCAAGCTCAGAAGGACTTAGCCATCCGACTCTCTTCAGCTTATGTTGTCATCTGTTCCTCTGAGCTTGAAACCGACGGTACTAATGTTGTACTATTTTATCTGGACTAAAAAACAAATAAATATCACGCTCTTAATTTTAATTTCAATTTCCAATTAATCGAGCACTCTGCTGGGATTTTTGTCTTACTATATTACAAAAGAAGGTACATATATATATATATATATATATATATATATATATATATATATATATATATATATATAAATATATATATATATATATATATATATATATATATATATATATATATGCATATGTATATATATATGCATATATATATATATATATATATATATATATATATATATATATATTGAAATAGATAGGTAGAGATTCTAATTTAAGGTTGGCGTTAATGTGATATTAATATCGGATTAATTTCTTATTGTAGCGACTCGTCTGATAATTTAATTGTTCCATCATTCTTGAAATTCCAGCATCGGAATTCAGTCTCGCCTCAAAGAAGTCGAACGAAGCCGCGAAAAACACTGACTCTCTTTCTCTGGGACGGAAAAGGGGTGGGACAAGAGCGTGGGGATAACCAAAGAAGAAAAGAACCCCTCACCCCCACACACTCTCTTTTTTCCCGCCACAAAAAACAAAGAAATAAAATAAAAAATAAAACGAAAAAGAAAGGGAGAAAAAGATGAAACTATCAAGCCAGGGAAATAAAAGTCACGTCAAATGAGAGGGTAAGTGCTTGATAGTGCGTCAGGGGTATGGGGGCTCTAGGGTGCGTAGGGGCCGGACGAGGGTGTGCGGCTGTCGCCAGGTGACTATTACAGTGGAAATCAAAGTCTCCCTAATGCAGATAAAAGAACGAAATTCAAGGGGTTTCGTTTACTCTTATAGTTATAAGTAGACAAATACAAAACGATAAATAGTTTGGAGGCTTAGGGGGTAATATAATCCACCGATGACTGATAGAAAAATAACAGAATATATATATATATATATATATATATATATATATATCTATATAGTAAGCTATGAAAATATATTTATGGCAATTAAGCTACACAGAGGTATCCGTGTAGCTTAATTGCCATAAATATATTTTCATAGCTTACTATATAGATATATATATATATATATATATATATATATATATATATATATATATATATATATAGTAAGCTATGAAAATATATTTATGGCATTAAGCTATATTTTCATAGCTTACTATATATATATATATATATATATATATATATATATATATAGTAAGCTATGAAAATATATTTATGGCAATTAAGCTATATTTTCATAGCTTACTATATATATATATATATATATATATATATATATATATATAGTAAGCTATGAAAATATATTTATGGCAATTAAGCTACACAGAGGTATCCGTGTAGCTTAATTGCCATAAATATATTTTCATAGCTTACTATATATATATATATATATATATATATATATATATATATATATATATATATATATATAGTAAGCTATGAAAATATATTTATGGCATTAAGCTATATTTTCATAGCTTACTATATATATATATATATATATATATATATATATATATATATATATATAGTAAGCTATGAAAATATATTTATGGCAATTAAGCTACACAGAGGTATCCGTGTTTCATTCCCGGGGGAATCTTCAGGCTCTGGGGGTAATATAATCCACCAATGACTGATAGAAAAATAACTGAATATATATATATATATATATATATATATATATATATATATATATATATATATATATATATAATATTTATAAATAAATATTAAATTATTTATACCTACAGACGCTAGCGTTTCAAGCTTTTTCCTCTCATCAGTGCAGGAAAGTAACAATTTCAGATGGTCGGGAGGCGCGAAGCCGGTTCACAGAATCTGCAAGCAGTCGCCATATCCACTCGGCCAACGGAAACTATCACGTAATTAAGGGAAATTAAGATCTATATGTACCTAGAAGCGGGAACAGATAGAAGACTAGTCGAGAGTGTTCGACGAACGTATTCGGAACTTTGCATTAGAGCTTTTTGACAGTCTATTCTTAACATCCCAGAGAGTGCTCAACTTTAATTTCTTAAAGGGGCTTAGTATAATATTTATAAATAAATATTAAATTATATATATATATATATATATATATATATATATATATATATATATATATATATATATATATATATATATATATATCTATATATATATACATAGTAAGCTATGAAAATATATTTATGGCAATTAAGCTATACAGATGTATCCGTGTTTCATTCCCGAAGGAATCTTCAGGCTCTGAAGAGAGCCTCTATGTAGCTTAATTGCCATAAATATATTTTCATAGCTTACTACCTAGCTCTACTTGCGTATCGAGCACTGTTGAAGTAAACACTGAAAATTATAAAATTTTATGTGGATACATGAAATATTAATATATATATATATATATATATATATATAAATATATATATATATATATATGTATATAAATATATATATATATATATATTAATATATATATATATAAATATATATATATATATATAAATATATATATATATAAATATATATATATATATATAAATATATATAAATATATATGTATATATATAAATATATATATATATATAAATATATATAAATATATATATAAATATACATATATATATAAATATATATATATATATATATATAAATATATATAAATATATATATATATATATATATATATATATATAGCCTTGAATTGAGTTAAAAGTTGAGGATCGTGCTCTATGCTTCGAGTCATAAGACCGACTTGAACAGTTACCTTTTTCACACTGAAGATTCCGTTACGATAAAACGTATACGTATGGGAGTGATAATTTTATATTTATTTTTAAATAATTATTCACAGCCCCCTTTCGGCTGGGCCATTTAAGAGTAAATAATATAAGGCGTCTAATCTAAGCTAAAATACAAGTTCTTATCTACGTAATTTGGTAAACACTTTAAAACGGCTTCATTTCACATGGATATGATTTAATTCTCGCATTGTTGCATAACGGTTTAAATTGGCCTCATCGGTTCGAGTCCCCGGAATTGAGTTAAATCTAACTCGTGTGTCTCTGATCGAATCATGCAACTAGTTTGAACAGTTATCTCCACATACACGCTATATATATATATATATATATATATATATATATATATATATATATATATATATATATATATAATGCTACTTTCAAATGACCACTTCTTTATTCATTTTACAAAAACTCGGTATAATTTTATGGTCCGTTTCATCTACACACGAACAAACAACCAAATATATATATAGTTTGAAAAGTCACACATTGAAACGTTGCTGAAATGGCAATAATAAGTAGAATATTTTTTTAAAATATTTAGAAACCCTGGACAACGCAGATATTTGTTTTTTAAAATAAATTATTTATTTACTTTAAAAACTTTCTTATTTTTTTAACTTGAGTACTTTCGGTATTAAATACCGTTGTCAGAAGTATAAGCATATTTTTTTTTCTCTCTTATTGTTCGTGTGTCTCTGATCGAATCATGCAACTAGTTTGAACAGTTATCTCTACATACACGCTATATATATATATATATATATATATATATATATATATATATATATATATATATATATATATATATATATATATATATATAATAATAATTCAGGTAATACATCCACAGGGTAGTAATCCAAAGAATTTAAACCGGGTTTATAAAAAAGTGCTCAATATCAAATAGAGAATTTATATATGATTATTTTTATTTACACAGACACGTACAAAATCTGCGACACTGGCATGTCGATGTTATCGATTAACAGTTATTATAAACTGAGATCTCATCAGGTAGAGTTAGAATCCGATCTTAACCTTAGATCATATTTCAGATCATATATATATATATATATATATATATATATATATATCGCTTTTACTATTTTACTGACTATGAAATTATTTTGACAGAAGAAGAAAGAGACGTTTTTTTAAAAATTGTTTAACATTACATAAATGTTTTGATCTATACGAAATACTTTTATGAGTATATCATGTAAATAAATGTCTCACTACTATGTATAAATACACACACACACCCACACACACACTCACACACACACATATATAATTAAAAAATATAAAAAATAATTAAAAATAAAAATTAATAAAAAAAATAATTAAAAAAATAATAAAAAAAAATAATTTTTAAAAAATTATTTAAAAATAATTTTAAGAATAAAAAAAATTTAAAAAATAATAATTTAAAAATAATTTGATATTATTTATTTAAAATTAATATTGTTATATATATATGTGTATATATATATATATATATATATATATATATATATATATATATATATATGTATGTAAGTATGTATGTATTGTGGATATATGTTTTTGCATATACTTTCTATTTTCTTACATAGACCAACATTTTAAAGTAAAGACTTCATGCTTGTTAACATATGACAACAGCGCACACACACCCACACACACACAAACACACACACACACATGGTCTTAAAGTTGTTTACAGCTATTGCCAGTAAATCTTTATTTTAGTTAGAAAACAGTGTAACTTAAACCGTAACATATGTTAATTTATAATGACACGGATTTATAGAAGGCTGTTAAATATTTGTTTATGTTTATTGCTGAAATTAGTAGCGAGTTTATAGTATGTAGAGGCAGTAATTTGTTTGAAAACTGTATAATTATCAATCTATCTACCTACCTGAATAGTTATCAATCTATGTACCTACCTGAATAGTTATCAATCTATGTGCCTGACAGCAAAATATGTGTTGACCGGTGTAATACAATAGCCTAATAAGGTTTATCGTTATTTTTATCAGGTCATATTAATCATAGAACGTTTCGCTTTCTATTAAAAAAAATCTTCTACAACTTGTAGTCATTGTTTGCTGACTACTTTTGCAAACATTCTTTTCTTGAATATTATTCATGGAAACTAACCCCGTCGAAATCCGATCGCCATTTTTTGTTTGTTTTCTAACCATTTTAATAGCCTTCATTTACGGACCTTAAAGCAACACGCTGCGTAACGTCAGTATCAGATTATAAAAAATATCAGAAATAAATGTCGGGTATGTTTTACGTTTTGTTTTTATTATTTACTAGTTGTATGCTGTTTTCTATTATTTACTAGTTTTATACTGTTTTTTTTTTCGATTTACTAGTTGTACACTGTTTTTTTATTATTTACTAGTTATATACTGTTTTTTTTGCTCTAAATTACTAGTTGTACACTGTTTTTTATTATTTACTAGTTATATACTGTTTTTTTTTCTATTTACTAGTTGTACACTGCTTTTTTAATTATTTACTAGTTATATACTGTTTTTTTTCTATTTACTAGTTGTACACTGTTTTTTTATTATTTACTAGTTATATACTGTTTTTTCTTCTATTTACTAGTTGTACACTGTTTTTTTTATTATTTACTAGTTATATACTGTTTTTTTTCTATTTACTAGTTGTACACTGTTTTTTTTTATTATTTACTAGTTATATACTGTTTTTTTTCTATTTACTAGTTGTACACTGTTTTTCTTTATTATTTACTAGTTATATACTGTTTTTTTTCTTCTATTTACTAGTTGTACACTGTTTTTTTATTATTTACTAGTTATATACTGTTTTTTTTCTATTTACTAGTTGTACACTGCCTTTTTTATTATTTACTAGTTATATACTGTTTTTTTCTATTTACTAGTTGTACACTGTTTTTTTATTATTTACTAGTTATATACTGTTTTTTTTCTATTTACTAGTTGTACACTGCTTTTTTAATTATTTACTAGTTATATACTGTTTTTTTTTTTACTATTTACTAGTTGTACACTGCTTTTTTAATTATTTACTAGTTATATACTGTTTTTCTTTTCTATTTACTAGTTGTACACTGTTTTTTTAATTATTTACTAGTTATATACTGTTTTTTTCTATTTACTAGTTGTACACTGTTTTTTATTATTTACTAGTTATATACTGTTTTTTTTTCTATTTACTGGTTGTACACTGTTTTTTATTATTTACTAGTTATATACTGTTTTTTTTCTATTTACTAGTTGTACACTTCTTTTTTAATTATTTACTAGTTATATACTGTTTTTCTTTTCTATTTACTAGCTGTACACTGCATTTTTAATTATTTACTAGTTATATACTGTTTTTCTTTTCTATTTACTAGTTGTACACTGTTTTTTTATTATTTACTAGTTATATACTGTTTTTTTTTTCTATTTACTAGTTGTACACTGTTTTTTTATTATTTACTAGTTATATACTGTTTTTTTTCTATTTACTAGTTGTACACTGTTTTTTTTATTATTTACTAGTTATATACTTTTTTTTTCTATTTACTAGTTGTACACTGTTTTTTTAATATTTACTAGTTATATACTATTTTTTTTCTATTTACTAGTTGTACACTGTTTTTTTAATATTTACTAGTTATATACTGTTTTTTTTTCTATTTACTAGTTGTACACTGCTTTTTTTATTATTTACTAGTTATATACTGTTTTCTATTATTTAATAGTGGTATATTGTTTTCTATTATTCACTTGTTATATACTGTTTGATATTATTTACTAGTTGTATAAAGATGTCCATTATTTAAAAGTTGTATACTGTCTTCTGTTTTTACTAGTTGTATACAGTTTTCTATTATTTACTAGTTTTACAGTTTTCTATTATTTACTAGTTTTACAGTTTTCTATTATTTACTAGTTTTACAGTTTTCTATTATTTACTAGTTTTACAGTTTTCTATTATTTACTAGTTATATACTGTTTTCTATTATTTACTAGTTTTACACTGTTTTCTATTATTTACTAGTTTTACAGTTTTCTATTATTTACTAGTGTTACACTGTTTTCTATTATTTACTAGTTTTACAGTTTTCTATTATTTACTAGTTTTACAGTTTTCTATTATTTACTAGTTTTACACTGTTTTTTTATTATTTACTAGTTTTACAGTTTTCTATTATTTACTAGTTTTACACTGTTTTCTTTTATTCGCTAGTTTTACACTGTTTTCTATTATTTACTAGTTTTACAGTTTTCTATTATTTACTAGTTTTACAGTTTTCTATTATTTACTAGTTTTACAGTTTTCTATTATTTACTAGCTATATAATGTTTTCTATTATTTACTAGTTTTACACTGTTTTCTATTATTTACTAGTTTTACAGTTTTCTATTATTTACTAGTTTTACACCGCTTTCTATTATTTACTAGTTTTACACTGTTTTCTATTATTGACTAGTTTTACACTGTTTTCTATTATTTACTAGTTTTACAGTTTTCTATTATTTACTAGTTTTACACTGCTTTCTATTATTTACTAGTTTTACACTGTTTTCTATTATTGACTAGTTTTACACTGTTTTCTATTATTTACTAGTTTTACAGTTTTCCATTATTTACTAGTTTTACAGTTTTCTATTATTTACTAGTTTTACACTGTTTTCTATTATTTACTAGTTTTACAGTTTTCTATTATTTACTAGTTTTACACTGTTTTCTATTATTTACTAGTTTTACACTGTTTTCTATTATTTACTAGTTTTACACTGTTTTCTATTATTTACTAGTTTTACACTGTTTTCTATTATTTACTAGTTTTACACTGTTTTCTATTATTTACTAGTTTTACAGTTTTCTATTATTTACTAGTTTTACACTGTTTTCTATTATTTACTAGTTTTACACTGTTTTCTATTATTTACTAGTTTTACACTGTTTTCTATTATTTACTAGTTTTACAGTTTTCTATTATTTACTAGTTTTACACTGTTTTCTATTATTTACTAGTTTTACACTGTTTTCTATTATTTACTAGTTTTACACTGTTTTCTATTATTTACTAGTTTTACACTGTTTTCTATTATTTACTAGTTTTACACTGTTTTCTATTATTTACTAGTTTTACACTGTTTTCTATTATTTACTAGTTTTACACTGTTTTCTATTATTTACTAGTTTTACAGTTTTCTATTATTTACTAGTTTTACACTGTTTTCTATTATTTACTAGTTTTACACTGTTTTCTATTATTTACTAGTTTTACAGTTTTCTATTATTTACTAGTTTTACAGTTTTCTATTATTTACTAGTTTTACACTGTTTTCTATTATTTACTAGTTTTACACTGTTTTCTATTATTTACTAGTTTTACAGTTTTCTATTATTTACTAGTTTTACACTGTTTTCTATTATTTACTAGTTTTACACTGTTTTCTATTATTTACTAGTTTTACACTGTTTTCTATTATTTACTAGTTTTACAGTTTTCTATTATTTACTAGTTTTACACTGTTTTCTATTATTTACTAGTTTTACACTGTTTTCTATTATTTACTAGTTTTACACTGTTTTCTATTATTTACTAGTTTTACACTGTTTTCTATTATTTACTAGTTTTACACTGTTTTCTATTATTTACTAGTTTTACACTGTTTTCTATTATTTACTAGTTTTACACTGTTTTCTATTATTTACTAGTTTTACACTGTTTTCTATTATTTACTAGTTTTACACTGTTTTCTATTATTTACTAGTTTTACACTGTTTTCTATTATTGACTAGTTTTACACTGTTTTCTATTATTTACTAGTTTTACAGTTTTCTATTATTTACTAGTTTTACACTGCTTTCTATTATTTACTAGTTTTACACTGTTTTCTATTATTGACTAGTTTTACACTGTTTTCTATTATTTACTAGTTTTACAGTTTTCTATTATTTACTAGTTTTACACTGTTTTCTATTATTTACTAGTTTTACAGTTTTCTATTATTTACTAGTTTTACACTGTTTTCTATTATTTACTAGTTTTACACTGTTTTCTATTATTTACTAGTTTTACACTGTTTTCTATTATTTACTAGTTTTACACTGTTTTCTATTATTGACTAGTTTTACACTGTTTTCTATTATTTACTAGTTTTACAGTTTTCTATTATTTACTAGTTTTACACTGCTTTCTATTATTTACTAGTTTTACACTGTTTTCTATTATTGACTAGTTTTACACTGTTTTCTCTTATTTACTAGTTTTACAGTTTTCCATTATTTACTAGTTTTACAGTTTTCTATTATTTACTAGTTTTACACTGTTTTCTATTATTTACTAGTTTTACAGTTTTCTATTATTTACTAGTTTTACACTGTTTTCTATTATTTACTAGTTTTACACTGTTTTCTATTATTTACTAGTTTTACACTGTTTTCTATTATTTACTAGTTTTACACTGTTTTCTATTATTTACTAGTTTTACAGTTTTCTATTATTTACTAGTTTTACACTGTTTTCTATTATTTACTAGTTTTACACTGTTTTCTATTATTTACTAGTTTTACACTGTTTTCTATTATTTACTAGTTTTACAGTTTTCTATTATTTACTAGTTTTACACTGTTTTCTATTATTTACTAGTTTTACACTGTTTTCTATTATTTACTAGTTTTACACTGTTTTCTATTATTTACTAGTTTTACACTGTTTTCTATTATTTACTAGTTTTACACTGTTTTCTATTATTTACTAGTTTTACACTGTTTTCTATTATTTACTAGCTATATAATGTTTTCTATTATTTACTAGTTTTACACTGTTTTCTATTATTTACTAGTTTTACACTGTTTTCTATTATTTACTAGTTTTACACTGTTTTCTATTATTTACTAGTTTTACACTGTTTTCTATTATTTACTAGTTTTACACTGTTTTCTATTATTTACTAGTTTTACACTGTTTTCTATTATTTACTAGTTTTACACTGTTTTCTATTATTTACTAGTTTTACACTGTTTTCTATTATTTACTAGTTTTACAGTTTTCTATTATTTACTAGTTTTACACTGTTTTCTATTATTTACTAGTTTTACAGTTTTCTATTATTTACTAGTTTTACACTGTTTTCTATTATTTACTAGTTTTACACTGTTTTCTATTATTTACTAGTTTTACACTGTTTTCTATTATTGACTAGTTTTACACTGTTTTCTATTATTTACTAGTTTTACAGTTTTCTATTATTTACTAGTTTTACACTGCTTTCTATTATTTACTAGTTTTACACTGTTTTCTATTATTGACTAGTTTTACACTGTTTTCTATTATTTACTAGTTTTACAGTTTTCCATTATTTACTAGTTTTACAGTTTTCTATTATTTACTAGTTTTACACTGTTTTCTATTATTTACTAGTTTTACAGTTTTCTATTATTTACTAGTTTTACACTGTTTTCTATTATTTACTAGTTTTACACTGTTTTCTATTATTTACTAGTTTTACACTGTTTTCTATTATTTACTAGTTTTACAGTTTTCTATTATTTACTAGTTTTACACTGTTTTCTATTATTTACTAGTTTTACACTGTTTTCTATTATTTACTAGTTATATACTGTTTTCTATTATTTACTAGTTTTACACTGTTTTCTATTATTTACTAGTTTTACACTATTGTCTATTATTTACTAGTTATATCCTGTTTTCTATTATTTACTAGTTATATCCTGTTTTCTATTATTTACTAGTTTTACAGTTTTCTATTATTTACTAGTTTTACAGTTTTCTATTATTTACTAGTTTTACAGTTTTCTATTATTTACTAGTTTTACACTGTTTTCTATTATTTACTAGTTTTACAATGTTTCCTATTATTTACTAGTTTTACAGTTTTCTATTATTAACTAGTTTTACAGTTTTCTATTATTTACTAGTTTTACAGTTTTCTATTATTTACTAGTTTTACAGTTTTCTATTATTTACTAGTTTTACACTGTTTTCTATTATTTACTAGTTTTACAGTTTTCTATTATTTACTAGTTATATACTGTTTTCTATTATTTACTAGTTTTACAGTTTTCTATTATTTACTAGTTTTACACTGTTTTCTATTATTTACTAGTTTTACAGTTTTCTATTATTTACTAGTTATATACTGTTTTCTATTATTAACTAGTTTTACAGTTTTCTATTATTTACTAGTTTTACAGTTTTCTATTATTTACTAGTTTTACAGTTTTCTATTATTTACTAGTTTTACAGTTTTCTATTATTTACTAGTTTTACAGTTTTCTATTATTAACTAGTTTTACAGTTTTCTATTATTTACTAGTTTTACAGTTTTCTATTATTTACTAGTTTTACACTGTTTTCTATTATTTACTAGTTTTACAGTTTTCTATTATTTACTAGTTATATACTGTTTTCTATTATTAACTAGTTTTACAGTTTTCTATTATTTACTAGTTTTACAGTTTTCTATTATTTACTAGTTTTACAGTTTTCTATTATTTACTAGTTTTACAGTTTTCTATTATTTACTAGTTATATACTGTTTTCTATTATTAACTAGTTTTACAGTTTTCTATTATTTACTAGTTTTACAGTTTTCTATTATTTACTAGTTTTACAGTTTTCTATTATTTACTAGTTTTACAGTTTTCTATTATTAACTAGTTTTACAGTTTTCTATTATTTACTATTTACACTGTTTTCTATTATTTACTAGTTTTACAGTTTTCTATTATTTACTAGTTATATACTGTTTTCTATTATTAACTAGTTTTACAGTTTTCTATTATTTACTAGTTTTACACTGTTTTCTATTATTTACTAGTTTTACAGTTTTCTATTATTTACTAGTTATATACTGTTTTCTATTATTTACTAGTTTTACACTGTTTTCTATAATTTACTAGTTTTACACTATTGTCTATTATTTACTAGTTATATCCTGTTTTCTATTATTTACTAGTTATATCCTGTTTTCTATTATTTACTAGTTATATACTGTTTTCTATTATTTACTAGTTATATACTGTTTTCTATTATTTACTAGTTATATACTGTTTTCTATTATTTACTAGTTTTACAGTTTTCTATTATTTACTAGTTTTACACTGTTTTCTATTATTTACTAGTTTTACAGTTTTCTATTATTTACTAGTTTTACACTGTTTTCTATTATTTACTAGTTATATACTGTTTTCTATTATTTACTAGTTTTACAGTTTTCTATTATTTACTAGTTTTACACTGTTTTCTATTATTTACTAGTTTTACACTGTTTTCTATTATTTACTAGTTTTACACTGTTTTCTATTATTTACTAGTTTTACACTGTTTTCTATTATTTACTAGTTATATACTGTTTTCTATTATTTACTAGTTTTACAGTTTTCTATTATTTACTAGTTTTACACTGTTTTCTATTATTTACTAGTTATATACTGTTTTCTATTATTTACTAGTTTTACAGTTTTCTATTATTTACTAGTTTTACACTGTTTTCTATTATTTACTAGTTTTACACTGTTTTCTATTATTTACTAGTTTTACACTGTTTTCTATTATTTACTAGTTATATACTGTTTTCTATTATTTACTAGTTTTACACTGTTTTCTATTATTTACTAGTTTTACACTATTGTCTATTATTTACTAGTTATATCCTGTTTTCTATTATTTACTAGTTATATCCTGTTTTCTATTATTTACTAGTTTTACAGTTTTCTATTATTTACTAGTTTTACAGTTTTCTATTATTTACTAGTTTTACACTGTTTTTTATTATTGACTAGTTTTACACTGTTTCCTATTATTTACTAGTTATATACTGTTTCCTATAATTTATTATTTTTTTCTATTATTTGTTATAACTGAATGACCTTCCTTTGTATTAAGCAATAGTTAAACATATCTATATATACATACATTTTATACATATT
>OY744554.1:13877018-13899518 GCA_963556195.1 Sepiola atlantica | reverse complement strand
GGCCGTAATAATTTGAAACACGACTTGTTGGGGTCCTCATTCAAATGGCATAAAATTTTAAGTTCACTTTAACGGGAGATTGAAAATTGAAAATACATTGGAGGGGGAGGGGGATAGAGTTGGGGCTTTGTCTATAACGGCGACATGGGACATGAGAGGGGAGGACCCCAACAAGTCGTGTTTCAAATTATTACGTGGGAGGTTTTGCACGTGTCAGTGCTGCGACGATCTCAATCTCGGCCGGGGCGGGAAACACGACTTGTTGGGGTCCTCCCCCCTCCCCTCTCATGTCCCATGTCGCCGTTATAGACAAAGCCCCAACTCTATCCCCCTCCCCCTCCAATGTATTTTCAATTTTCAATCTCCCGTTAAAGTGAAGTTAAAATGTTATGCCATTTGAATTCCTTTCGCCGGCCCGATGAGTTGGTCGCTATTCGCACCAATGAAACAAAACTTGTTTTGTCGCAACTAATGGAATAAAATCAAAAATATATATATAAACATTATAAACATTTCGTCCATAACATCGAGACGAATTCATCCTTACTGCTTGTCTCAGTCGGGGTGGAAAAAAAAAAAAATGAAGAAAAAAAAGAAAAATATGCTTATTCTTCTGAAGATGGTGATTTTATTACCGAAAGCGCTCAAGTTCAAAAAAAAAAAATATGTTTTTAAGATAAATAAATAATTTATTTTTAAAAACAATAATCTGCGTTGTGAAGGTTTTCTAAATATTTTATAAAATAAAGAAATATTCTCTTTATCTCTGCCATTTCGCCAACGCTCCTAATGTGTGAAATTTTCAAATAACTTTCCACGTACCACGTGATACACACGACTTATAAACATTTCGTCCATAACATCGAGACGAATTCATCCTTACTGCTTGTCTCAGTCGGGGTGGAAAAAAAAAAAAAATGAAGAAAAAAAAGAAAAATATGCTTATTCTTCTGAAGATGGTGATTTTATTACCGAAAGCGCTCAAGTTCAAAAAAAAAAAAATATGTTTTTAAGATAAATAAATAATTTATTTTTAAAAACAATAATCTGCGTTGTGAAGGTTTTCTAAATATTTTATAAAAAAATATTCTCTTTATCTCTGCCATTTCGCCAACGCTCCTAATGTGTGAAATTTTCAAATATATATATATATATTGTGTGTATTTAGGCAGCATTTTTTCATTAATGCATGTGTTGTGTAAAACAACAGAACTCCTCTGTTTAGTGATTCCTTTTTTTATTTTTTCCATTCGTCGAATGATCTTTTTGACGTTGAAATGGAATGAATTAATGTAGGATCCGTGTGTTTGACTATAATTTTCGATTCTCTCCGGAATCATCTTCAGGTCTTTAATGGCAAAAATGAATAAAAAGCGAGTGAAAGAATGGAATTTCTTAAAAAATACGCCGGCAAACCGTTCATGTAAAAGACAGACGTCTATATTTTGAAATGTGACGATTGAAACAGTTCTTCGTTTATTTATTAATTTTATTTATTATTCTTCTTATTATTTTTTATAATTTCATTATCAGAAGACAACAACAAAAGACCGCAACCACATCGCATTGCTATAGCCTCGGACGACTAATCTGCACTTACATTTACCAGCAATGCTTCCAGCAAACTACAATCTCCTTTTATATATATATATATATATATATATATACTTCCAATATATATATATATATATATATATATATATATATATATATATTGGAATTATTTTATCGTAAAAAGGGAGTGTCTCACACACTGTTGCCTTTAAAGAGATGTAAACATCAGCCCCTTTCCGTATTTAAAGGTTTGTTGAAATCCGTGTTGTCGTTTATGTGTTTATAGCAGACAGACAGATAAACAGACACACATTTAATTACATTCCACTTGTACCAGGGCGGCTGAGTAGTTAACGACACGGACTGACGAACTAGGTGTGCCAAGTTCGAATCCAGTCTGTTCCACAGAAACACTTTCACTTCACGTGGTTCTTGCTGCGTGTGAAACCTTTTTGACTAAAATTAAATTACATCGTTTATAAAATTCAAAAACTATTCTGTAATCCAACCATATTTGTTACACTTAAACGTCAGGCTGTGCTTGACTTGTCCACCAAGTTTCCGTAATGAATTTCCCACTTTCTTTGATTTAATACCGTTCAATGGTAATCACGGGACGTGACGGTGGCTAAGTGGTTAACGATGCATACTGACAACCTGAGTGTGCCAAGTTCGAATCCAGTCTGTTCCGCAGAAACATTTTCACTTAAGATGTTGGTAACCTTCACGTGGTCCCTCTTGTAAGTATCTGATGTATTTCTAAAAATTAATTTTAGCTAGAAAGATATCGGGGGAAATCAATGACAACAATAGAATCATCTGATTCATAAAGAATGAATGAATAGAAATTGTTTAGATCTAAATTCCTATGTCCGTTTTCCTTGCTACTATACGCTTTTCATAACATGTCTAAGGAGGTAGAAGCAATGTTTTCTGGGTCGGCTCTTATTATGAGAGGATGGTATGTAGAGATGTCCAATCCTCTCATAATATCAATCATCATTCAACTGACAATCTACATATCTAATTGAACTTGGTCCTCGAGTGGGTTTTTAGGCTTAGATTGAAGAACCACAAACTGTATTGATTTACTCCTCTCCATGAGTTAGGCACAAGGCCAGTTTTTTATCTTACTCCCACAAGTAAGATGTGACTCAAGGTCGGGTCGGAAAAGTGGGGTTTAAAAATTGCCTGGGCAGCCCCGTCGGCATTCCCCGGTAGGGGCGCCTTAGACAGTAAGCAATAAACGTACTCCTCCCCAAAGAGGAGAGGCAAAGCCTGGGAGGGTGGACCCCCTAGAACTGCACAGGACAGACCCATAGACCGGCGTAAGTCAAGCCCCGAAGGATAAGACAATACCAGTATGCGGTGCAGTATCCATCGGAACCCCGCCTAATAAACTGGTATTGTCCGGGCGTTTGGGTCTGGATTTACGCCGGTCTATTGGGGGTTGTCTGGTCCTGTGCAGTTCTAGGGGGTCCACCCTCCCAGGCTTTGCCTCCCCTCTTTGGGGAGGAGTAAGTTTATTGCTTACTGTCTGAGGCGCCCCTACCGGGGAATGCCGACGGGGCTGCCCAGGCAATTTTTAAATTGCCAGAGTGCTCACCTCTCGAGCGCTGGCTTATCTAATCCCACTTTCCCGACCTTGAAAAGGTGCACACAACATTTCTTATATTTGTCTGAAATGTTATGTGTATTGTTTTTTTCTTTTAATATATTTGTTAAACGATAAATTGAAGACTCAACGTCTCAGATGTTTTACTATCGACGAAATTATTGCGCATAATATAAGAAAATATGACGATTCAAATTAAAAATTTGTTTTACAGAATATTAATTAATTAGATGGTGTTTATAAAATAAATATGCAAATTAAGAAGACCCAAAAGTGTTTGTAAGTGTTTGCAGATTACCATATATACGGTATTTAAAAACCTTATGTTGTTTAATAGAATACAATAAGCAATAGCCGTTTTGTTGTTCACATGGTTAGGATAGGTGTAAAACACTTTCGCATTTATTCATTTATAAATATCCTTGGAGAACTCAAGGGAGAGAACTGAGTATAATTTAAAGGATAACTTCTCTCTTATCTGTTTCGGTGATTAATGGGAAATATATCTAATCCAACAGTTTTCTTAACAGAAATAAGTATTAATAAAACAACTGAATCATTTACAATATGCATCGTTTCGACTACGTGCTGACCTCAAACAGGCAGGACTAGGACCCCTACGTACAGCGAAACAACTTCATTGCCTACGACAACTTGCGCATGACAAGGCCAGATGGCCTGGGACTAGCATGGAGGACTGATTGCAGCTACGGGATGCCATTTGACGACCGTAGCCGCAGAACACAGTTTTAAGAAGAAGATTAATTAATAATCAATAGAAATTGTCCACCAAGTTTCCGTAATGAATCCCCTACAGTCTTTGATTCAATACCGTTCAATGATAATCACGGAAAGTGACAGTAGCTAAGTGGTTAACGAGACGAACTTACAGCATGGGTTTGCTAAGTTCACTTAGGATCTTGGCAACCTTCATGTGGTCCCTCCTGTAAGTAGCCGACGTCTTTCTAGAAAGAATTCCAACTAGAAATGTTACGGTAAAAATGGCGCAGGTAAAATGGCACGAGTGTATAAATAGGAAAAAATGGCACAAGTGAAAAATATAGAAGAAAAATTCACAATGAGTTCATCAAATAACTTTTTTAATCAATTACAAGGAAAATATTATAGAAAAAATAGTTAGAAAGATGGATTCGTGCAATGTAGCCCCCCATCTCTACAGGTGCACTAATACGTTTGCGAAAATATGTGCACACGTTGCACTTGTTTCTACAGTAATCCGAAAATTTTATAATCGGTAATTGTATCGGAATCGGGAAAAATATTGGAATCGTCCCATCACTATTTGCCATGCTACTTTTTCGATCACTCCATGATAATCTTGTTACGGGAAGTAAACGTATACAGTACGTTGTCGAGCAGAGCAGTGACAAGACCCGTACCCGTGAAAAAGAAAAAGAAGTGAAGTCGAGAAACCCGCAACCCGAAAAAGAATACAACAAAGAAATGGAATCACAAGATACGAATATAATTCCTAACCCGAAAACTCCAAGTCCACCGTCACAAAAAGATACAGAAGAACTAGTATCATATAAAGAAGACGAATTAGATTTAGAATGTCATGAGACTCTCGAACATACTGTATGCGATAAGTATGAACACCTCAAACATCGGGATGCCCAATAACTGAATGAATTGGAGGTAAGTGATGCACTTTCCCGGAACTAAATATTGTGGTCCGTTTACAACTGATTTTGATGCAGAACCTTTGAATTATACAGATGCATGTTGTAGAACGCATGATTAAGATTACGATACTGACATAGATACTATTAGTGCTGATTATAAATTTTTAGATTGCTTGAATGCTATAGATAGTCCTAGTAGTCTTGTCATCGGTACTGTATTGAAAGGAAAAGTTTTATTTGATAGTTTAACTAATACATACAGTGATCGAATGTTACGAATTGTGAAAATAACAATCAAGATAAAGATACTCGTCCGAATAAATCAAAGAATACAAATCTGAACTATTGGAATTCATTTTTCGTCCGTCCGCATGTATATCTTTTAACTCATATGATATATATTTATCCTATGCCCTCTGGTCCAAGTTCAGTCATTTATTTCCTATGAATCAAACGATTCTGTTGTTGGCATTGGTTGCCTCGATATCTTTCTAGTTAGAATCTTTGCTAGAAAAACATCGGGCATTTACAAGAGGGGTCACGTGAAAGTTGCCAACATCCTAAGTGAAGGTTTTCTGGGAAACGAACTGGAGTCTAACTTTGCACACGCAGCTTATCGTGATTATCATTGATTGGCAGTAAATTAAAGACTGTTGGGAATTCATTACGTAAACTTGGTGGACAAGTCAAGCATAGCCTAGGCTTTAAGTGTAGCAAAAATGGTTGGATTACCAAAACGCTTTTGAATGTTATTAACGATTGGCTGTCATTTAATTTGAGTCACTCTGTAAAATGTGTTTTACACTCATCGAACTTTTACCCACAGGAAAGACCACGTGAAGGTTGCAACATCCCAATATTTTTCTGAGAATTACCTCTATTGACTTCTATGAAACAATCCCCGGACTATTCATCAAAGTGAAGACGGCTCATCACAACTTTTTCTTTCGTGTGAATCAGATGATTCTGGTGTTGGCATTAGTTTCCCCAACGTTTTTCTAGTTAGAAATCTTTCTGGAAAGACATCGGGTACTTACGGGAAGGACCACGAGAAGGTTGCCAACATCCCTAAGTGGTACTGTGGAACCGACTGGATTCGATCTTGGAACACCCAGGTCTTCAGTCCGTGTCAATATCCACTTAACCACCGTCACCTCCCAACCCAAGACTGATGGAAGACAGAAGAGGTTATTCTTCTTGATCTTCGTTCCAAATCACTGACCACTTGAAGCTAAAAAATATTACTGAATTCGCCACTAAAACTAATTTTACAAAATTTAGATCTTCTTTCGTGTGAATCAGAGAATTCTGGTGTTGGCATTAGTTTCCCCAACGTTTTTTCTAGTGGAAAGACATCGGGTACTTACGGGAAGGACCACGAGAAGGTTGCCAACATTCCTAAATGAAAGTAGTACTGTGGAACCGACTGGATTCGAACTTGGAACACCCAGGTTTTCAGTCCGTCACCTCCCAACATCACAACTAATCTATATATATATATATGAAGAGTTCGAACGCGATAAATCCGATTCGTTTAAATATAGCCCATAAACAATAAAAACGCGAATATATTAAATCTAGACTGTGAATAAAAGCTGATTTTAATTGCAATCAAAAAGAAAATATTTCAGCATCATATTATATAACACATAATTCTGGGGTGTCGTCGAGTGTTGACATGCAACACTTTTTGTAGGGACAGTTTCGTGATTTTGAAAATGGCGTTTATCGCGTTTTGCATTCGAACTATTCGTATATAACATCACAACAAATATCAGGACAGTCTCAAGAGATGAGTGTGTCAGATTCATTCACAATTTTTGACGTCGCATTCAGCTGTGTTTATCATTGAACAAAAAGACTGTTGAGCATTGATGACTAAAACCTGATGGATAAGTCAGACATTGACTGAAGTACCAACTTTAATTGTACTGCGGAAATGGTGACTAAAATGTGTTATTCGTTGAATCGTTAATTAAATTCACGATCCTTTCTGTAATCATCAGCAGCATCGTAACTCTCAGTTACTTAATGTTTTATTTTATTTTTTAACATATTTCACCCCAAACAAGGCAGGCCGCCACTGTAGACGTAAGGGACTACTGAGAATTAGGGTGTAGGTTTTGGGTGTCATCCTAAGTTGGAAGTTGTGTAGCGAGATGTCTGTTTACATTAGTTTTAAACCTCTGAATGTCGGTACAGTCGAGGAAACAGAGAGCAGGAATGGAGTTCAAGAGCCCGGCAGCACGGAGAAAGAAGCTGCTGGAGTAGAAGGCTCTCCGGCATCTGGGGACCTCAACAGTGAATGGATGGTATTTAGCTGATTTTCGAATTAGTCTAGTGTATTTACGTCAAGGGGGCACCAGAGCAGCCAGTTCATCGGAGCACATTTTCTTTTAGTCCTCACATTCAATGAGCGATGTTTCAGACAAAGGGGGGAAGAATTGATGTTTTTCAAGGTCGAAATCTATCTATCTAACACTTATCGTTGGCTAGTTTTTTTTTTATTTTGAAGTAATTTTTTTCAGAACCTACATCAAGTGGCTTCATGTCTTGTCTGGACGATTCAATAAAAAAAAATCCAACCATATTTGGTACAAATCAACTTCAATTAAAGCCTGACTTGTACACCTAGTTTCACTCATGAGTATTTAACAGTATTTTGTTTTATCGCTCTTCAATGATATACAGACAGATTTCGGGGATTGTCTCATCAGTAGAAGGTGTAATCATAAATGGACTTCACACTCACCGGACTCTAATCCCCCAGATTTGTATCTGTGAGTTTATCTTTATTCATGTTTACCAAAAGAATCCCTATCCGTCACAGCATTGTCATGCATCAATTGAAGTTTATTTTTATCAGATATCGTTGGATTACAGAAGGGTCTCTGAATTTGGTACTACTCTAGATGAAGCGACTAATTTCCGTGACTTCTCGGCGGCAACGATCGGACAGATCGCGGAAGCGACCGAGAGCTGCCGAGACGAAAACGAGGCTGAAGCAGAGCTGACCAATCAGGTGGCTGTCAATTCATCTGCGCTCAGCACAACAACAAAACGGTAGTAAGACCTTTCGAACCGGCCGAAAACGTATCCGTAAATCCTGACACTCGACGAGAAAATATATGAAATTCTCCCCCCCCCCCAAAAAAAAATATACAAAAAAACTTGCCGAAATATTTTAAGAAAAATAACATACTTCTTTGTTTTATGTTAAAATAAAAAGACAAAAAAAAAGTTGCCTAAATATCGTAAAAGAAATAGCATTTACTTCTTTGATTTATGTATAAAAAAAGACAAAAAATATTAAAATGGTTCATTTGGCCCACGAAAACAATAAGAAAAAAGTTTATTTATAGTTCTTCATCTATGGTTTGTTCATTCTTTCTTTTTCATTTTTTTCAAATATACAGGGTGGGCCAAAATAAGGGTCCTATCTTTAAATTTGAATAACTTGAATTTGAATAACTTCCACAAAATAAAAGTTAAACTCACCAAACTTTATGTGTGTGTAGACTGACCCTTCCGAGATTTTTTGAAATAAACAAAACAAATTTTAGCCGAAAAACACTTCTTAAAACTTACAAAAACTAAAGTATTGTTTTTTACACTGTTTTGAGTTTTTTAAGCAAAAATAATGTTTTCTAAATGAGGGTACGTTCCTTAGGGCTAATACGGCTCATGCTTGCTTCGGAAGGGGTCCTTTACTTATTCTAAAAAAAAAAATTTTTTAAATCAATTAATAAAAAAGTTATGAATTTTAAAAAATAGGACCCTTATTTTTGCCCACCCTGTATGTATTTTTTCTTTTGTATTCTTCGTCTTATATTGTCGTCTGCCACTCTTCCATTTTTACGACTTTCAGTTTTGCTTCAGCCTCGTTTTCGTCTCGGCAGCTCTCGGCCGCTTCCGCGACCTGCCCGATCGTTGCCACCGAGCAGTCACGGAAATTAGGCGCTTCATCTGGAGTAGTACCCTGAATTTTATTAACGATTCCATTGATGACATTAGATTTTGTTCACCCTGTATATATGATTACTTTTCTCCGGTATCACAAACCGGATATTATGAATTCGTCAAATTGTGTGGATTCTACAGAAAGAGAAAATGGATGTCAGCACCGCAAAAATAAATAAAAATAAAAATAAATAAAAAGAAGTGAAGTAAATAAAGATTAAACGTCGTAGTTTTTCAGGCATCACAAGAATTCAAAAAGAATAAAGAATTTAGCGAATCTCACGGTCAATTCGAAAAGTCTAATTAGATGTTGGTGTTTCGGTTTCTCTGTTTTGTCCAATTCCTTATCAAGGGGAGAATAGTAAATTGGGGCCCAGCTGCTGAATGATAGACACGATATAAACCCAGAGAAAATGTAAAAAGAACGTAGGGGAGAGAATGAGGAAAAATATGCGTGGTCTTTGTGGAGGAAATGAGCCGGGGTCACCAGTTCAACATTGTTGAGTCGACCAAAACGGTCGATTAAATTAACCTTGAATATCTACGAAAAGTTCTGTCCGTCGACCTTTCAGTTTTTTGGGGTCTGTCACGATTAATTTGAAATGTATGACTGAATGGCCGTAACTTATTTTACATGCGGCCACCTGTACGTCTGTCACACTTACGTTTGATATAGAATATTCGTTGGTCGATCATGTTAAAATTTGAAACACTATTTTCGTTTGTCTGTCACGCTTAAGTTGGAAATATAACTTTTATTGGTCTGTAAAGTTAAAAAGAACATATGTTGGGGTTGTTGCGGTTACATGATCTGTAAGGTAGGATTGCACAAAAGAATAGTCGATATTCTACTACAAAGATTGAGCATTAGGGCATAACGTCCGAGATTTGCAACTTCCGGTTAAGAATTCTTTTCAGCAGTAAGCGGTAAAATATGAAAATATGTCCCCTGTGTATTTTATACATAGGAAAATCTAGGTCAACGCATAATAAATTACGAACAGCGACTTCTTTCATTGGAAATTTTGAGTTTTATTTTTAATACAAATGTATTTATTATAATTGGGGTGTTTTCTTTTTTACAAATACTCAAAGGTAATATTTTTAATAAGTCCCCCATCACCATGTTAAAAAAAAACTTTCTAAATAATAACGTTATTATCTGGAAAACGATTCTTAACATAGGGGAGAGGGACTATGTTATCTATTCTGTTCTTTCACCTAACAATTTAATTAACAAAAGAAAATGAGTCTTTGCCCAAAAATAAGAATAGTTAACAAAGCCTCCCCCTCCCAATGTTAAGAATGGCTTTCTAAATAATAACGTTATTATCTGGAAAACCATTCTTAACATAGGGGAGAGGGGCTATGTTATCTATTCTGTTCTTTCACCTAACAATTTAATTAACAAAAGAAAATGAGTCTTTGCCCAAAAATAAGAATAGTTAACAAAGCCCCCCCCTCCCAATGTTAAGAATGGCTTTCTAAATAATTACGTTATTATCTGGAAAACCATTCTTAACATAAGGGAGAGGGGCTATGTTATCTATTCTGTTCTTTCACCTAACAATTTAATTAACAAAAGAAAATGAGTTGTTGCCCAAAAATAAGAATAGTTAACAAAGCCCCCCCCTCCCAATGTTAAGAATGGCTTTCTAAATAATAACGTTATTATCTGGAAAACCATTCTTAACATAGGGGAGAGGGGCTGTGTTATCTATTCTGTTCTTTCACCTAACAATTTAATTAACAAAAGAAAATGAGTCTTTGCCCAAAAATAAGAATAGTTAACAAAGCCCCCCCTCCCAATGTTAAGAATGGCTTTCTAAATAATAACGTTATTATCTGGAAAACAATTCTTAACATAGGGGAGAGGGACTATGTTATCTATTCTGTTCTTTCACCTAACAATTTAATTAACAAAAGAAAATGAGTCTTTGCCCAAAAATAAGAATAGTTAACAAAGACCCCCCTTCCAATGTTAAGAATGGCTTTCTAAATAATAACGTTATTATCTGGAAAACCATTCTTAACATAGGGGAGAGGGGCTATGTTATCTATTCTGTTCTTTCACCTAACAATTTAATTAACAAAAGAAAATGAGTCGTTGCCCCAAAATAAGAATAGTTAACAAAGACCCCCCTCCCAATGTTAAGAATGGCTTTCTAAATAATAACGTTATTATCTGGAAAACCATTCTTAACATAGAGGAGAGGGACTATGTTATCTATTCTGTTCTTTCACCTAACAATTTAATTAACAAAAGAAAATGAGTCTTTGCCCCAAAATAAGAATAGTTAACAAAGCCCCCCCTCCCAATATTAAGAATGGCTTTCTAAATAATAACGTTATTATCTGGAAAACCATTCTTAACATAGGGGAGAGGGGCTATGTTATCTATTCTGTTCTTTCACCTAACAATTTAATTAACAAAAGAAAATGAGTCTTTGCCCAAAAATAAGAATAGTTAACAACGCCCCTCTCCCTCCCAATGTTAAGAATGGCTTTCTAAATAATAACGTTATTCTGAACTGAAGAGGGCGATCGTAGCGAAAATAAGGGGAGTCTCAAAAGATGAATCGGTCTAAGTTATTGATATATTTACATGCTGTATTCAGCTGTGGTTATAATCCATTCAATCATTTCGTATTAATAAGATGATTCTAGTGTTGGCATTTGTTGCCCCGATATCTTCCTAGTTAGAATTATTTCTAGAAACATATCGGCCTCTTACACGTCAAGCGTTTGAAATTGCATTTTCATCACTTTGGCTAACTTAAGAATGAAATAACTTTCGATGGTCTGTAACGCTTCAGTTTGAAATATAATTGTTGTTGGTCTGTAACGCTCCAGTTTGAAATATAATTTTCGATGGTCTGTAACGCTTCAGTTTGAAATATAATTGTTGTTGGTCTGTAACGCTCCAGTTTGAAATATAATTTTCGATGGTCTGTAACGCTTAAGTTTGAAATATAATGTTCGTTGGTCTGAAACGCTTCAGTTTTGAATATAATTTTCGTTGGTCTGTAACGCTTCAGTTTGAAATATAATTTCCGATGGTCTGTAACGCTTCAGTTTGAAATATAATTTTTGTTGGTCTGTAACGCTTCAGTTTGAAATATAATTTTCGATGGTCTGTAACGCTTAGGTTTGAAATATAATGTTCGTTGGTCTGAAACGCTTCAGTTTTGAATATAATTTTCGTTGGTCTGTAACGCTCCAGTTTGAAATATAATTTTCGTTGGTCGGTAACGCTTCAGTTAGAAATATAATTTTCGTTGGTTTTTAACGCTTCAGTTTGAAATATAATTTTTGTTGGTCTTTAACGCTTCAGTTTGAAATATAATTTTCGTTGGTCGGTAACGCTTCAGTTTGAAATATAAATTTTCGTTGGTCTTTAACGCTTCAGTTTGAAATATAATTTTTGTTGGTCTGCAACGCTTCAGTTAGAAATATAATTTTGTTGATCTGTACCGCTTAAGTCTTAATGCGGTTGTAAATATTAATTATCCTATAAGTTTTGTACAGACAAAGTATATATTAAATAAGATCTGCGATGAAAGCCAAAGTATATATAAAAAAATAAGATCTGTAATAAAAGTCAAAATATTTACCAAAAATAAGATCTATAATAAGAATCCAATAAATATAAAAATCCAAATAAGATCTGGAATATAAGTCAAAGTATATATAAAAGAAATCTGTAATAAAAACCGAACTATATATACGAAATGAAATCTGGAATAAAAGTTAAAGCGTATATTTAAATAAGATGTGGAATATAAGTAAAAGTATATATCAAAATAAAATTAGTAATGAAAGTCAAAGAATAAATTAAAATATGATCTGGAACAAAAGTCAAAACAAATATAAATTAAGATCTGTAATAAAAGTCAAAGTATATTTTAAAATAAGATATGGAATAAAATTGAAAGTATATATTCAATAAAAAGATCCGAAGTAAAAGTCAAAGTATATATCAAAATGAGGTGTGGAATCAAAGTCCAAGTATATACCAAAATAGGATTTGGAATGTAAGTCAAAGTATATATTAAAATAAGATCTGGAATAAAAGTCAAAGTATATATCAAAATAAGATCTGGAATAAAAGTCAAAATATATATTAAAATAAAATCTGGAATAAAAGTCAAAGTATATACTAAAATAAGATCTGGAATAAAAGTCAAAATATATATTAAAATAATATCTGGAATGAAAGTCAAAGTATATATCAAAAAAAGATCTGGAATGAAAGTCAAAGTATATATCAAAATAAGATCTGGAATCAAAGTCAAAGTATATATTAAAATAAGATCTGGAATAAAAGTTAAAGTATATATCAAAAAAAGATCTGGAATGAAAGTCAAAGTATATATCAAAAAAAGATCTGGAATGAAAGTCAAAGTATATATTAAAATAAGATCTGGAATAAAAGTTAAAGTATATATCAAAAAAAGATCTGGAATGAAAGTCAAAGTATATATCAAAATAAGACCTGGAATCAAAGTCAAAGTATATATTAAAATAAGATCTGGAATAAAAGTCAAAGTATATATCAAAAAAAGATCTGGAATGAAAGTCAAAGTATATATCAAAATAAGACCTGGAATCAAAGTCAAAGTATATATTAAAATAAGATCTGGAATAAAAGTCAAAGTATATATCAAAATAAGATCTGGAATCAAAGTCAAAGTATATATCAAAATAAGACCTGGAATCAAAGTCAAAGTATATATTAAAATAAGATCTGGAATAAAAGTCAAAGTATATATCAAAATAAGATCTGGAATCAAAGTCAAAGTATATATTAAAATAAGATCTGGAATAAAAGTTAAAGTATATATCAAAATAAGATCTGGAATGAAAGTCAAAGTATATATCAAAATAAGATCTGGAATCAAAGTCAAAGTATATATTAAAATAAGATCTGGAATAAAAGTTAAAGTATATATCAAAATAAGATCTGGAATCAAAGTCAAAGTATATATTAAAATAAGATCTGGAATAAAAGTCAAAGTATATATTAAAATAAGATCTGGAATAAAAGTTAAAGTATATATCAAAATAAGATCTGGAATCAAAGTCAAAGTATATATTAAAATAAGACCTGGAATAAAAGTTAAAGTATATATCAAAATAATATCTGGAATCAAAGTCAATATATAAAAATAACATTAGTAATAAAAGTCAAAGTATATATATGAATAAGATCTGGAATAAAAGTCAAAGTATATATATATGAATAAGATCTGGAATAAAAGTCAAAGTATATATCAAAATAAAACCTTTAATATGTCGAGATGTACGCCTCTATAAACAAACCCCGATCAAAAAATCCGGATGATTGAACTGATTGGCTGATACTAACGTAGTCTTATATAATACTTGAAATGCAGTGACACTAAGGGTACTACCTTATAATATAAAATATACATTCATATAAGAGATACTAAGAGAGGTTTTTATATCTGTGAAATAGAAGATGCTTGGGTTAAATGGATTCACCGAATCTCACGGTCAAATCCCAAAAGGCTAATACGATTTTTTTCTCACCCTCATCCAATTACTTATCGGAGAGAGAATCGTGAATTAATCGCCAGGTGGTGAATGATGGACACGATGTAAACCAAGAGAAATGTTAAAGGACATTGGGGTAATTGGGCCAAATACGTACGGATTGCAAAGAGGAAATGAGTAGCGGTCACCGGGTCAACATTTTGGGGTGGTCACCACAAAGGGTCCATGGAATTTATTTTCGCATTAAAAAAATACATCTGAGATTCTTTTTGTTAAATTCATTTAGTGTTTAAATAATAATCGAGAGTAAAAAAAAAAATATTTTATCAACGTTTGTTTCCTCAAGGCTTTTTTCCATTAATTACGCAAGTCTCTTGTGTGACAACAACTCTCCCCATATTTCCAGTACCCTACACCTCTTTCGATAACCATTGCACATGACTTTGCGTTATCGCAACAACCGCTTACCATTGATTATTTGCTGACAACGACCATTGTTCTTCTCTGGAATTTGGGTTGCAATAAACCACCCAAAGGTACCAGTACTCTCTGTACTCTTGCAGTGGAGGTCTGGTTAGTGCTATCTTTTCTCAATCTTTCCATGAGAATAGTTTCTTTTCAAGTAATGTCCGTCTGTGGAACAATACCACGGGGCTGCTCCCCAGCTGACTACAACATGGTTCTTTTCAAGTCCAATGATTACAAATTCTTGTTGAGCCGTCCTCCTAAATCAGGGGCGCGCAACCTTTTCAGAGTGAGGGCCAGATGAGACTTTTGGAAAGAGATCGCGTGCCGGAGTGAAAAACGAAATCTCAGAATTACTATATTTTGTTTACATGAATAAATTGTACAAAAATTGCATTGAACACTCTACAAATCTGATATTTTTTCTCATGAGACTTATGTATGTGATGTTATAAAAGGCGCCGAAGAAGACCCATTTAAGAATCATAAACAATAATGACGGGTGAAGTAGCAAGTTGATCCAGCATTCGTTTTGACACACGTCACATAAGTTCTCTGTTTTATGCCCTTTCCTCGCCTCTCATTTCCTCTTTGCCTCTCTCTTTCTCTTTTTCTATTTTTATCTCAGGCCAAGGATTTGAAATTAATAGTTAAAGAAGAATGAAATATACATGCATCATCGCTCGCTGATATTTATACATTTTTATCCCACTGTAAATCTTAATTGAAACCTACTTTTACGTCTAAGTCACAAAATGATATGAGTTTTACTGGGAGGTCCGCGGACCGGATTGCTATAATAAAGCATAGCAGTGTGGACGCTAAGCCTTCGTGGGCCGGATCGTTTCCAATCCTCTGGACAAACTCATTAACCATTATCTTCTAGTGGTCGTTGGGCCTTGCTAAACGGTAACTCGCTTATACATAAAAAATCGTGGGAAACAACTATACAGCCACATTTATGGTTTTACCAAAATCTTGACCAATTAGCATTCTTCTTTTGTATTTGACCGTTCCAATTCTCAAGAGAAATAAAGAATGGTCAGCTATGTCCATCCCATTATCATCTATCATTAAGGAATTTCTGCCTGCTCCCCTTCTTTTCTTTCTTTGGTCAGACCTCCCGTCTCTACGACCCTTCGGGCCCAATTTGCCCTTATCAATTTCAAATTGTTTTAAAATTGGAGGTTAAGTGGGTAGGTGTGGCGGGGAGGGACATAAGGGCACTTCAAAGAAACTTGTCATGTTGATGTTGTTGTTGTTGTTGTTGTCGTTGTTTCAGTGGTACGTTAAGAAAGAGAGTTAGTTGGAGGGGGGGGAAGAAAAAGTTATACTTCTAATAAAAGAAAGAGAAGAAGAATGAAGGAGACGAAAAAGAAGAAAGAGAATAAGAACAAGAGTAAAAAGATGAAGAAGAAAAAGAAAAAGTGATAAAATAAAATGAATAGGAAATGGAGAAGAAGAAGAAGAAGAAAAAGAAGAAGAAGAAGAAGAAGAAGAAGAAGGAAAAGGAAAAAGAAGAAAAACAAGAAGAAGAAGAAGAAAGAAACGGAGGAAGAAAAGAAAAATTGTGCTCCGATGAACTAGCTGCTCTAGTGCCCCCTCGACGCAAATACTCTACAACAACCCGACAATCAGCTAGGTCCCATCCATTCACTGTGGAGGTCCCCAGATGCCGGAGAGCCTTCTACTCCAGCAGCTTCTTCCTCGTGCTGCCGGTCTCTGGAATTCCCTCCGTGCTACCTGTTTCCCGACGTTACTGACATGCAGAGGTTTAAAACTAATGTAAGCAGACATCTCGCTGCACAACTCCCAATTTAGGATGAAACCCTAAATCTACTCCCTTATTCTCAGTAGCCCCTTACGTCTACAGTGGCGACCTGCCTTGTTTGGAGTGAAATATTAAAAAAAAATGAAGAATAAAGAAACAGGTGGATTTATTATTATAAAGAAGCAGTAGAAGGAGGAGACAATCCTACGAAAGTAGAATAGAGTATAAAGGAGTTTATCATGACAAAGAATAGATGGGGGAGGAGGAGCAGAAAAGGGGAGATAATCCTTCTAAAGAATAAGGTAGTCGGAAGAGTATGTTCTTATGAAGAATAAGTGATCAGAAAAGAGAACGTTATCCTGCTAAAGTAGAATAGGCTTAGTTAAGGTAAAGAAAGAGTTTATTCTTAGAAAAAAAAGAAGGAGGGGAAGGAGGATGGGAAAGAAGAGGAGGCATCATCATTCAATGAAGGTAAAAAAGTAGGAGGGGAGGGGAAGAAAAAGGAGGAGGCATCATCATAAAATGAAGGTAAAAAAGGAGGAGGGGAAGGAGGAGGAGGTATCATCATAAAATACAGGTAAAAAAAGTAGGGGAAGGAGGAGGGGAAGGAGGAGGAGGTATCATAATTCAATGAAGGTAAATAAGGAGGAGGGGAAGGAGGAGGGGAAGGAGGAGGAGGGGGAGGTATCATCATAAAATGAAGGTAAAAACGAGGAGGGGAAGAAGGAGGGGAAGAAGGAGGGGAAGAAGGAGGGGGAGGTATCATCATACAATAAAGGTAAGAAAGGAAGGAAGAAGGAGAGGAAGGAGGAAGGGGAGGTATCATCATAAAATGAAGGTAAAAAAGGAGGAAGGAACAAGGAGAGGAAGGAGGAGGGGGAGGTATCATCATAAAATGAAGGTAAAAAAGGAGGAAGGAACAAGGAGAGGGAGGAGGAGGGGGAGGTATCATAATAAAATGAAGGTAAAAAAGGAGGAAGGAACAAGGAGAGGAAGGAGGAGGGGGAGGTATCATAATAAAATGAAAGTAAAAAAGGAGGAAGGAACAAGGAGATGAAGGAGGAGGGGGAGGTATCATCATAAAATGAAGGTAAAAAAGGAGGAAGGAACAAGGAGAGGAAGAAGGAGGGGGAGGTATCATCATAAAATGAAGGTAAAAAAGGAGGAAGGAACAAGGAGAGGAAGGAGGAGGGGGAGGTATCATCATAAAATGAAAGTAAAAAAGGAGGAAGGAACAAGGAGAGGAAGGAGGAGGGGGAGGTATCATCATAAAATGAAAGTAAAAAAGGAGGGTACTTCTACAGTTTGTGATCAATAAAAAAAAGACTTTTCGTCAGATTGTTCCGGCTGTTTCCATAAATAGACCGAGGATGCCGAATTAAAAGGAACCGGTGTCAAAATTAAAATATGGCGACACTTTCAAACAGGAACAAATAATGAAACAACATTTAAAGCAAGAAATAACAGACACTGTATGTTCAATTTTATTTTTTAAGATAAATTTTTTCGGAGGAAGAAAATAAAACGTAACAACTTTTATACTTTTATTTTTACAAGAAAGTTTTTGGGTTTTTTTCACGAGAAAAGATTTATTTAATTATTATTTTTTTGTTTTGATAAGTTTTTTTGTACTGGTACAGCTTTTTAACAATACCGACTAGGTTACGGTTAGTTTAGTGTTACGTCAGGGTTAAGGTAAAAAAAACGTGTTTTACATATTTTTTAGTGTTAGGGTTAGTGTTAAGGTTGAGGTAAAAAAAGCAACGTTTTTTTTATTACATTTTTTAGTGTTAGGGTGCGGGTTACGTTAGGGTTGAGGAAAAAAAAAGTTTTTTACATATTTTTAGGGTTAGGGTTAGTGTTAGGTTAGGGTTGAGCTAAAAAAAAATAACGTTCTTTTACACTTTTTTAGTGTTAGGGTAAGGGTTAGGGTAAGGGTTAGGGTTAGTTTAGTGTTACGTTAGGGTTAAGGTAAAAAAAACGTTTTTTTTACATTTTTTTAGTGTTAGGGTTAGGGTTAGCGTTAGTTTAGTGTTACGTTAGGGTTAAGGTAAAAAAAAACGTGTTTTACATATTTTTTAGGGTTAGGGTTAGGGTTAGGGTTATGTTTGAGTTGAGGTAAAAAAGAAACGTTTTTTTTTACATTTTTAGTGTTAGGGTATGGGTTACATTAAGGTTTAGGAAAAAAAAGTTTTTTACATATTTTTAGGGTAAGGGTTAGGGTTACGTTAGGGTTGAGGTAAGAAAAATAACGTTTTTTTACATTTTTATAGTGTTAGGGTAAGGGTTAGGGTTAGTGTTAGTGTTACGTTAGGGTTGAGATTAAAAAAAAACATGTTTTTACATGTTTTTAGTGTTAGGGTAAGGGTTAGGGTTAGGGTTAGTTTAGTGTTACGTTAGGGTTAAGGTAAAAAAAAACTTTTTTTTACATATTTTTAGGGTTAGGGTTAGGGTTAGAGTTTAGGTAAAAAAGCAACGTTTTTTTTACATTTTTTAGTGTTAGGGTTGGTGTTAGGGTTACGTTAGGGTTGAGGAAAAAACAGTTTTTTACATATTTTTAGGGTTAGGGTTACGTTAGGGTTGAGGTAAAAAAAATAACGTTCTTTTACATATTTTTAGTGTTAAGGTAAGGGTTAGGGTTAGGGTTAGGGTTACGGTTAGTGTTAGTGTTACGTTAGGGTTTAGGTATAAAAAACAACGTTTTTTTTACATTTCTTTAGGGTTCGGGTTGAGGTTAGGGTTAGGGTTAGTGTTACGTTAGGGTTGAGTTAAAAAAAGACAACGTTTTTTACATTTTTTTAGGGTAAGGGTTACGTTAGGGTTAGTGTTACGTTTTTGTTAAGGTAAAAAAAACAACGTTTTTTACATATTTTTTAGGGTTAGGGATGGAGGTTAGGATTAGTGTTTCTTGGAAATTTATTTTTTTAATTTTCTAAAATTTTGCAGCTTTTTTGTTAGAGTTAGCGCTAACGAATTTTACGATTTATTCAATTCACAATTTAAAATGTTGGCCGCAATCTGATTGGTTAAGCGCTTCGTCATCTCACGGCTGGGAAGACTTGTTGCCACTCGACCTGCTAGGAATATCACCGGTTATTATCAGTGAGCAATCACTGATGATTTGTGTGAGAACTCCTAGTTAGTCGATGATAATAATAATAATAATAATAATAATAATAATAATAATAATAATAATAATAATAATAATAATGATAAAAATAATAATGATAAAAATAATAATAATAAAAGGAATATGGAACATGAAGAAAGTCAGTATAACACCAATAATCATAGGAGCACTAGGAACAGTCCCCAAAAACATGGAGAAAAGACTAGGAGAAATAGGAATCAAAGGGATAACTGAGACCATACAAAGGACAGTAATGATCAAAACAGCTACAATCCTGAGAAATGTCCTCGAACGCGGAAACCAACCCACATAAGAAACGAATGGAGAACAAAACAACAGAACCGGGGAAAATACAACCGCACGAATGAGGCGCAAGCATAGGCTGACGCCACAAAGATTATGGACAGAGGGTCGAGGAGGGAAAGCGCAAACCAGACCTCCACTGGAAGAGCGCGGACAGCTCTGGGACCTTGGGAAGGCTTTGTTCCACTCGGGCCCCAGAGGGGACCGATGGCCCTTATCAGCGGGAAATCGTTGGTAGGTGGCTGTTGCGATTACCGCAAGGTCATCAGCGGTGATGAACGAAAAGAGGTGGAGCATACTGGAGGCCCGAGGAGACTTGTTGTCACTCGGACTCCAGGGAATACCACAGGTTGTCGGCAGTGGGCGACCACTGACGATGACCAGTGTGATAACTCCTAGTGAGTAAATAATAATAATAATAATAATAATAATAATAATAATAATAATGATAATAATGATGATAATAATAATAATAATAATAATAATAATAATAATAATAATAATAATAATAATAATATAATAATAATGATAATAATAGGGTCGAGGAGGGAAAGCGCAAACCATACCTCCACTGGATAAGCACGGACAGCTCTGGGACCTTGGGGAGGCTTGTTGCCACTCGGGCCCAAGAGGGGACCAATGGCCGTTATCAACGGGAAATCGGTGGTAGGTGGCTGTTGCGATACCGCAAGGTCATCAGCAGTGATGAACGAAAATAGGTGGAGCATACTGGAAGTCTTAGGAGACTTGTTGTCACTCAGACTCCAGGGAATACCACAGGTTGTTGGCAGTGGGCGATCACTGACGATGACCAGTGTGATAACTCCTAGTGAGTAAATAATAATAATAATAATAATAATAATAATAATAATAATAATAATAAGAAGAAGAAGAAGAAGAAGAAGAAGAAGAAGAAAGATGGAAGAAAGATGGAAGGAAGCCAAGGAAGAAAAAAGAGATAAAGAGAAACGCAGAAACAGAGATGACAATTGAGGAAGTCCAAAGGCCCTAAAATTAAGGAGGGGGGGGGGAGAAAAAGAAAAAAAAATGAGAAAAAAGAAAGAAAGAAAGAAAGTGCGACGGAATGAGAAAAATATTGAAAGAGTATTTGGTGGTAAGAAAGAATAGAAAGAAAGAAATAAACAAAGAGGTGGAGAGAGATTAAGAGAAAGAAAGAAACAGCGAATAAGAAAACAAGATAAAGAGAGAAAGAGAGAAAAGAGAAAGGGAGGGTTGGGACATAGAGAGCGATGAAGAGAAAGAGAGAGCGAAAGAAAGAAAATATAGGGAAAGCGATAGAGAGAAAGAGAGAGAGAGAAACAGCGAGAGAAAGAGAGAGAGAGAGAGAAATAGAGACTGAGAGCGAAATAAAGAGAGAGAAAATAGGTAACAGAAAGAAAAGAGAGAGAGAGAGAAAGAGAACTATACAAAAAGAGATAACGCGAGAGAGAAAAATGGAGCAAAAAAAAGAAAAAAAGAAAATAAGAAAGAGAGTGCGAGAAAAGAGAGAGGGGGTGCGAGAGAAAAGAAAGATATAACGAGAGACAGAGAGAGAAATCGAAGTTTTGAAAGTTATAAGCATCAAGGTTGTGTACGAAAAGTGTATTTAAACAACAACATAAAAAGAAAACGAATAAAATGACGGGGACAACGGTGTCCGGCATGTTGGGAACGAAAAATGGGGAAGACCTTTGTTCCGGGGTTGACCCTTTCCACTTCCGGTCGCGCTTTCGTCAAAAATCCGACTATAATTTCGTGACAGCTGCTCGAATGAATTTTGCCCCTTCTCCCCTCGCCCCGCAGAGCCATCACGAATGGACGCTTAAAAATCCACCCATCAGATCGTCTGTCTATTTCTCCAGAGGCGAATATACTGATATATATATATATATATATATATATATATATATATATATATATATAAGGGCGTCGGGATTTGAGTCGCAATATACTCGGAATCCGGGGTTTCGAATCGCATGGCCGGTAGTGAATAGTCATATCTCTATGCTGATGAGTCTCGATTATAAAGGAGGAAACGTATACGTACATAGATAATAAACAAAACGAATATTTATTAAGAAAACCCGTCTAGAAGGGCACTGTAAGTGTAGTATTAACACAGCATTACGTTGCTAGCTGTAAATGCATCGTTCCTTTCATTAAATAGAACGCTCTTATGACGTCAAGCCGTCGGATGAAGTGTTAAAATTATCACTGTTTATTCGCTGTTCAGCGTTGGCCGAGTGGTTCAGGGCGTCGTGATTTGAGTTGCAAAATACTAGGAATCAGGGGTTTCAAATCGCATGACCGGTAGTGAATAGTCATATCTCTATGCTGAGTAGTCCCGATTATAAAGGACGAAACGTATACGTACATAGATAATACACAAAACAAATATTTATAACATGTATATATATATATATATATATATATATATATATATATGTATGTATGTATTAGGTGGTCCTGAATGTTCTGAGCGTTTTTTAGGCACACAAAGAGGATGGATTTTACAGGATTTCTCTTTTCATAGCAATAT
>OY744554.1:13864518-13872018 GCA_963556195.1 Sepiola atlantica | reverse complement strand
TCCTGTTTCCTTTGTTTTGTCAATACAGTGGCCGAATTTATTTTAACACGTGGTTTCTTGTATTTCTATTTTAGGTTTTAAATTTTAACTAATTCAGTTTTTTATTTATTTATTTATTTATTTTTATTTATTTATTTATTTTATTTATTATATATCATCCTAAGGTAAATTCATTTCTGTGTAAACAGCTGTTTGCTATTTCACTTCTATGGCCATGGGTGCCCTTGACTCTGCGGTCGCATCTGATCTTGTGGGGTTATTCATTTTATATACACTCACAAATATATTCGATAATACGGATATCGGCATTTATAGAGATGATGGATTAGCGATAATAAGAGACTCTAACAAAGTCAAGGGAAAAAACTTCTAAGAAAATTATACATATGGAAATGAAAAAACTAGGCCTAAAGTTAGAAGTAATGGCTAACATAAAAACAACGAACTTTCTAGACGTCACATTAAACTTAAGTAAAAACACCTACGAACCAAACCTAAAAGATAACGCCAACCCAATATACGTGACCCAAAGTCTAATCACCCCCCCATCAATCATAAAACATATCCTGAATTCGATCGAAAGTAGGCTTATTAACAATTCTAGCAACGAAAGCGTTTTTAAAAAATCAATCAACATTTACAATACAGCTCTAAAAAATAGTGGTTACCACAATACCGAAATTAAATATAAAAAACAGGACACCAATAATTACAACAAAATTAAAAATATAAACAAAAGAAAAAGAAATATAATCTACTATACCCCTCCCTCTAACCAGATACTAAAAACTAAACTAGGCAAAAAATTCTTAAATCTGATTGAAAAACACTTCCCCGTAACCAACTCTCTACATAAAATATTCAATAAAAATAATCTAAAACTATCCTACAGCTGCTGTGAAAACCTAGAAATGATAATTAAGGCACACAACAACAAAATACTAAAAGACAACAATAGAGAAGAAAAAAATAAACAAAGTGGAAAATATAACAAAAATAACACTACGAAGAACAAAAATATAAACAATACTAATAGAAATAAACAAAACACTAATAATAACCACCCGAATAGAAACGAAAAAGTTAGCAATGAAGAGAAAAGATGTAACTGCATCAATCGTAAACTTTGTCCACTACAAAATAAATGCCTAACTAAAAGTGTTCTATACAAGCAACGATATTTGCCAACGAAAGACCAAATAACAAGAAATACTACGTGGGTATGAACCCCCCTAGACTTTAAGACCAGATACTATGACCATAAAAGCACATTTAAAAACAAAGAACGTCGAACTAAAACAGCACTAGCTAACCATTATTGGAAGCTTAAAGAAAATGGACACTCACCAATAATTGAATGGAAAATAGTAAGACAGGCCAGTACATGTAGAAACTTAGACGACTCGTGTAGATTATGCCTGAATGAAAAATACGAAATCCTAAATTTTAAAGATCCCCGAAACCTATTAAACTCTAGAAGTGAAATAGCAAACAGCTGTTTACACAGAAATAAATTTACCTTAGGATGATATATAATAAATAAAATTAATAAATAAATAAAAAAAAGAATAAATAAAAAACTAAATAAGTTAAAATTTAAAACCTAAAATAGAAATCCAAGAAACCACGTGTTAAAATAAATTCGGCCACGGTATTGACAAAACAAAGGAAACAGGATATAGGAAAATCCATTGTTAACAAATATAGGAGCGTCACCAACAATGCCTTTGTTCGAGGGAAGCCCAACGATTGGCTGAAGGAACAACAAAGAATCTGATTGGTTTACTAGCAAGCCATGTATATAAAAACACATGACAAAAATAACTCCATGCATTTAGCCTGACGATTCCCTCCGGAGATGAAACACGGGAGCCTCTGTGTAGCTTGATTGCCATATATATTTTCATTGCTTACTATATATATATATATATATATATATATATATATATATATATGCATATTTATATATATGCATATATATATATATATATATATATATATATATATATCTGAATATATATGCATATTTATATATATATGCATATTTATATATATATATATATGCATATTTATATATATGCATATATATATATATGTGTATATATCTATGTATATATATATATATTCATATATATGTGTATATATATGTATATTTATATATATATATGTATATATATATTTATGCATATTTATATATATATATATATATATATATATATATATATATATATATATATATATATTTGGCGTGTATTTATCCAGCATTTTTTATTTAAGAAAATATAGTTCAAAATAACAGGATTCTTCTTTTTAAGTATACCTGTTTTATTTTTTCAATTTTTCTAATAATCTTTTTCGTGTTAAAACGATAAACAAAATCATGTATGTTCCATATGGATCACGAACGTTTTTGATTCTTCGTCGAATCATCACCAGGTGAAAAAAGCAAATAAAACAAAAAGCTGGAGCAAAGATGAGAATTTAAAAAGGTATTTGAGAAACAGTTTCACGCCAAGAGAACGCTTTCACACTGTTCAAGAAAAGACGTTAACAATTTAAATTCAACGCCTCCAGAATCAGCGTCACAGGATAAAATTATATTACCTTGAGCATTTTAAGATATTGTTACTGGTTTCATACGTAATATTATTAATTGATGGTTGTTGGGTTTTTATAATGATAACTTGGAGTATTTTTTTTCATTGATGTGAAATCGTCACTTGTTTGTCTTTGTCACCTTAAGATGATTAGATGAAGAATCAAAAACGTTGCTGATGCATTTACTTTGCTTTAATTGGGTCCGGAATGTATTATTTTAGCGTTATTAATAAATATTAATTAACTATAATTAATCTTAAATAGGTTTAAGAAAACTTATAGTTAATAATACTAAAATAATATATTCCTAAACCATATATATTAATATGTTAACGTACAGGTAAGACACAACAGCATATGCAGAACAACTCACTATTGACAGGAAGAAGAATGATTAATCAAGGGAGGCGCGAGAGCTCTCTATCCCTTAATAGACGACAAGAATGGCCTATGCTGGAAATCTCATTTCTTTGATCAATCATAACTCAAAAACCAATAACCAAATTAGTTAAAACTTTGCACAACAGTTTTATTTGATAGGTTCTATAAGTGTGTAGAATTTCAGCATCATTAGTCAAGGCAACCCAGAGATCCAGAAAGTTCAATCATGAAATCATGTTATCTGTGTGTACGTAGTACGAACGTACGTATGTATGTGCCACCCTGTATCTCATCAACTATTTGATAGATTCAGCTGATTTTTGGCAGATATAGAGGTTCTAGGGGCTAGTTGATGGTATTTTAATTTCAGTTTACCATATACATTAGTTTTCCAGGAATTCCAAAAAACCTTATGAGAAGGCATTGTATTGAGGCATGGTCTTTACAAAAGTAGTGACATTCCATTAAAAATGCCAGTATACTGAAATCATATGCCCTTAATAGGGTTAAGATGAAAATTCATATACACTAAATGTACAAAAGCAAGGAAATTCACAAATTTTTACACTTTTATTCTAATTAATTAAGGGTATGACTACATATCAACCAAACCATTTCATTATCACATCACTAAAGTAGTATACTGGCATTTATCATGGAATATATATATACATAATAAATACTGGCATTTATCATGGAATATATATATAAATAATAAATACTGACATTTTTCATGGAATATATATATAAATAATAAATACTGGCATTTATCATGAAATATATATAAATAATAAACACTGGCATTTATCATGGAATATATATATAAATAATAAATACTGGAATTTATCATGGAATATATATATAAATAATAAATACTGGCATTTATCATGGAATATATATATAAATAATAAATACTGGCATTTATCATGGAATATATATATAAATAATAAATACTGGCATTTATCATGGAATATATATATAAATAATAAATACTGGCATTTATCATGGAATATATATATAAATAATAAATACTGGCATTTATCATGGAATATATATATAAATAATAAATACTGGCATTTATCATGGAATATATATATAAATAATAAATACTGGCATTTTTCATGGAATATATATATAAATAATAAATACTGGCATTTTTCATGGAATATATATATAAATAATAAATACTGGCATTTATCATGGAATATATATATAAATAATAAATACTGGCATTTTTCATGGAATATATATATAAATAATAAATACTGGCATTTATCATGGAATATATATATAAATAATAAATACTGGCATTTTTCATGGAATATATATATAAATAATAAATACTGGCATTTATCATGGAATATATATATAAATAATAAATACTGGCATTTTTCATGGAATATATATATAAATAATAAATACTGGCATTTATCATGGAATATATATATAAATAATAAATACTGGCATTTATCATGGAATATATATATAAATAATAAATACTGGCATTTTTCATGGAATATATATATAAATAATAAATACTGGCATTTATCATGGAATATATATATAAATAATAAATACTGGCATTTATCATGGAATATATATATAAATAATAAATACTGGCATTTATCATGGAATATATATATAAATAATAAATACTGGCATTTATCATGGAATATATATATAAATAATAAATACTGGCATTTTTCATGGAATATATATATAAATAATAAATACTGGCATTTATCATGGAATATATATATAAATAATAAATACTGGCATTTTTCATGGAATATATATATAAATAATAAATACTGGCATTTATCATGGAATATATATATAAATAATAAATACTGGCATTTATCATGGAATATATATATAAATAATAAATACTGGCATTTATCATGGAATATATATATAAATAATAAATACTGGCATTTATCATGGAATATATATATAAATAATAAATACTGGCATTTATCATGGAATATATATATAAATAATAAATACTGGCATTTATCATGGAATATATATATAAATAATAAATACTGGCATTTATCATGGAATATATATATAAATAATAAATACTGGCATTTTTCATGGAATATATATATAAATAATAAATACTGGCATTTATCATGGAATATATATATACATAATAAATACTGGCATTTTTCATGGAATATATATATAAATAATAAATACTGGCATTTATCATGGAATATATATATAAATAATAAATACTGGCATTTATCATGGAATATATATATAAATAATAAATACTGGCATTTTTCATGGAATATATATATAAATAATAAATACTGGCATTTGTCATGGAATATATATATATAAATAATAAATACTGGCATTTATCATGGAATATATATATAAATAATAAATACTGGCATTTATCATGGAATATATATATAAATAATAAATACTGGCATTTATCATGGAATATATATATAAATAATAAATACTGGCATTTATCATGGAATATATATATAAATAATAAATACTGGCATTTGTCATGGAATATATATATATAAATAATAAATACTGGCATTTATCATGGAATATATATATAAATAATAAATACTGGCATTTATCATGGAATATATATATAAATAATAAATACTGGCATTTATCATGGAATATATATATAAATAATAAATACTGGCATTTATCATGGAATATATATATAAATAATAAATACTGGCATTTATCATGGACTATATATATAAATAATAAATACTGGCATTTATCATGGAATATATATATAAATAATAAATACTGGCATTTTTCATGGAATATATATATAAATAATAAATACTGGCATTTATCATGGAATATATATATAAATAATAAATACTGGCATTTTTCATGGAATATATATATAAATAATAAATACTGGCATTTATCATGGAATATATATATAAATAATAAATACGGGCATTTATCATGGAATATATATATAAATAATAAATACTGGCATTTTTCATGGAATATATATATATAAATAATAAATACTGGAATTTATCATGGAATATATATATAAATAATAAATACTGGCATTTATCATGGAATATATATATAAATAATAAATACTGGCATTTTTCATGGAATATTATTTGAAAGTTATGTTTCATATGTGTCTGAGTTACTGGTGCGCCGAACATGACCTTCCTTTAGAAGATTCAAATTCGAATTACAGATCTGATACAGAAAAAAAGATTTACCCCGTCGTGTCCTCTTTAGATTGACAACTCGTTATACTAAAATGGCGGCTGACTAAATCGCTGGAAAATCGCGCGTATTCTTATTATTTACTGGTTTAAATCGGTAATTTTCTGCCTCACTTCATTCCTCTCTGACGATACTTTACACCGAGTAGCGTAGATATCAGATTATATATATATATATATATATATATATATATATATATATATATATATATATATATATATATATATATATACATATATATATATATATATATATATATAACTGGTCTAGCCGAACTGATTAGCTGTGATACAGCGAAACAGTATGTATGTGGATGACTATATGAAGCTCCCTCCCTGGGTAGAACTTATTTGTAAGAATATCGCCGACTGCCATTAGCTTTAAGGCATGGCTCATTAGGTAAAACTAATTCGAGCTCTCGACACTTGATAATGTTTACATTGAGATATTACTTATATTCAGTCAGTGTCGTATGATGGGGTAGGATCGCAAACCGTCAGCTCGACGGTTGAGTTTCAATCCCGGTTTGAGACACTAACTGGTCTAACCGCACTGATGAGCTTTGATACAGCGAAAGAGTCTGTATGTGGATGACTGTGTATATATATATATATATATATATATATATATATATATATATATATAAATATATATGTATATATGTGTGTATATATATATATATATATATATATATATATAGAGAGAGAGAGAGAGAGAGAGAGAGAGATTAGTATTTCATGTATCAACATAAAATTTTATAAGGAGATATAATTGTTTATGTATCAATTTTCAGTATTTACTTCAACAGTGCTCGATATGTAAGTAGAGCTAGGTAGTAAGCTATGAACATATCGAAATCTGTTAAACTGTAGTAGTGTTATAGCAAACAGCTGTCTACACAGAAATAAATTTACCTTAGGCTAACGATAAATAACTAAATAAACAAATAATTTAAAAAACTAAACTAAACAAAAACCTAACAATTTAAAAACTAAAACCTAAAATAGAAATACAACGAACCACGTGTTAAAATATGTTCACCCATGATATTGACACAACAAACGAAACAGGGTATAGGTCAATCTATAGAAAACAGAACAATAGAACAGGATATAGAAAGTAATACTAATAAGACCTTTGTTCGTGGGAAGCCCAACGATTGGCTGAGAGAACAACAACGAATCTGATTGGTAAACTAGCTAGCTGTGTATATAAAAACACCCGGCAAAAATAACTCCATGCATTTCAGCCTAAAGATTCCCCCCGGGGATGTAACGC
>OY744554.1:13832018-13852018 GCA_963556195.1 Sepiola atlantica | reverse complement strand
CACAACAGTGCAAAGGCGAAAAAAGTACTCAACCACTAGACGACAGAGCAAACCGAGAAGATACGAAGGTATGAATTACTAAAGGGCTATACAACAAAAGTACATATTGCAGAGTAAAAAATAAAACCAAAAACAGCTTTATCAAAATTTCTAAAAGTGACGAAGCTGAAAATATCAGGAAGTTTGTGCAAGTAAAAATATTAAACAAAAATTTTAAGTTACAACTTGATTCCGGCTCGGATATGTCAATAATCAATCTTCAAACGTGGACAAAATTGGAAAAACAACTTTAGTTTAAGACGAGAAAATAGCTGAAAGCGTCACTGATGAAGAAATAAAATTAAGGTAATCTCTGCAGCATTACAGAAAAGAATACTAAAAGGAATATTATGTCGGTCACCCGGGCATTTCGGGAATGAAAAGTCTTGCAAAAAGTTATGTGTATTAAACAAGTATCGACAGAGACATTGGAAATGCGGTGAAGCTATGCAAAGGTTATGATTTGGCAGCGAAGGCACTTCCTATAAAGTTAAGACTGGCCGAAAACTGATCGATTGTGGTCTACGATCCACATAGATTTAGCTGGCTTATTGAATGGTTTCTATCACCTAACATTGCTGGAAATATTTAAAATGTTAAAAACAAACTGTAATGGAGAGTTAATAAACTGAAATGAAATGTATTTGGTTCACTACTCAGAGTTGAAAGAATGCCCTACCACCAAGTTCAAACGGGACGTCGAATTATTCGTTTTGTTTTTTTCACCATGGTAATAATTAGGAGGAATTTAACTTTGTGTATATATATATATATATATATATATATATATATATATATATATATATATATATATATATATATATATATACATACATATATATATACATATATATATAAATATATATATATCTACATACACATATATATATACATATACATATATATATGTATATATATGCATATATATATACATATATGTACATATATATATATATACATATATATATACATATATATATATACATATATATATACATACACATATATATATACATACATATATATATATATATATAACAAAATCAAAAGCGCTTTGTTTATAAAATTATAAAAATTACAACACATCAAAGAAAAAGAATCAATAATGCAAAAATAAAAAGCAAATGCAAGAATACAACTAATGAACGACTTAGATTTAAATCTTTACAAAGTTCACATCTAATATCAAGCCAATACAAATTCAAACGGGACGTCGAATTATTCTTTCTGTTTTTTTCACCAACAACATTTCAATCCGCACGTGAACGACATGGGGTTCACAACCCAACTTCTAGTCGAAATTTGAATTCCTTTTTCTTTTTCTCTTTGTTTTCCTTCAGCACTCGACGTGTTCACAACATCAACCTTTCTCTTCCGTCCACCGGGGCAAAGTGTCTACTCTTTTTATGACAACGAGAATTAGCCCATGCAAAACAAGGCTCATTTGCATAGTTGTAATAGTAGGTTGTGAACTGTGTTCCTTTTTCTATTCCGTGCAACGCGTTTTTCCTTCTTTTTCTTCCGTATTCTCCAAACGCATGCGAACTTCGTGACGTTCTCTACTCGACTCGCCCCGATTCGAAAAAACACCGCCTTTTATGTAGCCTTCTTTGCCACACCTGATTTGCATAATGCAACCCTCTCAGTCTCGTAATTTAATAGGCGTGGGTGAGCGCCTCGGTGTGACGACTGTCTCCTTCCGTGCCGTCAATAGTGAACTCTCGTCGCGTGACAAAAGTTAAAAGTTTCCATTTGGTAACCAGAACACTCTGGGTTCAATTCCCGATGGACAATACACGGTGAAACCCTCACTCGTTTTACTTGTTGACCTGCATGATGGCTGCTACACCAACCACGGAATTGACCATTATCTCTTTACATGAATTGTTCGCCCGATTCGGGGTCGTTGACCGCATTGTATCAGACAACGAAATGCAATTCACGTCTAGTAAATTTAAACTATTCTGTCAACATTTTGCAGTAGAGAATATCACGATCGCACCGTACCATGTAAGAAGCAATGGTCAAGCAGAACGCTTCAAGAGAATTATTAAGAAAGTGAGGAGCACATTTACCGAAAAGGCCATTCAATAATTTTAGCAGATATTTTATTTATATTATTATAATTTTTTTAGAGTTTAACGCGGTCACGGCTATCACAAACTAAAGTTATGTAGCACACTCAGATTCTCTGTCCGCGCCGTAAAACACTTAGCCACCGTGCTATCCACTTTTTCGCATGTATATATGATGACTTCAAATAATAATGTGCTATCTTCCATGACGTCAGCAGAAGTGATGTATGCAATAAAGATTAAAACAATGTTTGATAAATTATTGCCAACCCATACGGAACCGGGACGCAGAAAAATGTCGGATGTTAAAAAAACAATAAATCCTACTAGGAAACAGGGCTAGTTTATAAACAGATTATAAACATGGTCTACATGGTAAAGGGACCCAAGTTTACCCACAAAAGACACATAAACCAGATGGGAAAATGATATTCAGATGCTGTCGAGAATGATACTCCAGAGGATGGACTAATGGATGTCGTGTTCGACACATTTGAGATACAAATCCTGCAAACAGGTACCTAACCTCGAAGATTAAAAAGAGAACGTAAGATTGCGGACGTGATTGTAACAAACCTTAAAAGAAAAGGTATTGACTTAATACGGAGTAAGGCTGAAAAAAGGGTGCTAGGGTGGGATGGGTATCTACCCTATTTCGTGACTATATGGATTATTCTATACACTGTGTATAGAGGAGCCTACGAGAAAGGACGAGGCAGTCTCGGAGCAGTCTTTCTGTAACATACTATTATGTATTTCTGTTTTATTTACTTTTTTTAGTCACGGTGTTTCTATTAGTTTAGCTTAGTTTATTCATTTGTTTTTTTAATTTATTTTTTTAAATAATTTTTTTCATATTGTCATCCTAAAGTAAAGTTTATTTTTTTGTTTAAAGTTAATTTCTATTTCGCTTCTTATAAGATAGAAATGCAATACAGAATAACTGACAGTGCATCAATTTTCAGCCAAAAGCTGCAGCCATATACTTGGCTTTAAAGATAGTAGAAGGTAGTAGCACTGATAGATTTATCATCTTCTCTGACTCCCTATCTGTGATCACAGCAATGAAAAATAAAAATTTAGATAACCCGCTAATTGTAAAAATCTTAAATAAGATCGCTAATATTTACAACAAAAAGAAATGTAAAATTAAACTATGCTGGATACCGAGCCATGTCGGTATTCGTGGCAATAAAAGAGCGGATAAAGCCGCAAAAGAATCCTTAAAAATGACACCAACAAATACTAGTATCCCATAAACTGATCTTCGACCTACTATTAACAAGATAACCAAACAAAAATGGCAAGAATGTTGGGATGAGTGTCAAAATAACAAATTGTATGAGATTTGGCCAACTATAGATGAGTGGCCCCTGGAATATAGAAAAGTAAGGAGAGAAGAGGTTATAATAACCAGACTTCGAATAAGACAACGCAGACCACTCATAAGCACTTATTGGAAGGAGAGGCGTCTCCAATGTGCATAGCGTGTCAACAAGCTTACACAGTCAAATATGTATTAATAGATTGTCAAGATCTGCAGCAAACCCGAAACAAGTATTACGACTCCCCAGATGTAAAACACTTGTTTGAAAACATAAATGTGAACATTTTTTAGACTTCATCAAGGAAGTTGGACTGTACCAAAAATGTGATTGCAAGTTCTTCATTTTCACCTTCATTATCTTTCCAGACAATGTAAAATAATCTGATTGAAATAAAATAATTGAGAACTTTATTCGGCATTACATAACCCATAGTTGATTGCTATGCCGTAAAACAAACCAAACCAAACCAAACTAACATTTTCAATTTCTAGGTCGTCTGAATATGTGCATGCCATGACCCATCATAATATTTTCCACTCGCTTATTGAGCAGCGTCATCCTTCTTTAAAATGACATATACATGATGTTGTAGCAAAATACGACACTTGGAAAAAATAAAAACAAAGGAAGCAATAAAAGCCAAAGTTGTATACACAGATATCCGACAGTTTATGTAGCAATAGTTAGAATTACATATTACATAATGTTTCAATGCAACCGCCACCGGCGAGAAATATCATGTTAGGGCGTGCGTGAAATTGGTAACACGCTTTGGTGACCATGTCCTTGTCTGTAGCAGCGAACGCCTCCATGATGTCAGCCTTCAGAAAGTCGACCGTGTTGTTGGCGCGTTTGTTTGACTTGACCCCGACAAGGACCCAAAAGAAATTTTTAAAAGCTGACACAAATTCGGCGACCAGTGGTGAGGAACATTGTTAAGCATTTATATATGGGTCGTAATGGCCTCGTGTGCAGGAGTAGTTGGTATTTTAAACAGTATAGTACTGATTATAATGTATTCCGAAACCAATTTAAAACAATTCAAAATACTCAAAGCTATTTTTATTAAAACCCAACAACTATTAATGGCATTATGTATGAATCCAGTAACGACATTTTAACATTCTCAACGTAATATAATCATATCCTGTGACAGAGATTCTGGCGTTGTGGAGTTTAAATTGTTAGCGTCTTTCCTGTAAGAGTGTGAAAACGTTCTCGAGCCCGCTTCTCGGCTATTTTTTAAAATTCTCTTCTTTTCACCAGCTTTTTCGTTTATTTCCTTTTTTCGCATAGTGATGATTAAACGAAGAATCGAAAACGTTTGTGATAATTTTTTTTTTTTTGATTTTCACAAAATAAGAGCATAAGAAAAATTGAAAACATAAAAAGGTGTAATTAAACAGAAGAATTGTGTTTTTTGGATGTTTTCTTAAATAAAGAAATGCTGCCTAAATATACACAATATATGCATAATATATATATATATATATATATATATATATATATATATATATATATATATATATATATATGGGAAAATGAAAAAGGAAAACCAAAAAATGGATGTTTTTTATGTGTACATCAACGTTTCGTCTTTATTTATAAGACTTCATCAGACTTCATCAGACTTCTTAAATTCCCTCATTTTCTCAAAACGCTCTCTAAGACCATAACTTTCGCCCATCCACCAAAATCACAGCCCCCCCCTTCCTCTCTACCCATCCTCCTTTCCCTGCATACACCCCGCATACACAAACATTCCAACTTACTTTTTCCCCTTCAATCTTGAACGGCAGCCATCTGGTCAAACACCCCCTCCCCCCCTCTTCTTCACCCCCCTCTCTGCCATCCACTTTACCCCTGCTCATCCCCCCACCTCTTTCTCTTACCACCAGCCACAGTAGTCCTGGCTCACCCCATCCTTCCATTTTTTCCCCACTCATTCTTTTCTACATTCATTTCTATTTCTCCAACAAATACGGACGTCCACCCAGCAGTTGGCCACTATTTCATTCTATTTTTCCCAACATGTCTACCCTACATGTATCTGTGCTTGCATGACATTTTTTTTTCTCTATTTTATCATCCTGATGAAGTCTTATAAATAAAGACGAAACGTTGATGTACACATAAAAAACATCCATTTTTTGGTTTTCCTTTTTCATTTTCCCATCACGTCGGATTACTTTCATCCTTCTCTTCCCATATATATATATATATATATATATATATATATATATATATATATATATATATATATATATATATGTTATTACAAATATTTTATATATATATTATATATATATATATATATATATATATATATATAGAGAGAGAGAGAGAGAGAAATATTATATATATATATATATATATATATATATATATATATATATATATATATATATATATATAAGTAAGCGATTTTTTAAATTTTTCTTACAAAACATTTTCAGAACAGATACCTTTTTGTGCAAGTTATTTTACGAATCGTTTCGCTTAAAGTAAATAAACCAAGACGCGTATGTCAATATTGAATCTGTTCCCATCAAGCTCGTCAGAAAGGTACATAAACAGTTTTTAATTTGCAAAGATTCTATAACGCAGTGTTAAATGATAGACAGACGCTCAAAAAGTAAACTTTGAGCTCACGTGTGACCATCGGAAGTTCGACATCTTCAAATATTATATATATATATATATATATAATATTAAATTATACAGATTTTTTTTATTTATATATATATATTTATATATATAGTGAATGATTTTATTCAAACATGTACAAGGTCTGCTAAACTGGCATGTCGATGTTATCGATCTACAGCTCTCAAGAGCTGAGGTCTCATCAGGCAGAAAATTATTTTTTGATCCAACCTGGTTGCTGAATTCCAGGGAGAATGAAGTCAAGCAAAAAAGAAGAGGAGAAAGAAATAAAAGTCATGTGGACAGCAATCCGGCTAATCGGGGTTTAGGTGAAAAACAAGAAGCGTCTGATCCGGCAGCTTGAAATCGTCTAAACAAGACGTTCTCCCAACAAGTATTAGGGTTAAGGTTTGGGTTAGGGTAGGAGTTAGGGTTCGGGTTCAGGTATATACATGCAGCTGGCGACTGCTTGTGAATTCACTATTCCCAAAATAATCCATGCGTTCGTTCATGCACCTATCGCAATAAATGAGAAATTCTGGTATGACTTGGCCCGGTGATGCGAGTGTCAAATCGGCAACCTGGGATGATAATAAGGCATAGAAATGATTATTTTTGTTAACTATTAGAACGTAGATGCGAGGAGAAACCTCAAGTGCTCACAATGTACTCACTCTTCAACTACACAATCGACATAGCCTATCTCTCAGAAGTCAAACTTCCTAATACAGGCTGTCGTAAAATCAAAGTCCCTTAACTGTGTAGTGTGGGTTGTTTTTTCTCAAGACATTTCAAGTCGAGAACTTTTTTTTGTGGATTTTTTTGGCGTTCGGAACATGCGACAAAGCAAGGACGCTGGACGACCAGCGGCGTTGAACAAGAAAGTGGTCTGAAATAGATATAAAAATGTGTAACGGCCAGCTGTCACCCCATTTCCCTCTTTCCCCTGAACTGTGTCAACTGCTGCTGATGAACGGGTTAACCTAAATCGCCGTTTTTCATTTTTGCCTTTTTCTTCATATCCCTTTTTAGCACAGGTGTCCGACCATTAATTCTGGTCTTCATAGAGTTGCTTTCGCTCTCAGTGACTGTGCCAATGTATCACTCCCCGTCTGGTTTGGCTTTCAATGTCAGTGTCATTACCATCTATACTCACACTTTTGAGACTTTCGATCAACATAAAAACTCTTTTTTAAAAAGGTGCCAGGCTATTGTTGATCTTCGTGTAATCTTCTAATTATTTCAGGTGATTGGAATGCCAACACAGGCGCAGATGACGTCAGAAACAGTCATATTCTTGGAGGATTTGCGATTGGTAACCAATATTCTAATAATGAAAAACTTGTCAACTTTAATGCAGTAAACCAAATGACCGTTTCAAACAGGCCTACTTACTGGCTAATCGGTGTCACAGCTAACCTAATCGACCACTTTCTTATTTCTTGGGTTTTTTCCCGTTAGAATGAAGGACGAAGACTGTAGTTCGCTAGAAGAAAAGTGGTTGGCATATAAACGTGACTAGACAAGAACAGAGATAACAAACAACGTTGGTAGATTACGAACTGATATTTATATGGATGAAAAAGAGAAGAAAGAAAAAGAATGTTGCTTGCAAAAGAAGTGCCTTTGCGGACTCACTGAAAATTCCAGTTGTCTTGTAACAGAATTCCTTCTGGGGACGAGGCCGTGGAGAATAGTTCGGAACATCAAGATGGATTCGTGCGTATTATATATATATATTGTCGCAGCAGAGAAGAAGCGATGTTAACGGCAGCGAAGGCTGGGGAGAAGAGGCCGATATTTAAAAAATAGGCGCTTTCCTGGGTTTTCTGCAGATATTGAAGCAGTGGTCTGTGATTGGCTGATTTTAATCCAATCACAGGGCACTTAGAATTCACTGCGCTTAATAATAATTCCAATATGTTCAACGCCGCTGGTCGTCAAGCGTCCTTGCGTTGTCGAATGTTCCGAACACCAGAAAAATCCACAAAGAAAAGTTCTCGAATTGAAATGTCTTGAGAAAAAAAAACACCACCACACAGTGGTTTATTGTTGGCGAAAACAATGAAAAAACAAAGAAAAAAACTTACACGTGGGGAAAATATCGTTGTTTTTTCGTTGTTTTCGTCAGCAATGACCAACTGTGTGGTGTAGGTTTTTTTCAAGACATTTCAATTTGAGAACTTTTCTTTGTTGATTTTTCTGATGATCTTGAAGTATTACAGACAATATTGACGTAATTATATTGTTTGGCTCACCTCCAGAGAAACAGACCGTTAAATATACATCTAACAGGAATGTTATGTTTTTTTAAAAATGTGAAAATATAAAAACAAAAAAATAAAAAATAAAAACCATGGTTACTGGAATGTAAAATCTACCTGATTATTTATTTAAGTGTGAATGTATTATTTATTCCTACTTATTCAATTACTTTATTTGTGTTGCATTGATTAATAAGTATATTTATTTGCAATATGTAGAAATATGTGTAAAAGAGAGTTAGAAATAATACAACTCGTTTATTTATTGTAGCTTTCCTCAGGATGAAAAAAATGCAGAAAAATCATAGTGATTAATTTTGATTTGCCTGAAAATGTTCGAGTTTCTGCATAGCTGTGGAAAGTAAAATGCAAAAAATTAAAACAAGTTAACCCGTTTATCAGCAGCAGTTTACACAGTTCAGGGGAAAAGAGGGAAATAGAGATGACAGCTAGGTGTTATACATTTTTATATCTATATTTAGCTTAGGGAATGTGTCTGGATCCAATATGTCAAAACCGAGCGTGGCCGATAGGGGGAGGGCGGAAGTTTTAACTTATTGTCATATTTCGAATTAAAAAGAAAAGAAATTAGAAAAAATATTATATCTTTTATGAATATAAACGCATGGGGAGTTTTTTCTATTTTGAAACGCAAATTCTGATTAAAAACGAAAACTGTGGCAAAAAGAGAGAAGACGGAACTAATACCTTTTAGTTTATTTATTTAAGCGTGAATGTATTATTTATTCCTATTTATTTAGTTACTTTATTTGTGTTGCATTAATTAATAAATACATTTATTTGCAATATGTTGAAATATGTGTAAAAGAGAGTTAAAAATAATATAACTCGTTTATTTATTTGTGTGAATGTATTAATTTATATTTATTTAGTTTATTATTGGCATATTAGTAATTGATCAGCAATTATTAAAATATTTTTGATTATATAAGTGTATGTATATGCAATATGTCAAAAAAGAAAGGAAATAATAGTCATTAGTTTTCTTAATTTATGTGTGAATGTTTTTATTCATTCCTATTTATTTAATTATTGGTGTATTATTAATTAACCAAATAACATTAACAAAATTATGAGCATAGAAAATGTATGATAAGTGAGAGAGAGAAATGGGAATGATATCTAACTATTTTATCTATTTATGTGTGAGTGTCTTTATTTATTCAGATTTTTTTAGTTATTCGTGTATATTTATTAAAAAGTGTATGCATGTGTAATATGTATAAATAAGTGTGAGAAGAAAGGGATGAAATCTAACTAGTTTATTTATCTCTATGTGAGTGTTTTTATTTATTCCGATGTTTTAGTTATTTGTGTATATTTATTACTAGAACATGTGGTATGGGATGATTATCCAGGCACCTATGTTAATTTTTCTTCGACCAATATGAACGTGCTTATTTAATGGAAATAAATTATAGAAACCATTTCCTTGTTTGATGATGTTGGAGTGTGTGCTGAGTGCTGCTTCAAGGAGTCTGAGTCGAGATTTATTTGATATGGATTTAATGATTTTAACCTGTTCAACATTGAATGAGTGGTCGTGTTGTGCAACGTGGGAGAAAAGCGTGTTAAGAGAGTTGCTGTTTTTAATGTATCTCTTGTGTTCATCGAGCCTTCTTCTCAGTTGTCGTTGAGTTTCCCCTATGTATATTTGATGACAATTATTACAATATACACACACACATATATATAAATAGATATTTTAATAAAATGAGTCGTTCAGTTTTAAAGCATTGCTGGGTCAGTATTATAAATTGAAAATAGAAGCCATTATCAATGCAAGATAAATTTATTATTATTTTTTTTACTTTAATCTTATTAATTTCGGAATAAAATTCTATCATCAGAGTTGACCAGTATTGTGTCATTTTTTTTCATCAAAAACACAAAAAAAAAATTAAACAAACTCTTATTCTTCTGTTTTTCTGATGAAATATCCTTGTTATGATGTATCCACGCCGATGTCGTTGACGGTTATGAATTCAAATTATGAATGTCGAACGAAGAAAGCATATATATATATATATGCAAATATATATATATATATATATATATATATATATATATATATATATATATATATATATATATATATATGGCGTTACTTTTATTGTAATACAGGATTCGAATCTTATCATAGTCAGCCACTCTGATGAGCCGCGGCCATATTGAAAATAAAAACCGCGGTTGATTTTAGAAATTCTGATTCACATTATTTAAAAAATATGAAACGTTAGCAACATTTAAAAAAACATTTTGGAAAATATGTTTGAATTCGAAACAATCGATTCGGACGTTTTCGTTGTCGATTCACTTATTTAATTAACTAGTTGGATGCTGAACACAAAATAATATTATTTAGCAAAGAACGGGTCACGGGTCGTCTATATTCTGGGGTCCTTCTTGTCTGTCTCTTTATTTCTTTCAGTTCTTTATTTCTTACTTTCTGGTCTTCTTTTCATTTCTCTCTTCCCCCCTTGCTTTCTTTTCTCTCCCCTTCTTGCTTTCTTTTTTCTTGGTCTTTTTTTTTTCTAACCTCTTTCCAAATACCTGCCCTCGTCTCTCCCTCTCTTCTCCCCCGCACATCTACTCCCCTCTATTATTGTGTTTATTCTTTTGTAAAATCTTACTCATAAAAGTTGTGTTTTAAATCTTCTAATGAGTTTGTAAAATAAAATGAAGTAAAAGGTCGTCTTTATTGTTTATATATATATATATATATATATATATATATATATATATATATATATACCAGTATCATTAAAAATAACGGGCATCTTGTGTCTGGATATTTTGTCTATGATCCTTTCTGTTTTTCTGATTAGGTTCTTAGTTTCAGACGGAAACTGGCTGATAAAATTGCCATAGCTTCCCAAAGCGCTTTCGGACCATTCCAGGTCCATCGTCAGTGGAGTAATGTTAACCAGGCATAGACCTAGGAGTGAATATATATTCTATACTCGAAGCCCTATACATTAAAACAGAAAAACCAGCTATTAACAAGATTAACTATACTATTAGTACTAATATACTCAAATGCCTATAAATATAAATTTAAATTAAACACTGTCTTTTATTTTTCCCGCCTTAATAGAATATATATTCACTCCTATGTCTATGCCTGGTTAACATTACTCCACTGACGATGGACCTGGAAGGGTCCGAAAGCGCTTAGGGAAGCTATGGCAATTTTATCAGCCAGTTTCCGTCTGAAACTAAGAACCTAATCAGAAAAACGGAAAGGATCTTAGAAAAAATATCCAGACACAAGATGTTCGTTATTTTTAATGATAATTGTATAAAAGAAAAGATGCTGCCAAGATACACACACACACACACACACACACACACACACATATATATATATGTTCTTATATTTCCGTAGCTTCTGCTGGAAGGTTTGGTTTTCCATTTCGACAAAATGGGAAGAGAAGGATGAAGGTAATCCGACGTGATGGTAAAATGAAAAAGGAAAACCAAAAACTGGATGTTTTTTATGTGTACATCAAACGTTTCGTCTTTATTTATAAGACTTCATCAGGATGATGATATAGGGAAAAGATATCATGCAAGCACAGATACATGTAGGAACATCCAGTTTTTGGTTTTCCTTTTTCATTTTACCATCACGTCGGATTACCTTCATCCTTCTCTTCCCATTTTGTCGAAATGGAAAACCAAACCTTCCAGCAGAAGCTACGGGAATATAAGAACACACTATTCGCAGCCAACTCCCATATATATATATATATATATATATATATATATATATATATATATATATATATATATATATGCTAAGTAATAATCAGTTCTAAGTGACAGTCTTCTGGGGTTTTAAGGTTCAATCCTCAGTGCGGGAAATATTAAGAATGCAGTTCTGAATTACTTAAGACTTCTAGCCGGTCATGTCTGATAGAGAAAGAGAAAGCTACCCCGGTGAATTAAATAAAGGGTTCCGTTTGAAATTCTGTCAGATTCCCGAGTTAAACAGAAAGATTCCCGAGTTTGACAAGATGCACGTGAAGAAGGTTAGAGGTCATATCGGACGAAACGTTGTGTAATAAACACCCGAATAATACAAATTATACTATTAATATCTTTAATGTTCAATTCATTAGACTATATTCTTTTCAGACTGATCTTCTCTATTTTTCGTGTTCAATTTAGGATTTTAGTGCAGTATATTTACTTTTGTCATGAAACCATCCTCCCAGGCATTACATCTTTGTTTTTGGAAAGTAGTGGAGTATCTGTTATGTTATCTTACCATAAAACCAACCTTCAAGACATTACGTTCTCTGTGTCGGTTTATATAGTTTATGTTTGTTAATCCTACCATCATCCCATGAATTACCTTCTCATTTGGAGTGTTATGTATTTTATGTTCGTTCGACAAACAAACAAACAAACAAACAAACAAACAAACGACGACGACGACGACGACGACGACGACGACGACGACGACGACGACGACGACGACGACGACGACCATAATAATAATAATAATAATAATAATAATAATAATAATAATAATAATAATAATAATAATAATAAAAACAATAACAATAACAACAACAACAACAATAACAATAACAACAACAATAATAATAATAATAATAATAATAATAATAATAATAAAAACAATAACAATAACAACAACAATAACAATAACAATAACAATAATAATAATAATAATAATAATAATAATAAAAACAATAACAATAACAACAACAACAATAACAATAACAATAACAATAACAATAACAATAATAATAATAATAATAATAATAATAAAAACAATAACAATAACAACAATAACAATAACAATAACAATAATAATAATAATAATAATAATAATAATAATAATAATAATAATAATAATAATAATAATAATAATAATAATAATAAGCGCAAACCAGACCTTCACTGGAAGATCGTGGACAGCTCTGGGACCTTGGGGAGGCTTGTTGCCACTCGGGCCCCAGAGGGTACCAATGGCCCTTATCAGCGGGAAATCGGTGGTAGGTGGCTGTTGCGATACCGTAAGATCATCAGCGGTGATGAACGAAAAGAGGTGGAGCATACTGGAAGTCTGAGGAGACTTGTTGTCACTCAGACTCCAGGGAATACCACAGGTTGTTGGCAGTGGGCGATCACTTACGATGACCACTGTGATAACTCCTAGTGAGTAAATAATACTAAAAATTTAAAAAATTAAACTCTTTTTCTTTTTTTTTTTAAAATTAATTTAAAGAAATATTATTTTATTTATAACTGGTGCCGCCCTAGGCTGACACCAGACAACATATTTGTAGAGGGTCGAGGAGGATGAGAAGACCGAGGAGGGACAGCACAAACCAGACCTCTACTGGAAAAGTGCAGAGAATGCTGAGACCTTGGGGAGGCTTATTGCCACCCAAATCCCAGAGAAGACCAATTGTCCTTACCAGCGAGAAATCAATGGTAAGAGGCTGTTGCGATACCGCACCGTTATCGAAAAGAGGTGAAGAATACTGGAAGTCTAGAGAGACTTGTTGTCACTCAGACTCCAGGAAATACCACTGGTTGTTGTCGGTGAGCAATCACTGACGATGATCTGTGTGAGAACTCCTAGTGAGTACAAATAATAATAATAATAATAATAATGATAATATCATTATTTTTTTGGCATGCATCTGCAGGCCCGTCTCAATGCACCCAACACACAACATTCGACATTTCTTTCTGATGGCAGGTTGTTTTTTCCCCGCCGCACCCAGGGGGCACGTCGCACGTTTTCGCTTGTTAACAGTGACCACAAAATGGCGCCCTCCTTGATTCGGCGCCAGGTGTTACTCGTGCCATTTTCTTCCAGCAATATGTCTGTCATTATTGTCTGTGTTATGTGGGCCGATGTCTTCAGGGAAAACATGAGCAGATGAAAACGGAAAATAAGCAACAAAGCTGGGAAAGAGAGAGAGAGAGAGAGACTAAGATAATGAGAGAGATACATAGAGGGATAAAGAGAGAGATAAAGAGATAAGGGATATATATATATATATATATATATATATATATATATATATATATATATATATATATATATAAAGAGATAGAGATGAAGAAAGATACAGCGAGAATAACGAGAGAGAGAGAGACAGATAGAAAGATAGGGAAAGATAAAGAGATAGATTAAGATAGAGCGAGAGAGAGACGAAGAAAGATAGAGCGAGAAGAAGAAATAAAAGGAAAGATAGAGTTAGAGAGATAAAAAAATAGAGGGAAATAAATAAGTAGACAAAGTGATAAAGAGAGAGAGGGTTAGAGAGAAAGTAAGGGATATATATGTACATACATATATATGTATATATGTATATATATATACATATATATATACATATGTACATATATATATATATATATAGAGAGAGAGAGAGAGAGAGAGAGAGAGAGGGAAAGAGAGAGAGAGAGAGAGATAGAGAAAGAGGGTGAGAGATAGGATGCTAGAAAAGGATAGAGGCTGAGATAGAAAGATAAAGCGAAATTCAGCGAGAGAGAGAGATGAAGAGATACAGAGAAAGAGAAAGAGATAGGAAGGTAAATAGTGATAAGAGCATGATAGATAGAGAGAGAGAGAAAGAGAGATAGAGAGATAGAGTGAGACAAAGATATATAGAAATGTAAATATGAAGGTGAGAATTCCAAGGCAGAAGCAATGCAATGTTGAAAATCGGAAGCTGGAATAAGATGAACAAAAATAAATGACAAGAGACGGTATTTCAAAATTTCAATATAAAGACAGTAAATTGTAAAATTGGTGAGCTTACTGTTAAATATTTAAAGGTCCGTAATGGTAGAGACTTTAATCATTTCGAGAGTAACAACCTCTCTTTTTCAAAAAGAAAACAAAAGTTGGACTGGCTGTGTCAGTTGAGGAGAGCCAAGTGGACGCTGCTATTCAAAAAAGAAAAACATGTGATTCGCAGAAAAGAAAGACAAGTCCTGCAGAAAATGCAATAGTTAAGATATGTAATAGATTATTAAGATTAATTAATTTTGTTAATCTTAAATAATAATATTTGAATTTCATTTATTTTGTTGTTGTTGTTGTTGTTCTTCTTCTTCTTCTTCTTCTTCTTATTATTATTATTATTATTTGTTTTTTAATTTATTATTTACTTTTTCTTTATTATTATTTTTTTATATTAAATATTTAATATTTATGTTAATTGTTGCAATTGTAAATATAGGTTCGAATATAGATATAAAGTTAGGTTTTGGGTTAGAGTTTGGTTAGCCGTTTAAAGTGCTTACAATTAAATCCCATTTCGCCTCGTTGATTTAGTAATATACTCTCATCAGGAAACTTAACAATAGCTCAATTTTAACTAAGGCTGAGTTGTGTAATGTCGGTGTTGTGGACTTTTTTAAGATATTCCATTTTACCACAGGTATATTTTCTCTTTTAGGCATAACTAATTTACATTTAAATTCATGTTTACTTGTTTTAAGCTTTCATCTTCGAAATCACAAACGTCCCAAAAAAAGTTATGTCTTTTTCGGAGCGAAAACTATTACGTGTGAAACATGTGCTACTTTTCTGGGATATCGATCTATTTTTAGTTCTTGTAAAAGGAAGGAATACCAAAAAATAAAGACCAATCTAACTCAACAGAAACAAAACACTTCTGGGGCAATATGTGGGAAAAGTGGCAATTCAACAGCATACATTCCTAGTTAACTATTTCTCGTATCCTTAAGAAACAAATAATCCGCCGCAGATTCTTGTAGCTCTAATACTCTGGTTTATAAAATAAATGTTAGCTTTGATAAGCTAAACGTGAATTATTTTTACTCATTTTGACTTGGATATTTAGAGTTGTCGAAAAACGCAATCCCATGCATTACACAATGACGAATCGAATTTCAATGGTGCCGAGTTATCTATTCCTAACATATAAGTGGGTACACCAATTTGTACTTTCATTTTGTTGTCTTACAAAGTTGTTACCCCGGAAGAAATAACAGAACATAATTTATTTCGTTTAATTCGCATGTAGGTGTACTGACAATACCCAGACTTATGCATCAACTCTGATCTTCTACGGACCTCCTGTATGCTTTATTGTCGTTTATCCCCATCCCCCGATGGTATAATATGGTTTACGTCATATCACGTCAGATGTCCTGACCCACATTTCCCCAGATACTAATTGTCCCAGTGTCGTCTAGTTTTCTTTAGAATTTCAAATCACATTCCTTTTAAGACATTTTGATGAATCTTTATTCCTACTATGTGTATTGAATCGCCTAATTAACTTCCAATTTCTCTACAAAAAATATTTTAAGGTTTTTCTACTTCCTTTTACTTATGTAAATATTCAAAAGAGAGATTAGAATATTTCTGGTACTCAAAGGTTGTCAAAGGTCCTCCTGTATGTTTTATTGTCGTTTATCCCCATCCCCCGATGGTATGATATGGTTTACGTCATATCACGTCAGATGTCTTGACCCACATTTCCCCAGATACTAATTGTCCCAGTGTCGTCCAGTTTTCTTTAGAATTTCAAATCACATTCCTTTTTAAGACACTTTGATTAATCTGTATTCCTACTACGTGTATTAAATCGCCTAATTAACTTCCAATTTCTCTACAAAAAATATTTCGAGGTTTTTCTACTTCCTGTTACTTATGTAAATATTCAAAAGAGAAATTAGAATATTTCTGGTACTCAAAAGTTGTGTTCATTGTATTCTACCAGCTGACATGAGGAAATTAACATTCAATGGACTAAAGCGACTACAATTAATTACGTCCGCATTGCAACGTAATTCTTTTTCAGTTGCTATATAATGAATACTTATATTTGGTGACGTGTACAGAAGCGTTTTCATCCAATTTATTCTTCGTATTTGTGTATTACCACTCACAAAAAGATGTTCATTTCACTATTTCTATTATTATTTTTTTATGTTTTAGAAGAGAATAAAGTCACACTAATCAGCTTGATCTATAATTGGCTACCAGTTTGATTGTTTTAGCTTTGAAGTTTTGATTTTTAATTTTTGATTTCATATATTTCATATATTCATTTCCAATATATCTCCAATTTTTTTTCGTATTTTCATTCTTTTTACTATTATTGTCAACTTAGTAGTAGTGTTCACTGACAATACCGGTGGTGTTCACTGAAATCTGAGTGACAACAAGTTTTTCCAGATTTCCAAGACTCTCCACCCGTTTTCGATAACCAATGTAAATTAATTCACGTTATCGCAACAGCGGTTTGCAATAAATATATCACGAACAACAACCGTTAGTCTTCTCTGGGATTTGAGTGGCACAAGGATCCAGTATGTGGAGGTCTCGTTGGTGCTCTATCTCCTCTGTCTTTCTATCTTCCTTGACCTTTCACAACAATTTTGTGTGGTTTAAACTTAGAATGGCACCATTACATGTCAGTGTATGTTTTTCTTTCTATTTTCAGCTATTATTATTATTATTATTATTATTATTATGATTATTATTATTATTATTATTATTATTATTATTATTTCTACTCACTAGGAGTTCTCAAACTGGTCATAATCAGTGATTTCTCACTGATAATAACCGGTGATGTTCCCTGGAATCTATGTGACAACAAGTCTCCCAGATTTCTAGTACTATCCAATTATTTTGATAACCATTGACAAATACTTTGCGTTATAGCAACAGCCGCTTATAATTGGTTACTCGCTGACAACAACTACTGGGAGTTGGGGGGCAATAAGCTCCCTAAACTCTCTGTAGTCCTCGCACTCTTCTACTGAAGGTTTGATTAGGGTTCTCTCTCATCGATCTATCCATCCTCCCTAACCCTTCAAAGCTATTATTATTATTATTATTATTATTATTATTATTATTATTATTATTATTATTATTATTATTATTATTATTACTATTATTATTATTATTATTATTATTATTATTATTATTATTATTATTATTATTATTATTATTATTATTATTATTATTATTATTATTATTATTATTATTATTTGTACTCACTGGGAGTTCTCACACAGATCATCGTCAGTGATTGCTCACCGACGATAACCAGTGGTATTTCCTGGAGTCTGAGTGACAACAAGCCTCCCCAGACTTCCAGTATTCTTCCTCTTTTCGATAACGATGCGGTATCGCAACAGCCTCTTACCATTGATTTCTCGCTGGTAAGGACAATTGGTCTTCTCTGGGATTTGGGTGGCAATAAGCCTCCCCAAGGTCTCAGCATTCTTTGCACTTTTCCAGTGAAGGTCTGGTTTGTGCTGTCCCTCCTCGGTCTTCTCATCCTCCTCGACCCTCTACAAATATGTGGTCTGGTATCAGCCTAGACCGGCACCAGTTATAAAAATAAATAAATAAATAAATAAAATAATATATCTTTAAAAAAAAAATTTTTTAAGTTTAATTTTTTTTTAATTTTTAAATTTTTTGCTTTCAATTCCTTATTTTTGCATTATTATTATTATTATTATTATTATTATTATTATTATTATTCCATATGTAGCTTCGAGTTGAGACGTCCGTGTTTATTTAATTGTATCATTTTATTACACGTTTATTTCTAGACAAATTAGCAACATGCGTGCAATTAAGTGTATACAATTAACTGTTTATGCTTCGGAAATAAACAACCAACAAAGGTTGATTTTTCTTTTAATCTGACCGACGCATAACACTCACGCGTGTTGCCAACCTGCTTACTGAGCCTGACGTGATATTGTCGAGCCGTCAACCACTTCCACATATCCCTGGTACTTGGCCACTGCATTTCCGCTCCTAAACAGTCCCTCCATACACCTAGCTTCGACCATTTCCGGTCACTTCATTTGGCTGTCGGTGGGTCGATTTCGAGTTAGCGTTGTTGTCGACAAATTATGGAGGCGACGTTTTGGCATACGTCCCCGGGTGATTGGTTCTGCCTCGGGCGTTTTGTCCGCTTCGCCGATCACGTTTCTTGATTCAGATGAGAGAGAGAGAGAGAGAGAGAGAGAGAGAGAGAGAGACAGAGATGGGGGTTGGTGGTAAATTGACAGGTTCCGATTGCATGAATACTGAACAAATACCTATGCCAGTCTACTTTTTTTCGATGACCACCAGAATTTAAAAATATGATGTTTTGGAGGTTTATCTGTTAGTACGCAAATTTGAAAACATGTGATTGGCTGACCAAAAAAAAGGAATAGGCAGAGTACACATTACTAAGGCAATACATCGAAATCGCGTAACTCTAAAGGAATTTTGAAATTTCATACGTGTTTTATAAATTTAAAGAAATTAACATAAAACAATAAGGTAAAATAGAAAGTATACACTTCATTATGGCCGCCGTATTAGAAATCCGAAATTGCGAACCAGTGTTAATCAAAATTAAATTACAAAATTATTTTAGGCCGCATAGCTTTTCATGGAATTTTTTATTTTATAACTTCCAATTTCAAAAAAAAAAAAAAATTTCATTTGATTGTTTTTCAAAAATATTTTCAAAATTGAAATTCAATTAAAGGCTACAATTATAAAAAAAAGTTTGAATTTATTATTTGTTAATAATCAAACAATGTCTTGAAAATATATTTGCACCCCCCTATTTATTAAT
>OY744554.1:13802018-13827018 GCA_963556195.1 Sepiola atlantica | reverse complement strand
ACTGGAAACAGCACTAATCACAGCCTCTAACACCATCAGACAACGAAATGGCTTCTACAATCTATCCCTCTTAATAAGCAAAATTATCCTGACCGAACAAAAACTAAACCTAGATCATGGCTAACCTTTCTTTTCTTCGTTCTCAACTGTACTTATATACAAGTCCCCGCATACACACTCACGTACTAACTCCCCCTCACATACATTTTCATTCACTACGAATCAAAACCACTTAACCACAAATAACAGCCTTATGCAGCTCGACCCTGGTCCAGCGCTCTTAGTAGCCACGGCTACTACTTTTCCTCATCAAACCATCATGCCAACCCAATATTTCCATGTACTTGCATGACATTTTTCTGAAAATTATCATCATGAGGAAGTTTTACAATAAAGACGAAACTTTGATGAATATATAAAAAATATCTCTTGGTTTTTCCTTTTTCATTTCATATATATATATATATATATATATATATTACTATTTCATGTATCCACATGACATTTTATAAGGAGATATCATTTTTATGTATCAATTTTCAGTATTTACTTCAACAGTGCTCGATACGTAAGTAGAGCTAGGTAGTAAGCTATGAAAATATATTTATGGCAATTAAGCTACACAGAGGCTCCCGCGTTTCATCCCCGGGGGGAATATTCAGGCTAAAATGATTTTTAGCCTGAAGATTCCCCCCGGGATGAAACGAGGGAGCCTCTGTGTAGCTTAATTGCCATACATATATTTTCATAGCTTACTATATATATATATATATATATATATATATATATATATATATATATATATATATATATATATATATATATATATATATTTAGGCAGCAAGTCATTATCTAAGCAAGCGTTGTTGAACATCACGGAACTTTCGCGTTTGTATATTTTCCTCGTGAGGTTCTCAAACTGTCGAGCCATCTTTCTGGTTTCAGGTGGCAATCCGTATAGTACTTCGCCGATAGTTTTTAATTCGGCCATTTTCTCGAGCGCTTTCGACTTTCGTAGTCGTCTTCAGGATTAGGGTTTTGTTTGTTTTTTTAATTTAAATAAGAAGACTGGAGTTAGTGTTTTATAGTTATCGCTACGGGAGAATGAAAGAGAGAAGAGGGTGTGTGGTTGAGTTCATTTTATTCTATCGTTTGTGTGTTTGGTTTTATTGTTTATTTATTTATTTTATTAGTTTTTATTTTTGCTATTATTTATTTATGTATTATTATTTATTCCTATTACTATTATTACTATTATTTATTTATTTATTTATCAATTTATTTATTTATTTTTTATTTATCAATTTATTTATTTATTTATTTATCAATTTATTTATTTATTTATTTATTTTGTTTTTACTTAATTTCCATTTAGTTATGGAATACTTTTAATATGTTGGTACCTGTGTTGAAAGCTATTTTGTTAATGTTAGGCTGTTTAGTTTTAATGAATATTGCTTCTAGTATTTTAAGTCTGGCTGTGCAGTTATTTTTGTGTATTATTTTGGTGTTAGATATTAATATTTTCCGTATATCGGCCGACTGTAGTCTTTTGTTATGTGTAATAATGTGACGTTGGATGGCGCTGGTATCGGATAAATGGTAAGTTAAGCGTCGACGGTTTGAGAACCTCACGAGGAAAATATACAAACGCGAAAGTTCCGTGATGTTCAACAACGCTTGCTTAGATATATATATATATATACATATATATATATATATATATATATATATATATATATATATATATATATATATATATATATATGTGTGTGTGTGTGTGTGTGTGTGTGTGTGTGTGTATGCGTATGTGTGTGTGACAAGTCTAAGCTAGTTTAAGCGACAAACCGACGGAAAAAGATTTACAGAGAGTTGTCTTCAAACAAAGGGGCAGATGCGATGCCCGCCAAACACACAAAATAAGCAAACACACCGGACTGACACACCCTTTTTCATGTATCCCTCCACCGGCACCTTTAAACAATCCATAAAATTTAAACAGATAGATAAATAGAGAGAGAGTGTGAGAGAGAGAGAGAGTGTGTGTGTGTGTCTGTGTGTGTGTGTACGTGTGTGTGCGTGTTTGTGTGTGCGTGTGTGTGTGTGTGTGGAATTGGATTGAGACAGAGGGAGAAGCAATGTAAATAGGTGTTTTTTCCATTGACCTGAGCAATTTATTAAAATTTAGTCACGTCCGCACTCCTCCGTCGGCCGCCATACACATTTCAGAGTCAGATATCACAAGTCCTCATTTCCTGACTTTTCTGAGTCATAAGCGGTCACTAAAATTCTTAGGATTTATCCAGGTTCGTCTCTCTCTCTCTCTTTCTCTCTCTTTTCTTTTTCTCTCTCTTTCTCTCTCTTCTCTTTCTCTCTCTCTTCTCTCTCTCTTCTCTTCCTCTCTCTCTCTTTCTCTTCTCTATATCGCTCTCTTTCTCTCTCTTTCTCTCTCTTCTCTTTTTCTCTCTCTTCTCTCTCTCTTCTCTTTCTCTCTCTCTCTCTTCTCTTTCTCTCTCTCTTTCTCTCTCTTTCTCTCTCTCTCTCTGTCTGTCTCTCTCTAATCTCTCTCTCTTTCTCTCTCTATATCTATCTATCTATATATCTCTCTCTTTCTCTCTCTCTTTCTCTCTCTCTCTCTTTCTCTCTCCCTCTCTTTCTCTTCTCTATATCGCTCTCTTTCTCTCTATTCTCTTTTTCTCTCTCTCTCTTTCTCTCTCTCTTTCTCTTTCTCTCTCTATCTATCTATATATCTCTCTCTTTCTCTCTCTCTCGTGCTCTCTCTCTTTCTCTCTTTCTCCCTCTCCTTCTTCCTCTGTTTCTCTTCTCTATCTCTATCTATCTATCTCTTTCTCCTCTCTCTTTCTCTCTCTCTTTCTCTCTCTCCTTCTCTCTCTCTTCTCTTTATCTCTCCCTTTCTCTCTCTCTATCTATCTCTCTCTTTCTCTCTCTCGTTCTCTCTCTCTCTTTCTATCTCTCTCTTTCTCTATCTTCTCTTTCTCTCTTTCTCTATCTATCTATCTATCTATCTATCTTTCTCTCTCTTTCTCTATCTATATATCTATGCCTTTCTGTCTGTCTCTGTCTCTCTCCAGATCTCCCTTATCTATCTATCTATCTATCTATCTATCTATCTATCTATATATCTATCTTTCTCTGTGTTTTTCTGTCTATCTGTCTGTTTGTCTCTCTCTCTCCTACCCTGTCTGTCTCTATTTTCCGTTATCTCTGTGTTTACCTGTCTCACTCTGTTACTGTATCGTTCTTCTTCTCTCTCTATCTCTCTCTCTTTCTCTTTCTGTATCTCTCTGTCTCTATATCTTTTCTCTCCTTGTGTCTCTCCTTGTATCTCTCTGTGTCTCTATATACTACTCTTAGAATGTATCCAGATTCGTCTGTCTGTCTGTCTGTCTTTCTGTCTCTCTCTCTCTCTCTCTCTGTTACCCTCAATCTCTGTCGCACTCTTCCTCTTCATCTTTCTCTCTGTCTTTCTCTTTTTGTTTCTTACGCCATCTCTCTCTCTCTCTCTATTTCACTCTCTCTCTCTCTGTATCTCTCTCTCTCTCTCTCTCTCTGTTACCCTCAATCTCTGTCGCACTCTATCTGTTTCTCAATTTCTCTCTCTGTCTCTCCCTCTTGTTCTCTCTCTCTCTGTCTCTCTCTATCTTTTTCTTACCCTCTCTCTCTCTCTCTCTCTGTACTCCTTTGTTTATGTGTCTCATTCTGTCCACTCTCTGTCTCTCTGTCTCTCTCCCTCTCTCTATCTATCTATCTATCTATCTATCTTTTTGTTTCCCTATTTGTTTTTTCACTGTCTGTATCTCTTCTGTCTCTCTCTATTCTCTCCCTCTGTCTCCTTCTCTCTCCCTTTCTTTCTTTCCTTCTCTTTTTCTTCGCCTCTTCGTGTGTCACTCTATGTGCATCTACGCACGCGTGCATCTACGCACACCCGGTAACGGCGAGCCACACCAACCCCCACACTCGCACTATCTACGCCAGAGACATCCCGTATTTCACGCACGAGAGTCCTTACGCCATCCCAATACAACGTGGCGGGAAAAACAACGACATTAAGAACGTAGTGAGAGAAAAGGAGAGAGAACGAGGGGCTTACAAAGACACAAGATGGTGGTTATTAACTGTTTGGCTGCCGCGCGGCTAGAGTTTAAGTAGGAAAGTGTGCGGGGGTTTGGCCAAGGAAAGTGAGTAAGGAGATGCTTCGCGGCGCTCCTTCTTAATTTGATGAAAAAAATATGACTCATTCCATTTTGGGGAGAAGCTATTATTTCGCAACCTCTTTCCCAAGACCCTAACCCTAACCCTAACCCTAACCCTAACCCTAGACCGTCGATCAGCCTCGTTCTCGTTCGTCGACACTCGGTTCTTCGAGATTTCCCCATTTTTCTTCTTTGCACTTTCCAATGAATGTGTCGCGAAACCTTTCTCTATCATTCTTTTTTTTCTCTACTGTTTATTCATCCAAATCACACTTATAGATTAACGGCCTTAAAAAAAACACGGGCGGATGTGACGTCATTCAACTAGTGCGAATATATCGTTAGTTTAGATTGGCCAATAAGATAATAAGAAAACTTCCAATAGAAAACAAGAATAACATTATATGTAAATTTTTGGTGATGCTGGTATCATGTCTGAAATAAAGCGGCGAATTGTGCTTGGATGGACAGCCGTTTCCAAAATAGACAATTTCATGAAGAGTATTGATTTACTCCTCTCCAGGAGTTAGGCACAAGGCCAGTTTTTATCTTACTCCCACAAGTAAGATGTGACCCAAGGTCGGGTCGGGAAAGTAGGATTTAAAAATTGCCTGGGCAGCCCCGTCGACATTCCCCGGTAGGGGCGCCTCAGGCAGTAAGCAATTAACTAACCCCCCCCCCCCCCAAGAGCGGAGGTGAAGCCTAGGAGGGTGGACCTCCTAGAACTGCACAGGACAGACCCATAGACCGGCGGAATCAAGCCCCGAAGGCCAAGACAATACCGGTCTATAGGGTGCAGTATCCATCGGAACAGATACTACACTTTGATCTTAGCCAAAAGGCCAACATGAAGAGTAGAAAGTTCACTATGACACTGTTTAATGAATACATCATACCTATGGTAGCGAAACATGGACACTTAATACAGCGATAAAAAAGCTAAAAGTGGAACGCATTATGCTCGGCATCAGGTTACGTGAAAGAAAAAGAAACACATGGATCAGACAGCAAACTAGAGTATATGGCATCATCACCAGCATACGAACGGCTAAACAGATGGGCAGGTCATCTATCGAGATATACAGGTGGGCACCTAAAGCGAGAAATTGGAACGCGAGGCAATGGAAAAAAACTAGAAGGAGGCCAAAAACTCGGTGGAGAGACGACCTCGAAATCTAACTAGGTCCTACTTGTCCACACCTAGTCAGGGATAAAACAAAGCGAAAAGAAACCAGGGAGGGTGTCCTCCTCTAGGAGTGATAAAAAAAACTTGATGATTATGATGATGGTGAAACTTTTTTGTTTCACTTTTATTATACAATATTCAGATTTAGTTCACGAATATTTTTACTCAACCAACTTTAAACACAAATTTCAAGTCGTTTACGTATCTTGCTTGATATATTTACATGCATATATTGAGTGTATATGGCCTAGGAGGATAGGGGATTGATATTAATTAGGTTGGATTGCTCTCTCTTTATTCGGATGGTATTGGCCTTTACTTTTAACTCAATCACCTTAGTACGCCTTTTCCCATTAAAACACCAGATCAGATCGTCTAAATAAAGATATAAAGAACTTGAAGCATAAAAACTTTTACCAAAATGACCGGATTCGGCATTAAATAACCCGAAAAAAGTTGATATGCCGTAAATAAAAAATCAAATTAAACAACATGTATAAATATTTGAAGATATATAGAACTTGAAACATAAACACTTTTACCAAGATGACCGGATTTTGTTATAAATAATCCGAGAACGGTTGATATGCCGTAAAACAAAACAACTCCAACAAGACTCCATAAATAATTATTTAAAGATAAAAAGTACTTGAAGTATCAAAGACATTTACCAAAATGGCCTCATTCGGTATTAAATAACCCGAAAAGGGTTGATATGCCGTAAAACAAAACAACTAAGCAAAACTCCATAAATAAATATTTAAAGATAAAAGTACTTGAAGACATTTTGGTAAATGTCTTTTTATGACTTTTACCAAAATGACCTCATTCGGCATTAAATAACCCGAAAAAGGGTTGATATGCCGTAAAAAAACAACTAAAGAAACCTCCATGAATTAATATTTGAAGTTCTTTATGAACTTGAAGCATGAAAGACTTTTACCAAAATGGCTTCATTCGGGATTAAATAACCCGAAAAAGGGTTGATATGCCGTAAACAAAACAACTAAGCTAAACTAAACCAATTAAAACACTTCCATAGGCACATAAGCGTTCAACTGGGCTCCCAAACCTAAGACCACCTGGTACCTCGTGCAACATTCACCATGGACAAGTGGAGTCGGCTTTCTCTAAAAGAGGATATTTCTTGGGAATATTTAATTGACAAGCAGTACCAGTCGAATGTAGATCACGGTTACGGGAAATGATAACGTTAGGTTTTGCAATGAGGTGTCACTATCCTCACGTATAGAGTGCCAGGTATTCCAAAATGGTCACCCATCTAGTATTGACAAGGTTTAACGTTGCTTAACTGGCGTGTTACCATATTTGGAAATGTAGAAACCGTACTTGTATATACATATATATATATATATATATATATATATATAAAAATAAATGTTTTGAGGTACAAAACTTATAAATACATTTAAAAATGATACGCGGAAATCTCTCTAAGGCCCTTTCGACTATCATCTCGTCAGGAGAAAATCGAAAGCTGTGCCAGTAGCTATAAAATAGACTGTTTTGAGGTCTTGCATAGAACAGATTCCAAGAACCATTTGAAAATATTGGAATCTGTCTCTATTGCTATTCGAAAACCTTCCTTGTGCCGGCAGAAGGAATTTATTAGATCGCTAAATCTCTTTGGAGAACTTTGAACTCCCTCCCTTTTTGTTTTTTTTTGTCCCATAACGCAGTGCATTTTAATCGGTTGTTTAAGTAAATCATTAAATTGACTTTTAATCGCTTTAGCGCTAATTTTGGCACTTTCAACTTCACCATTTGCTTTTTCTTTCAACAATATTATTAATTAAAACTATCGATTTTCTCCTGACGAGATGATAGTCGAAAGGGCCTTAGAGAGATTTCCACGTATCATTTTTAAATGTATATATATATATATATATATATATATATATATATATATATATATGGGTAGATAAAAAAATAAAACAATCCGACGGGATGAAATTTTTAAAAAAATGTATGTATGTATAATTATATGCTGACATTTTTCACACTTATTTTTGACACTACATATTGGCATATATTTCCCTCCATTCAAACCCTACGACTATATATATCCCCAAATTATATGACATGTCCGTCTTTCATCATTTTTAGCACACTTGTCATCCGCTCTTGAAAAAGCCCACATCACATCGGGCGAAACGTTGAGCTTATGGGACTTCCACTGTTCCATTTTTAAGTTCATATATATAAATATATATATATGTGTATATATATATATATATATATATATATATATATATATATATATATATATATATATGTGTATATATATATATATGTGTATATATATATATATATATGTGTGTGTGTGTGTGTGTAAAGGAGTAAGGCTACCAACATTTGTAAAAAGTTTTTTGTTTATTTCAACATTTATTTATTATTTTGTTATTTTATAATTTTATAATTTTATTAAACGCGTTTCAAGCGGTGGTCCGCTCTCATCATATATGCAAATACATTTGAAGAAATACTTTTCGATTTGAAAGACATTTTTTCAAATGGATTTACATATCTGATGACAGCGGAACACCGCTTAGAACGCGTTATATAAAATGACAAAATGATAAAATGATAAAATGATAAAATAATAAATAAATGTTGATGTTTGTAGCCTTACTCCTTTACATATATACTTTTCTCTCGTTGGAACTGCACTAATACTGCACTACCCTCTTTTATATATATATATATATATATATATATATATATATATATATATTATAATATAAAATGAAGTAATAAAATAAGGTGTCAATCAAATTTTATTAGAATTCAAAGTTTATGCAAAGCATCCTTAAGTCCTTAGCTCATGAGTTTTCAAAGATAATTCTTCTCTTCAGAGGACCATTACCGCAGTTATACTACTACAGGCAATAAAATTACGCTTTTCTTGAACCTGTCAAACAGGAAGCAGGACAGACATTATTTTGAACCCGTTGAAGTCATTCTGAGATGTAGACAATTTAGTATCGCCTTCTGTTCGTTGGGGATTTGTCATGTCTGGAGAGAAGATCACTTATATATTTTTCGCTCTTCTGGCTAGATGTGATGGGAGTCCGTCTTATTTTGCTCAATTCGGATTTAGCGGGTTTTCTAATTAAACAACGAATTTGGATTTGATTAGAGTTGCACATGTTGGGATCTCGGAACTTTGATTGGACTTTTTGTATTATTTTGATTGATTTATTTATCATTAACATTGAATATGGACATATTTCGCGACTGGATAACTTTGCCGGCCCCTTCAATTTCACATATTTGGACTGCTGTTTGTATCTTGGAGTAATGTCCTTCCTGATTATGCTTCTCAACTTGTATGACCTGGATGGACTGTATGGATTCAACAAAAGTATGTTTTTGGATTGATATGTTTGATGTTATGTATTTTTATATATTTGTGTATATAATTTTTTATATATTTTCAAAGCGTAATTTTATTGCCTGTAGTAGTATAACTGCGGTAATGGTCCTCTGAAGAGAAGAATTATCTTTGAAAACTCATGAGCTAAGGACTTAAGGATGCTTTGCATGAACTTTGAATTCTAATAAAATTTGATTGACACCTTATTTTATTACTTCATTTTATATTATAATATTAATGCTCTATCCAGTATATTGAGCTTCAGTTTTTTTATCCGGATGTTTCACTAATTATAAGATATTAGTTGACGCTTATATCTTTTGTTGGATTGCTTCATATATATATATATATATATATATATATATATATATATAATAAAGCTAATAGCTACATTAGTTTCATAACCATTACCCGACCGCGCCGCCTCACAAGTCATCTTGTAAACTCTAGCTAAATTTAAAAACATCTCTAAAAACATTACTGACCCCAATTTAAAAAACTAAACATACTCGAAGCTATTTTTATTAAAACCCAGCAACCTACAATTAATAACATTACGTATGAAAGCAGTAACTACATTTTAAAATAGTTAACGTAATGCAATTTTATTCTGCGACGTTATTTCTAGTGTCACGGAATTTAGATTTTTAACGTCTTTCTTAAACAGTTCGAGACCGTTCTTTTGGTATCTAACTGACTTCACGAGAGCGTTTCTCGGCTATCTTTTGAAATCCTTTTCTTATATCTAGCTTTTTTATTCATTTTTATTTCATCACCTGAAGATGATTCGATGAAAAGTCGAAAGCGTTCGTGATACATATTGTAACAAACTTTAATTTATTATGAACTGTTTAAAACTAGTTATGCAAATAAGAAATTCCAAGTTCTGTCATTGGGTCGTTCGTTATATATATATATATATATATATATATATATATATATATATATATATATATATATATTGTTGAATATAAGAGACAACTCGTGTCTAGATATCCTTTGGTAGATTCTTTCAATAGTCCGAATTCGGATCTTAGTTTCGGAGTGGAATTGGCTGATGAATTTGCAATAATTTGCATTAGTCTCCCAAGTACTTTCGGACCCATATTCGGGGGGAATGAGGTTTATCAGGTATAGACCATGTGTAGTATTTATAGTTTTTTGGCGGGAATTATGTACTAACTACGAAACTATATTAGAGCTATACACATTTTAGAATATTATTACTGATATTAAAGTTAATTTTATTAATTCGTTTTTTTTGGTTTTTTAATATATGGAGTTTTTGTTTGTTAGTTCTAAATTCTCAGATTTTGGTATTTTCTTCTAAGCGTTTTCTGAATTCCGATCGGGGGCAGATGGACCCAGATGGGTCCGAAAGTACTTTGGAGACAAATGAAAATTTATGGCCAATTCATCAGCCAATTCCCCTCCGAAACTAAGATCCTAATTCGGACTATTGAAAGGATCTACCAAAGGATATCTAGACATGAGTTGTCTCTTATATTCAACAATGCTTGCCTGCAAGAGAATGTGCTGCCTAGATATATATATATATATATACATATATATTATATATATATATATATATATATATATATATATATATATATATACATATATATATATATATATATTAGATCACTCTATACTGCTTGGTATCTAGCCGCCGACTCGCTATTTACATTTTAAATTCCTCTCTATTTACTAACTAATTAGCTATGGCCGATGGGATAAGACCCTCGACTACGAATCAGTGGCGATTTGTGATCGGGGTTCGCGTTGAGAATTAGTTCCTACACTTAAGATTGCGTTAGCATGAAACATCGATGTTAGTAGGTATTTAAATAATTAATAAATATTTATTTATAAATATATATATATATATATATATATATATATATATATATATATATATATATATATATATATATATATATATATATCATCTCACATTCAAAAATCTGATATTTATTTGCTCGCTTGGTTTGCTTGTTGGATGACATCGTCCTAGCGAGTACAATATCCTAAGTGTGAGACATCGGCCTGGGTTCTATGTAGTTGGATTACTACACCCCTTGTTGAGAAGAGTAGGTACATTCCACAGTTGGCCTTCGCACGCTTGAACTTGAGTTGAGCACGGTTATGAAGAAGACAAGAGTTCCCGAAATATTATATCATACGGAGTTTCCACCAGACCATCTTGATACAGGTATTACATAACATTGTAACATTGTGTAGATAAACAGATATACGTGTGTTTGTGAAATATATATATATATATATATATATATATATATATATATATATATATATATAAATATTTGTTATTGTTTTAGGGTCAAACTATTTAACTTGTTCCACCATTATATGTCTTATTTGCTCCAACTTGTGTTACACCTCTGCATTGTATTGCCTTCTAAGTATCACATTTCTATATACAAGTAAACAATGCTTCAAGCAAACTACATAAACCTCTTATATATATATATATATATATATATATATATATATATATTTATATATATATATGCGTGTGTGTGTGTGTGTGTGTGTGTGTGTCTCTGTGTGTGTTACGCATCTAGCTGGTATTCTATTTTTTACTTCCGTAACTGAAGCCATCTTACTCCTACACGAGACACTGATGGATTAGCTGATGCCAAACATCGTCAAAATATTAACGCAATCGTTCGCGAGATTCTTGTTGACGCCATTACGTCCTCTCGCCGGGGGACTCGAAACTGCTTAGATGGCGACCACGATTGTTTTAGGAAGACAGACAAGGATCATTAATCAAATCTCTCCGCCATACATACATACATACATACATACATACATACATACATACATACATACATACATACATACATATATACATACATGATGATTGCTTCTTCTCGACAGAAGTTTGTCATCTCTCCACTTAGTTGCTGTGCGGTCGTGCCCACGTAGGTGGCTTTTTAACCCAGCTTCAGTCTTACATAGCCATTCACATATGTGACACCCAAACTTTCCTTCTGGTAAGAGTGATTGAACGTTGGCTTAATTTTTATTTCATTTTACTTCCGTCAAAGTTCTCAGAAATCTAGGGTCCTTTCCTAAGGATAACACTTGATATCTTTCTCTCCACTTAGTTGTCGGGTAGCCGTGCCCACGTAAGTGGCCTTTTAACCCAGCTTCAGTCTTATATAGCCATTCACATAGTTGACACCAAAACTTTCCTTCTGGTAAGGGTGACTGAACGTTAGCTTCATTATTGTTGTGGCCCTACAAGGCCGGTAATAATCTAGACAAACACAGTGGTATAATTTTGAAAAGTATTAAAAGAAATACATCACAAAAAGGTGCGCATCGAATTCTGGAGCCGTAACTGACATCAGTACCAGTATTTAACTCCTTCCCACCGGAGAATATGTGACACAAGGTCGGAAGATGGGGAGTGTCAAGCCAGCGCCCCTAAAGAAGGAGCAATTTGACCTAGCAAAAATAGCGTGGGCAACCCCGTCGGCATTCTCCGGTAAGGACGCCTCAGGCAGCAAGCAATAATCTTACTCCTCCCCAAAGAGGGGAGGCAAGGCCTGGGAGGGTGCACCTCCTAGGAAAACCCAGGATAGTATACCTCCGCCCGGCAGATAAAAGGCCACCGAAATGACCAAGTTCCTGCCGGACTGATTGTCGAGATCGAAACCTCGACTGGTATGTCCGTTACCGTCACTGGTTGGCAAATGAATGGTGCCAGTAACTACCACGACGTTTAGTCGTAACTGTGTTTACTGTGTCCGGGTAAGTCCATTAATTACTGAGATAGGTAGATCAGCTTACGCTATAACAATTTTGAATCTTCGAATGTCTTATTATGTTGGATAATGGCTCTGTGGGAGCGGACGCATCTTGGGGTGGGCGTATCTGTTGGAAATCGTTAGTTTGACTTGCGCGATTTAGTGCGGGTTAACTCGTGCAGTCGAGTGCAGAATAGGGCTATTCTCACAGTCAGAGCTCACAGACGTGACAGGGTCACCGCATTGATGAGACCCCAGATCAAGGGTCAATGTGCACCTGCGCATAGAGGCTCTGTGACGTCACGGGCTTTTGCGTGGGAAGCAGAGTTTGTGCCAGTGTGGGTTTTGGAAGCGAGCCGATCAGACGTGATTTTTATGATGTAGTCTGCAACATAATTAGGGGAATTAATTCCCTAAGAAAATATAGGCGATAGATCTCTTTCCCCCCCCCCACCACGAATGGTTAAGGACTTAATTGATAAGTAATTACGAAAGCAGTAATTTGCTCTCTCTCTCTCTCTCTCTCTCTCTCGACGTTAGTAGATATCTCCCAGCTGACGAATAACTAACGCTTGAAATAAAACAGAACTTACGTTTAAAAGATTGTTTGTCTTCTGAGTCGGTCATAGAGTTGTTTGTGTTGCAGCAGTGTGGTTCACGGCAGAAAGAAAGAAGAAAGAATTCAACCACTAGACGACGCACCACTCCACGCGGCGAAGAAAAGATTGAGGGCGCGAGAAATTTAAAGGTATGCAAATTATATGATTTATGGTGTTAAGGATGACGAGTGATTAAACGAGAACTGCCACGGCCCGTTCCGGGATTAGTATATAAAACGAGAACTGCCGCGGCCCAAGCGGGGGCTATGCAACAGTTAGACTACTTTTAGATTTGCAGATTAGACCACATATATGACAACTTAGCCCTGGAGATTGTGATAGTATAGCCTCCTCATAAATCTGTTGATCCTGTCTTTGGTTGTGTGATTTAAGATGATTTGCAAGTCCAGCTTTTAACAGAAGAAATCTATCACATACAGCGCATTTCAGTTCCTGACTACATTTGTATTCTGTTTTCTATAATACACTTTAAAACAGCATGATGGACACGTCGCTCTTGGCTTTTGGCTAAGATCAAAGTATAGTATCTGTTCCGATGGATACTGCACCCCATACTGGTTTTGTCTTGGCCTTCGAGTCTTGATTTACGCCGGTCAATTGTTCTGCCCTGTGCAGTTTTGGGAGGTCCACCTTCCCAGGCTTTGCCTCCCCTCTTTGGGGAGAAGTAAGTTTATTGCTTACTGTCTGAGGCGCCTCTACCGGGGAATGTCGACGGGGCTGCCCAGGCAGTTTTTAAACCCCACTTTCCCGACACGACCTTGGGTCACATCTTACTTGTGGGAGTAAGATAAAAACTGGCCTTGTGCCTAACTCCTGGAGAGGAGTAAATCAATACACGTCGCTCTTGAAAATCCTTACACATTTCCTTCATTGTGTTTCTGTATAGTGGTCAGTCTTCCAATGATGCTTCCCAGTTATCTACATCCATCTCAAGTAGTTTCAAGTTGTTTTTTAGGACATCCTTAAATCTTGTTCATGGTTTATGTTGTGGTCTCTTCATTCTATCCTCCTTATCGCCATTAAACAGCTGCTTTGGGAAACTTTCGTCCTCCATCTTAACCAGCTGTCCAATCCAGAGCATGGGATTATCAATGATGTCCATCTCTATACTAGTGCTATTTGGATGCTGAAAGTCTTCCAGTTAAGGTAAAGTATTCTTCGAATACATCCCCACACACATGCATACATACACACATATGTGGCAATAAAGAGGAACACTCACCACCAGGAAAAAGAAGGAGGTGCTTTGCATGTTTTATGCAGATTTAAAAAGGGCTTCTCTTCATAGGTTCAGGTGTTTATGTGATTTGCATATGTGGGTATCAGGGGATATAAATGAAGAGGATAGCTAGGAAGGAGGAGAAGCGATTTTGGATTGGAGTGAGAAAGGCAGAAAGTGGGTTGCACGAAATTTTGTTGGAAATTGAAAGACAGTCAAAACGTTTGGAGAGAGAAAGGCAGAAAGTGGGTTGCACGAAATTTTGTTGGAAAGGGAAAGACAGTCAAAACGTTTGGAGAAAAAGGCAGAAAGTGGGTTGCACGAAATTCTATTCGGTAGAATTACAGTCAAAACTTCTTTTTTTTAATTTTATTTTTCTGGCACAGTTAGGTAACATACATAAATACATACATACACACATACATACAAACATACATAAATAAATACATACATACATACATACATACATAAATACATACATACACACATACATACGTAAATACATACATACATAAATACATACATACATACATACATAAATACATACATACAAACATACATACATATAGTTTGAATTACCTACTAGACACCATCATCGAGTGTCTTCGGTCTCTCCGTACAAGGGTGTGTCAGGACAACCTGACATGAAGATACTTCACTCTACAAGTACACCCTGACAAAATATACAAATTAACAAAGTATTCAAAACCCAAATAATATCCACTCGACACGTCTATACACTGGCTCATACGAGGAATGGTGCAGTTTCTCCAAGTAATCTTACATCAAGTAACACCACTTAGCTAGATACTCTACCAGACTAGATGATTTTTGTCCTGGAATCTAGTGAGACCAAGAGACCAAAAGACAGATATACTATAACATAGTTAATTGGTCAATTAGGGAGAACAAAATTAATGTTCTTAGTTTAATTACTAACTCAACATTTTAGACTTTGGTTGAACACTCGGATATATATATATATATATATATATATATATATATATATATATATATATATATATATATATATATATAGTGACCGGTAGTGAATAGTCATACTTCTATGCGGATGAGTCTTGATTGAAAAGAGACGAAACGTATACGCCCATAGATAAATAAACAATAACAAATATTTATATTTGAAGCTCCTCGTAAAAAAGTAGAGCACTGTAAATTGTAGTACTAACACAGCGTGACGTCACTTGCTTTATATGCATCATTCCTTCACTTATAGAAGTTGAATGCCTGTATGTTTCGCCGCTTTTAAATGTGTTAAAATTATCATTGTGTATAAGCTGTTCAGAATTGGCCTATCGGTTAGCGACGTTGGATTTGGGTTGAAAAATACTTGTAATCCAGGGTTTCGAATCGTGTGACCGGTAGTGAATAGTCATACTTCTATGCTGATGAGTCTTGATTGAAAAGAGACGAAATGTATACGTCCATAGATAAATAAACAATAACAAATATTTATATATATATATTTATATATATGTGTGTGGATCAAGTGTTAGCCCCAGGAAGGACCACCTTGGTTTCTGAGAACTTCAACTGAAGTAAAATAAAACAAGAGAAATTAATGTTCTTACCTTTTGACAAGCAATGTAGAACTTTAATGGAATATTCAAATATCTATGTATCTCCTAGATAGATCAAGTGTTAGCGCCAGGAAGGCGCCTCGTGATTTCTGAGAACTTCGTCTGAAGTAAAATAAAATAAAAGAGGGATATATATATATATATATATATATATATATATATATATATATATATATATATAAAGTAGTGAATAGTTATCTCTCTATGCCGACGCGTCCCGATTATAAAGGACGAAACTTATACGTGCATAGATGATACCCAAAAACAAATATATATATATATATATATATATATATATATATATATATATATGTATATCGAATTTGTTTATGTTTACAATCGCCGCTTTAAGTGTTAAATATCACTTATACCGTGACAATCTCTCGTGGTATAAAGGATTAAGTCAACGTTGTGACCGTCTAAGATTGTTTTTTTTCACTGAGCTGATGAGAGCCGGAAGCTGAAAACGACGTCGTGCGTAGGTAAAATATAAAAAATATAATTTAATATCATTAGAAGTTTCTTGAAGTAAGATTAAAGAAACAGCACTGTTGGGGAGTTTTAAAATAGACATTCATCTGAGGCCCAAGTGCAAAACTCCGGCTCTGTCGTTGAGTCCTATCGAATGTCTTTATGTTTACACTCGCAGCTTTCAGTGTTAAATATAACTTAATTTCCCCGTTATCACGTGACAATCCTCCGTGGTCTAAGGGATTAAGTGGACGCTTACAGATTTAAGGTGTATCTATGAAGCTGGTCCGCGCCCTGTGACCGTCTGAGATTGTCATTCCCCTGCGCTGATGAGTGCTGTAAGCTCAGAACGATGTCGTACGTAGGTTAAATATTAAAAATATAATTAAATATAATTAAATATTATATATATATATATATATATATATATATATAAGAACAAGAGGTAAGGTAAAATAAAATACTTTTTAAAGCAAGTTTAAAGATGCGATATTTTTTTTTTATTAAAAAAAAGAAAAATCGATACTGATTTTTTAAATTTTTTTATAAACTTTCATTTTTAGTTCATAGTACAGATAAATTTCGCCAAGATAGAATTGGCCTCTTCAGTGTAGTTGTAGATCCGATCTTATCGGACAGTCGGTTTAGTTGTTGCAGTCGGTTAATGAGGTGTTTTTTTTTCTCACTTTCGGTACGAGATTACGCTTGCACGTGGTATATGTATATATTTTAAAAGTTCATACCTTCTTTAAAGCATCCAAATTAAATATAAGAACAATGGATAAGGTAAAATAAAATACCTTTTAAAGCAAGTTTAAAGATGCGATAGTTTTTTTATTATTAAAAAAAGAAAAAGCTTTAAAAGGTATTTTATTTTACCTTACGCCTTGTTCTTTAATTTAATTTGGATGCTTTAAAGAAGGTATGTACGTTTCATACATATATATATATATATATATATATATATATATATATATATATATATATATATATATATATATATATATATATATTCAAATCTCTCGCTAGATTGAGCACTTTAAGTAAGTCAGCAGCAAGTCGTCATTTATAGAGTAATCCAATACTCTTGGCCCCGCCTATTTAGTTTTCTTGTTGATATGGCATTTCTACGGCAATGCGTGGAGGATACATCGGTACGCGCTCCGACTCCAAATATGACTTTCGTATTTGGGTTCGAACAGTGTCACTGACAAGGATTGTGTCCTCACATACTGATGATTGCAGGTTTGGCATCAAACACATGCGTATATGAGTTAATTTGAAAATATTATTTATAAATAAAAAATTTTTTTTTTTAAATATACATATATATATATATATATATATATATATAATCTTTGTAGAATTGTGTATATTCGGGCTACTGTTCACATCTTGGGTGTTTTTATCACAATGTTTCGGCCGATGTAACCTCCGACCTTATTTAGGTGTACCTTGTCGAACTCGGGAATCTGTCTGTCGAACTTGGGAATTTTGACGGAATTTCGAACGTCACCCTTTATTAAATCCACGGGGGTAGCATGCTCTCATTCTATCCGCCATGGCTGGAAAGAAGTATATATATATATATATATATATATATATATATATATATATATCACCTGGATTGATCTACAGTCGGGCATCTGGATGTCTGTCCTGATTGTGTTTTTCAGGTTGTGTGACTTGGATGGATTGTGTGGGTTTAAGAAAAAAATATGTTTTTGGGTTGATATATTTGATGTTATATATTTTTATGTGTTTTTGTATATATTTTTATATATTTTCAAAGTTTAATTTTATTGCCTGTAGTGGTATAACTACGGTAATGGTCCTCTGAAGAGAAGAATTATCTTTGAAAACTCATGAGCTAAGGACTTTAAGATACTTTGCTTGAACTTTGAATTCTTATAAAATTTGATTGACACATTATTTTATTACTTCATTTTATATTATAATATATATATATATATATATATATATATATATATATATATATATATATATATATATATATATATATATATATATATATTCCTGAAAGATTATTGGTCTGATGAGGTTGACTTTCTTGGAAAAGTGCAACCGAAACATGTATGCACATATGTAACCAATAATGTTTGTATAAATAAAAATTTATACTTATATATATATATATATATATATATATATATATATATATATAATGGTAATAATCCAGGTGAAAAATATCCACAGGGTGGTAATCCAGAGAATTTTAACCGGGTTTATAAAAAGTGCTCAATATCAAAATAGAGCTTTATATATGTTAATTTTATTCACACAGACATGTACAAAATCTGCGACACTGGCATGTCGATGTTATCGATCAACAGTTACTATAAACTGAGATCTTATCAGGGAGAGTTAGAATCCGATCTTAACCTCAGATCATATTTGGAGAGTTTATAGTAACTGTTGATCGATAACATCGACATGCCAGTGTCGCAGATTTTGTACATGTCTGTGTAAATAAAATTATCATATATATATATATATATATATATATATATATATATATATATTTCTTTATTCAGTAACGGTATTTTCACCGTTATCGAATACATTTTTAAAATATGCACTTTATCCGAACGAAACCGGTAACATCTCTCGTTTCTTGATGATTTATTCCTGTATTTAAATTTGTTTCTTCTGTGTGTTTTTTCCACATTCTTTAAATGCTGGCTTAGAAAAACCGAAAAGATAACTTTATGTGTTAGCTGGGATACGGAATCATACTACAACGACAGACTTGACCCCTTTAATGGGTGAACTTAAATGCATGACAGATAATGTATGTAATTAAAAGGAGAAATAAAGGGGTTCGCATTTATTTTATGCGTAGAGCTTTCAAGACACTATTTTTGATCCAAGCCAAATGCCGCTCAAATATAAATGGTCAATAATGTGGAATGATTGTCAACCGTAAGATGAGGAACTCTATGGAAGTACTGAAATTGATCAATGGTATGAACTAAGTTTAATTATTTATCGGCAGACGGTTCATGACAAGTATTTGTGGACATTAGATTTGCAGGCGGCTATTTTGTAAACTACAGGGAAGCAGTCCTGCGGTAATGTGTGTTACGGGATATAAGCCATTAGAAAGAAGGTCTATCCATTGATATTCCGCCTTAGACTAGGCATATGATAGAACAAAGGAGAGCCTTTTTGCCGTTGTGGTAGGTTGATGAGTTCTTGCTGTGAATGTTTTACAAGGACAAACCAGAGATTTCGCTCTTAGTCGAATCATATTCAATGGAAATAACGATAGAGTAGAGAGAGACTAGCAACGTCCATCGTGTGAGAAAGGGGATGTAGAGAATAGAATAGAAGCGATCCATCTCTCTATAGATTTCGAAGGGTTTTTTTTTTTCAAAGGAACCTGAGCGGCACCTCCCCGGATGTGGCAACACTACTTTACCTTAGGACGTAACCGACACTTATATAGGTAGAGGATTGCACCAGGATATAACGAGCAGGTTCTCTGTCTGTCTGTCTTTCTTTCTGTCTGTCTGTCTGTCCGTCGGCGAAGATTTTTGTAAACGTAAGAGAGGGGGCGGAGGCTGGTAATTACTATTTAATTAATTAATTTTTTCAAGTCAGCGTTCATAATATTTGTATACCTTAGAATTAGGTTGGGAAATTATTAATTACTTAATTTAGATTAAATAACATTAAACAACATTAAACATCATTAAATAACATATAAATAAAGTAGAAAGAAATTTCAAGATGAGACTGCGATTAGAACATAAAACGTGTTAAGAATATTACTTAAACTAATACTCTTTCAACTTCCTTATATACTGTTAGCAAAAGTCGCTCAGACATTAAACGAGTGTTGCAATTTAAATAATTCATTTCTTTTAAACTTCAATTAAATTCATATTTACAAATATACACTTATAACTGCTATTATCAAATTTACATATGTATTTACAATATTTTCCGATAAGGTGATATTAATAAAAACTATTCATACAATTAATTAAATACATTTCATTCAGAAACCAGCGTATTTTTACATCTCTGGAGCGGTAGAATGATCCAACCATTTTCCAGCTACTTTTGCAATGGGCCGGGTATAATTGGAGTGAAAGTCAGTCTTAAGAGTTCATCAAAACGAAGGGATTCTTCAATGAGAGAGCCATTTATTTCAACTGGAGGAAAAACCGGATCCGAGCATTGGTGGTGAAAAGAGAGACGCTTGGTATTAGAGGTTTTAATAGTAACATGTCAGTTATCGCCCCACGTGGTCCAGATTCGAATAGAGATACTCAACGTGATCTTGATCACCAGTGCTTTTGGGGTGCTTTTGGGGTGCTTTTGGGATGCTTTTGGGGTGCTGTTGGGGTGCTTTTGGGGTGGTTTTGGGGTGCTGCCATAGCGCTCCTAGTGGCCAGGTAATTACCGCTGTGGGGCCTCTGATCTATCCCTAAACGCTATATACTGTTGATGGGAAATGAACAAGGAAAAACCAAGTCATAGTTTTCATATATTCAGCAACGTTTCGTCTTTATTGTAAGACTTCCTCATGATGATAATTTGAAGAAAAATGTCATGCAAGTACATGGAAGTTTAAGGTTGACATGGTGGAGACATGAGGGAATGTAATAGCCGTGGCTACTATGAGCGCCGGAGGACAGTCCATTCTTTCAAACACACATATGCTCACACATTCCTGACATAGCCGTTTATAATGTTTACAATTTTCAAGTTATATAACGAATCTAAAATACACATTCAGTGTTGGAGAGACATGTAACATTATTTCGAAAATATCAATCGACCATTTAAAACATTAGCAACATTTACATACCATCATTCCTCTTGCTGAGTTTTGTTTTTCGGTGATTACTTTAAAATGTTTCATATTAATAGGGCCGGGCTAATATTTTTTTTTATCAATTGCAGCGAACTACATTATTATATTGCTAACAACACAGCACACCAATAACAAATTCAAATTGCGTTGTCGAAAGTAAAGTTTGATTTGTTACTTTAAAGGGTCTTACTTTGAAAAACTTGACGTTACTCAGAATTTAATGAAGAAGCGTATGCCATTTATTCCATATACTCATAACACCGTATTACCTTTTTTAGTGCCCCCCACCTCTTCCCGTTTCGTCCCCTAATATAGTCAAAAGAAACAGAAAGTTTGGAAAAATCTATTTGTGAATTATACATATAGCTTACATTTCAATAAAATGTAATATAAATATTTGAAGTTTCTAGACCACTTCCATTGTCTTTCCTGGTTGATTTTTTACAAATGATTTAAATTTTATGAAGATAGGATTAATGTAAAGTTTTAAGACGGGTTCTGTCCCATAGCCCCCTTAGGTGGGTATTTAAGGATTTGAAACCACTTACATTGTCTTTCCCGGAGAATTTTACATATAAATAAATTTTAGTTTCTATGTATATTCTATGAACTTTCTTTCTATATCAATCACACACAGACATTGCTGATTCTACATTGCTGATTAGTTTTGGCAAACGATTGACATTTATACATGTAGATGATGCTCCATCGTCTTCTTTAGGAGGGTGTGGCGACGTTCGCCTGAGGCGCCCTCACCTACAAGTCCTGAAAGGTCCGTTCAGTGTTATTTTTGCACCCGTCCAGAGTGCCTCAATTTCGAAGAGGCTGGCGATCCAACATTAACATTCATTCGCATTTAAACAATAATGTTCGTCATAAAAGATTTCCAAGCTAGGAAAAGTTCACCTCAAGAAAGTCGAAGCTTAACTTGATCGAAGCGTTGTGGAAGCAAAAACAAAGATTAGGTTAGGGTTAGGGTACGGTTCAGGGTTTTGTCCGAAAATACCACGCTTTAATGGTGGACGTTAGGGTAAAGTTAGGGTTAGGGTTAGAGTAAGGGTTTAGGGTTAGGGTTTTGTCCGAAAATCCTACGATTTAATGGTGGACGTTAGGGTTAGGGTTGGGGTTAGGGTTAGGGTTAGGGTTAGGGTAAGGGTTAGGTTTAGGGTTTAGAGTTGGGGTTAGGGTTAGGGTTAGGGTTAAGGTTTGGGGTTAGGGTTTAGGGTTAGGGTTAGGGTTAAGGGTTAAGGTTAGGGATAGTGTAAGGGTTAGGGTTAGGGTTAGGGTTAAGGTTTGGGTTAGGGTTAGGGTTAGGGTTAGGGTTTAGGTTTGGGTTAGGGTTAAGGTTAGGGTTTAGGTTTGGGTTAGGGTTAGGGTTAGGGTTTAGGGTTAGGGCTAGGGTTAGGGCTAGGGTTAGGTTTAGGGTTAAGGTTAGGGATAATGTTTGGGTTAGGGTTAGGGTTAGGGTTAGGGTTAGGGTTAGGGTTTAGGGTTTAGGGTTAGGGTTAAGGGTTAAGGTTAGGGATAGTGTTTGGGTTAGGGTTGGGGTTAGGGTTAGGGTTTAGGTTTGGGGTTAGGGTTCGGGATAGTGTTAGGGTTAGGGTTATGGTTAGGGTTAGGGTTTAGGGTTTAGGGTTAGGGTTAAGGGTTAAGGTTAGGGATAGTGTTTGGGTTAGGGTTGGGGTTAGGGTTAGGGTTTAGGTTTGGGGTAAGGGTTCAGGATAGTGTTAGGGTTAGGGTTATGGTTAGAGTTAGGGTTTAGGTTAGGATTAGGATTAGGGTTTTGTCTGAAAATCCCACGCTTTAATGGTTTACTTTCCTAGATATTGGATAAGTTTCTACCGTAATAGCTTTTTACCTCGGATGACTATGGAATGTTTTACCTGCTTCTTGTTTCCCTAATCATACCAACATGTAGAAATTGAAATGTACTTGTAATATGAACGACTATCTTACTGCCCGACTCCAAATTCAGATTGCTCCTATAAATGTGGCTCCTCTCGTAATAACCATCCACGATCAATCTGCTATATGGCTTGATTGGGGTGAACAAACATTTCGAAAATCTAAATACTTAGGATATCAACTGTCTTAAAACAATGTTGGGTGTGTGTGTGCCTTTTTTCATGAAAAAGACACTCACGATTCTATCTATACGGACCTCACATTATTACGTGTATCCCCGTTAAGTTTAAACTATATTGTTTTGTGCTCGACTATTTAACCACGTGACTATAGCAACCAATCTGCTTCTTCTAAGGGTGAGACCCGCCAGTAATACCTAAACAACCAAAGTGTGTATTTATTATCAGTTGTGTGCATGCATGTCGGTGTGTATGTATGTATGTATGTATGTCAAGCTAAAAGCAAAAAATACTACGAAACAAACACTCACAAAGTTGGTATTTTCTTGATCGGAGTTACCCTGGTTGAATTATATCTAAACTTTAGAAAATAATATTCATTCTTTGACCCTAAACCGGCGCGGATTTCGTAAGGTGTGATCTTTTTTTCAGCCAGTTCATGTACGAATTAAAAAAAAAGTAACTCTGATTTTTTAATCAAGGAGTTACTTACCTTATGTTTACTCATTCCTCGAGAAATCTATATATAATTAAATACCAGAAATCTATATATACTTAAATACCAGAAATCTATATATAATTAAATACCAGAAATCTATATATAATTAAATACCAGAAATCTATATATAATTAAATACCAGAAATCTATATATACTTAAATACCAGAAATCTATATATAATTAAATACCAGAAATCTATATATAATTAAATACCAGAAATCTATATATAATTAAATACCAGAAATCTATATATAATTAATACCAGAAATCTATATATAATTAAATACCAGAAATCTATATATAATTAAATACCAGAAATCTATATATAATTAAATATCAGAAATCTATATATAATTAAATACCAGAAATCTATATATAATTAAATACCAGAAATCTATATATAATTGAATACCAGAAATCTATATAGAATTAAATACCAGAAATCGATATATAATTAAATACCAGAAATCTATATATAATTAAATACCAGAAATCTATATAGAATTAAATACCAGAAATCTATATAGAATTAAATACCAGAAATATATATATAATTAAATACCAGAAATCTATATATAATTAAATACTAGAAATCTATATATAATTCCATGAAAAATGCCAGTATACTGAAATCATATGCCCTTAATAGGGTTAAGATGAAACTTCATATACACTAAATGTACAAAAGCAAGGAAATTCCCAAATCTTTACACTTTTATTGTCATTAAGGGTATGCGAGCCCAACAGGGCAATGTGTTTTACTGGTAGGAATTTTTCTTTAGTGCACCTCATACACTTCATTACACTTTTATTGTCATTAATTAAGGGTATGACTACATATCAACCAAACCATTTCATTATCACATCACTACAGTATACATCTCTATGCATGAGTGGATGAAGTGTGTGAGGTGCGCTGAAGAAAAATTCCTACCAGTAAAATACATAGCTCTGTTGTGCTCGCATACCCTTAATGACAATAAAAGTGTAAACATTTAGGAATTTTCTTGCTTTTGTACATTTAGTGTATATGAATTTTCATCTTAACCCTATTAATGGCATATGATTTCAGTATACTGGCAT
>OY744554.1:13794518-13797018 GCA_963556195.1 Sepiola atlantica | reverse complement strand
TATATATATATATATATATATATACACATATATATATATATATATTACAATATTTGTAAATAAATATTAGATTATTATTACCAACATACACCGGAGTTACAAGCTTTTGCTTTTATAGGTGTAAAAGGTTACAATTTCAGACGGTCACATGTCGCGAACTAAAAAGTAAACAAGCATGAACTGTGGGTTAGGTTCAAATTGAGAGATCAAGGAAAGGTCAAAGGCATGAGGAGTGACGTCACGATACCGTGTGAAAGAAATATAGACGTTTTCTTTCGACAGTCTGTTTTCTGGAAGTAGTGACGAGCAGACGTGAATTCAGGATGTAATTCAAACAAACAAAATGGATATTCTATTCTTAACAGAGTTAATAGCGCCACTGGTCTGTAACTAAGTAGTGAAGTTAAGAAGAACAATTTGACCTCTTTCTATTTAATGAATGTGTAACTTTTATTCGTATGACAAGGAAATCTCTCCAAAATAAAGACCCCGTTTAAATTCTTCGCTGATCTCGCCTTTTTCTTTTCTGTGAATTTATTACAGATAGACGACGATGATGATTACGGCGAAATGAAGCCCAATGCGATGATAACGTAAGTGATTGGTTTCAAGTGCGTGTTTAATAACCCAATACATAACACTTATTTATACACTACTCAACACTCTCGCTTCACTCTCTCTATATATTTATCAACAGTAGGAACGAATACAAATAGTTTAAAAGTAAGTTATAAACAAAAGAGAATACGAGCGCAGTATTAATACTATTTAATCTAGTGAGAGGGAGAGAGATTAATTTTGAATGTTGTATTTTTATTGGTCCCCCGATTTATAAAATCGGGAGATCTATGCTTTGAGGAATTTTCGTCCATCCGTCCGTCCGTCCGTCCGTCCGTCCGTCCGTCCGTCCGGATTTTTCTCCGCAACGATCCATTGAATTTCTCTGAAATTTTGCATGATGTTGTAACTTTGGTCAGGTTAGAAAGTGACATTCTTCGAAATGGCAAAAAATGACATTTTTTGCCCCATAACTTTTCATCCATCCATTCAATTTCTCTGAAACTTGGCCAAAATGTGGAGGCAATTGTTCCTAATAGAAAATAAGTATCGCTGACCTTGGAAAAATCTGGTTCGCGCCCCAGGGGGTCAAAAGCCCAAAATTGCATAAAATGACCCTTTTCTCCCATAACGTTTGATCCATCCATTCAATTTTTTTAAAAACTTGGCCAACATGTAGAGGCAATTGTTCTGGAGAGGAAATGAGCATCCTTGACCTCAGAAAAATTCTGGTTCGCGTCCCCGAGGGGGTCAAAGGGGGTCAAAAATGCCCCAAATTGCCACATCGAGTCACATACAGAGGGGGACCACGCATGCGCGGCTTGTTATTTTCAATTTAACTGGATGTGCAGACTCACATTTTCTTTGTCTAAACTATCTAAGCCGAGCTCGATGGACGATCCAACGGGTCACATTTCGTCGAGTATTTTTGTCTAACTCCTGAGGATCTGATATTGATTACGTATTTATGTTTAATGTTGAGCTGAGTTAACTTTTATTCTTTAATTATCAACACCCACGGAGGCTTGAATTGTGTATAATCTATACAAACATCCGGGAATCGAAACTGAATCCGGGCATCCTATAATCCAGGTTAGTAACCCCGATCATTAATCACGGATGCGTGAAATTCTAGAAGGTTCATTGGTTTATCAGAAAACTGGCTATGTTTACCGAAATTTAGACGGCAAAGATATGCGCACAAAAGCTTTCTGAACGACCGTTGAAGATATGTAGACTTCGGGAGGAAGAGTAAGTGGGTAAGTTCCTGCTCGGCCTCATGTTTCATGGTGGTGACAGTGCGGGAGGACGGCAAGCTAAATGGCTACGACTGGCATGTGCCCGCTGCAAAAAAAACAAAAAAACACCATGACTGCGCACGGAAGCGAACCTGGGATTGTCTGGCTTTAAATGCGATTGTCGAAAACGTGTGAATATATATAAAGTAGTCGGCGTCTTCGGCAGTCTGAAAAACTCAAAAAAATGTTGCAATTTTGTGATCTGACAGGAGTCCCTATTTACTTACTATATATATATATATATATATATATATATATATATATATATATAGATAGATAGATAGATAGATAGATAGATAGATTGATAGATATATAGAAGAATGAAAAGGAATTAGAAAAGCAAAAGGCAGACCTTTTTTCAATTCAGTGTCTCAAAGCAAGGTATATTCCGCAAAATAGTAATTTATTCAATTAATTTTTTCCTTAAGCCAGGCTTTTCAAAGATCAAAATCTTATCATCAGAAGAAAGTGCTGGCATTGATAGATAGATAGATAGATAGATAGATAGATAGATAGATAGATAGATTGATAGATATATAGAAGAATGAAAAGGAATTAGAAAAGCAAAAGGCAGACCTTTTTTCAATTCAGTGTCTCAAAGCAAGGTATATTCCGCAAAATAGTAATTTATTCAATTAATTTTT
>OY744554.1:13782018-13789518 GCA_963556195.1 Sepiola atlantica | reverse complement strand
CAATATTATAGACGCTCATTTTAAAGTCGTATATAATTATCTGTGAAGCCCCCTCTCAAAAGTAAACAATTAGTTGTAAAGACAGAAAAGGCTAACACCGCCTGAGGATGATTTGACGAATCAAATCAGAATTATTCGCGAAAAATGAAAGAAAAATGACACAAGAAACTCACGGAACTTATATACACCAATTTGACCGAAATACTAAGTGGACTATTGGGAAAATTAAAAAAATAGAAATAAAGTCTTACCTAGCCAAAACAGTCCATGTTATTTAATAATGTTAGCCTATATATATATATATATATATATATATATATATATATATATGATATTAAATTTTTTTTTTGTAATATTTTACCTACGTAAAACGTCGTTTCCAGCTTACGACTCTCATCAGCGCAGACAAATAACAATCTCAGACGGTCATAGGGCGCGAACCCGGTTCACAGAGACATTTTGAATCTGTAAGCGTTCACCTAGGCCACGAGAACTTGTCATGTGATAACAGAGGAACTAAGTAATGTTTACACTGAAAGTGGCGAGCATAAATTTCTAAACAGTACTTAACGACAGAGTTGGAGCATACATATATATATATATATATATATATATATATATATATATATATATATATATATATATATATATATATATAAGATATGTTGGTCTCCCATTAGAAAGCATTCAATATTGAAATGTAAGAACTATTACCGAATCAACATCTTACAGATTCTACCTTCTACTAGCGAAAATGCATTCTTAGGCTTCAAACATCTTTCTTACATTTCAATATTGAATGCTTTCTAATGGGAGACCAACATATCTTCAAACATCTTTCTCATATATATATATATATATATATATATATATATATATATATATATATATATATATATATATATATGTGTGGGAAATGTAAAAGGGAAAAAAACAAGAGATATTTTTTTATATATTCATCAACGTTTCGTTTTTATTGTAAGACTTCCTCATGATGATAATTTGAAGAAAAATGTCATGCAAGTACATCGAAATTTTGGGTTGACATAATGGAAAGATAAAGAAAAGTAGTAGCTGTGGCTACTATGAGCGCTGGAGGAGAGTCCAGACTGTGAGAAGTCAGTGGTGGCAAAGAATGAAATGAATATGGAAAGCTTTGAGTGGGTCCCATTAGGGCAGCAGTGAAATAGGGAGGGGTGAAAATACTAGTGAATTTGCCTTAGGGTGGAAGAGATGAAAGGGAGCTGAGATTTTTGTCGTGGTGAGGTGTGACATGTATTTTTAGAGGTTGAAAATGGGCGGAGGTAACAGTGTGAAGGAAATAGTCAAAAGGGTGGGAGAGGGTAAAGGGGAGAGTTGATATTTTTTTCAATGTACTTGCATGACATTTTTCTGAAAATTATCATCCTGAGGAAGCTTTACAATAAAGACGAAACGTTGATGAATATATAAAAATATATCTCTTGTTTTTTTTTTCTTTTTTCATTTCCTATTACGTCGGATTACTATCATCCTTCCTTTCTCATATATATATATATATATATAAATATATATATATATATATATATATATATATAAATATTTGTTATTGTTTATTTATCTATTGACGTATACGTTTCGTCTCTTTTCAATCAAGACTCATCAGATAGAGGTATGACTACTCACTACCGGTCACACAATTCGAAACCCTGGATTACAAGATTTTTCAACCCATATTCAACGTCGCTAACCGATAGGCCAATTCTGAACAGCTTATAAACGATGATAATGTTAACACATTTAAAGCGGCGAGACATACAAGCATTCAACTTCTATAAGTGAAGGACTGATGCAAGTGACGTCACGCTGTGTTAGTACTACCATTTACAGTGCTCTACTTTTTAACGAGGAGCTTCAAATATAAATATTTGTTATTGTTTATTTATCTATGGACGTATACGTTTCGTCCCTTTTCAATCAAGACTCATCATATATATATATATATATATATATATATATATATGTGTGTGTGTGTGTGTTATAGATTGTTATAAAAATAATTTACAGATTTTGGCACTTATTATAATAGGTCTCTTCGTATATTTTAATCGTATTTCATCCAACTTATTGACGCACCTAATACCAATCTGATTCACCAGTAAAGTTGCGAAAGTGTCATGGCGTCAAGTTTCTCGATATCTTTTTGAATTTCCCAAGACGGATTTTATAAGTCATGACATTTGGCAATATCTACGAGAATAGTTAATAGTTAAATTCCTAGAAACTGGCCCCCGCTGCACCGCCCTCCCAACTAGATAGGAATTTGGCGTCCTAAGTGATCTTTTTTGCTAGGCGGTTAACTTATTATCAGCGAAACCCACGCACTTGATAAGAATCCCGGGGGTGGAGTCGGTTCTCGTATCAAGGGTGATACGAAATGTGCCCTCAGATTCGGGGATGTCATGTTGTTAAAAGTTCCTATTTCCTTTCCTCCTCGCGAGGCCAAAGTTAGGCACAAGGTCGGTTTTTATGTGTGAGATATATCCTGCACCGCAAAAGGGGCACTTTGGATTAATATTGCCAAAGTAAAGAAGGATTTCCGTCCTCAGATCGAGTACAGTTGGGGTGTCGATAGTCAGCAGGTGTCTATCCTACTCTAAGGAATATTCGTGTAGTATCTGTTCCGATGGATACTGCACCCCATAGACTGGTATTGTCTTGGCCTTCGGGGCTTGATTTACGCCGGTCTATGGGTCTGTCCTGTGCAGTTCTAGGAAGTTCGACCCTTCCAGGCTTCGCTTCTCCTCTTTGGGGAGGAGTAAGTTTATTGCTTACTGCCTGAGGCGCCCCTACCGGGGAATGCCGATGGGGCTGCCCAGGCAATTTTTAAACCCCACTTTACCGACCCGACCTTGGGTCACATCTTACTTGTGGGAGTAAGATAAAAACTGGCTTTGTGCCTAACTCCTGGAGAGGAGTAAATCAATACTCTAAGGAATATTCTACTTAAAATATCAACAATTATTAAAATTTAATTTTATTTAGAAATAATAGCAGAAATATGTGTCGTCTGCTCGTATATTAATCTAATATATATGAAAACAAACATACACAATCCCTTCACGAAAGGAGGATTTACTCCCTGGTCTCGTTACAAGAACACAGATACTACACTACCCCCCTAAAAAACAGTAGGTAATCCTTGAGAAGATTCTATCATGTTCATAGAAAATATATTTACCTCCCCATCTAATGCCTATTAAAAGGAGGAGGTAATGACTGGGGGGTTGTTTGGTTGTTTGGTTGTTTGGTTGTTTTGTTTTACGGCACATCAACCCTTTTCAGGTTATTTAATGCCGAATGCAGTCATTTTGGTATAAGTTTTTATGCTTCAAGTTGTTTATATCTTCAAATATTTATTCATGGTGTTTAGTTTGGTTGTCTTGTTTTACGGCATATCAACCCTTTTCAGGTTATTTAATGCCGAATGCAGTCATTTTGGTGAAAGTTTTTATGCTTCAAGTTCTTTATATGTTCAAATATTAATTGATGGTGTTTGGTTTGGTTGTTAAATCTGTTTCTATTTAACCCATAGTTGGGACCCTAACAGGTACTACCACTCCGGGTCAGGGTGGACCTGGGAGCAATGGTAATTAAGAGGAGGCTCCACATTCCCCAAAGTCCGTAAGCCGGATCTCACCATCGGATGTAGTTTAAGGTCATATCCAGGACCGGGAGTAGGGTAGGAAAAATAAAATAAAAAAGGGGAGGGAGAAAGGTATAGGGGCTGTTGTTTTTGTTTTTGGTTTTGTAGAACATAATTAAGTTTTACAAAAAAAAAAAAAAAAAAAAAAACGTCAATGTAGGTGAATTTCGTCTCAGGGAGCTACAGGGCAGCCTGATCTGGTATCACCAGCTGGGGGGTTGTATCATGACGAACAACCATATACTACGCCGTCTTCAAAAGAGAGGTAATGCCTTGAAAAGTTTTCTCATGACAACAGAACAGATACTACACTAGCCCCTCCTCTTAATTAAGCAGTTACAGATTGTAATACTATAATTTCGGCTTCAGACATACAGATACCAAATCTGCGTTATTAATAGAAATATATGTACGAATTCATTAGTATAAAATGGGAAGTTGGACAAACAAGACCCGGTTCGTAAAACCTACCTAAACCTTTATAAAACTTAGACCTCCCATTGTTTTTCGGTTCGTGTAAAAGACTTTCATTTAGCACGAATCCCCCAAAAGTGCCAAACTAGAGTACTAGCAGATTATAGTTGTTTAGCAAGCACCTTTTTAACATTATTGCTAGTCTCAGTCTTTTCTATAAATATTATTATGTCATCTTTTCTTCATATTTGTCTGATCTATCGCATGCTTCTTTTGTTCCAGCTCGTTTGACTCGTTGGTCTAGTGGTCTTCATCAATTCGATGTTTTTTTTAATATGGCATAGTAATACAGCTTCTTATTCCAGTAGCTTATTTCCGAGAACTGCATCTTTGTGGAACTCTCTTCCTGCTGACTGTTTTCCTCCTACATATATAGTCTTGGTCTTTTAAAGACTAAGGTCAATAGACATCTCCTGTCTTTGCGATAATCATATTTCGTTCTTTTAGTTCTTTACATCGAGTGACTTCATTGCCTTGTCTAGAACGATTTCTATTTTTTTAAATCTAAAAATGTCTCTATCATATTTAGATTTGACATTTGTGTTTGTGACATGTTATTACTTTAATCGAGTTTAATGACATTCTGTAATTATTTGGATTGATTTTATGCCATCAAAAGGATAATGCTTTTTTGTAAACTGTCAGCGACATATTAATATGACTGAAATTTTGCGAAGAAACAAATAAATTTCGCAATTAAAGTACTTTTAAATATAAGACAATAAAAAAGTTCGTTTGAGTTCATTATTTTATGTTTAAAAACATATATGTTACTGCCTTTTCTATTTAAATAAATTATTATTTTAATTGAGTTAATTGAATTATGTTATTATTTAATTGGGTTAATGGAATTATGTTATTATTTTAATTGATTTAATGGGAGTATGTTATCATTTTAATTTTGTTAATTGCATGATTTTATTATTTTAATTGATGTTATGACATTATGTTATTATTTTAATTGAGTTAATGGAATTATGTTATTTTTTAAATTCAGTTAATTGCATTATGTTTTATTTTAATAAATTTTATGAAATGATGTTATTATTTTAATTGAGTTAATGGAATTATGTTATTTTTTTAAATGTAGTTAATTGCATTATGTTTTATTTTAATAAATTTTATGAAATGATGTTATTATTTTAATTGAGTTAATGGAATTATGTTATTTTTTTAAATGTAGTTAATTGCATTATGTTTTATTTTAATAAATTTTATGACATTATGTTATTATTTTAATTGAGTTAATGGAATTATGTTATTTTTAATATTTAGTTAATTGCATTATTTTTTATTTTAATTAATTGTATGATATATTTTAATAGAGTTAATGGAATTATATTATTTTTTTAATTTAGTTAATTGCATTGTGTTTTACTTTAACTGATTTTATGACATTATGTTAATATTTTAATTGAGTTAATAAAATCATGTTTTTTTGTAAATTTTATTTTAATTCATTTAATGGAATTATGTTATATGTTAATTATGATAATGGAATTCATTTTAATTGAGTTTATGGAATTATGTTAATAAAATGCTCTTTTTTAGAGTGGACGCGTATCTTTCAATTCAAGAAACAAGAAATGTTCGCATTTAGTTCGTTTGGGCATGTTTTCTTGAAAAGCCATTAATTTCGTTTATTTTAAATATTAATTATTTTGGATTCATATAACCTGCGGCCCTATAAAATTCTGATTTTTTAATGTGGCCCTATAAAATCGTTCAATCATATTAATTGTATTTTTTTTTTAATGTTGTCCTATAAAATTCTTAATTGTTTAACGTGATCCTATAAAATCGTTCGGTCCTATAAAATTGTGAATGTTGGAATATGGCCCAATAAAATGTTTTTGTTTTTTTTAATTTGGCCTTCTAAAATCATTTGGTCATATAAAATTTTGAACTTTGAATGTGGCGCAATCCTTCTGCCTTGTAAAATTGTAATTTTTTTAATGTAGTCCTATAACATTCTTAATTGTTTAACGTGACCCTATTAAATCGTTCGGCCCTATGAAATTGTGAATGTTGGAATGTGGCCCAATAAAATTATAATTTTTTTTAATTTGGCCTTATAAAATCATTTGGTCCTATAACATTTTGAACTTTGAATGTGGCCCAATCCTTCTGCCTTGTAAAATTGTGATTTTTTTTAATGTAGGCCTTTCAACGACAAGTTCGCTTACGTATAATATAGTAAGTTAAAAAAATGTTCGTTTTTCATTTTTTTAACAAAAATGAAAAATTGAACATGATTTCTTTTAGCTTGACCGTATTGCAAGCGCATTAATCGAGTCTTTTTTTGTTTCAGCTAGACAACGCAAAGTCACACACCACAAGAAAGCCCAGCAACAGGATATTTATTTACCTCCTCTCCAGGAGGTTAGGCACAAGGCCAGTTTTATCTTATTCCCACAAGTAAGATGTGACCCAAGGTCGGGTCGGGAAAGTGGGGTTTGAAAAGCCAGCGCCCGAGAAGGTCAGCACTCTGGCCATTAAAAATTGCCTGGGCAGCCCCGTCGGCATTCCCCGGTAGGGGCGCCTCAGGCAGTAAGCAATAAACTTACTCCTCCCCAAAGAGGGGAGGCAAAGCCTGGGAGGATGGACCTCCTAGAACTGCACAGGACAGACCCTAGACAGGCGTAAATCAAGCCCCGAAAGCCAAGACAATATCAGTTTATGGTGTGCAGTATCCATCGGAACAGATACTACACTTTGATCTTAGCCAAAACAGCAACAGGGTAGGGGCACTGACAACGTTCTAATGTCATAAATATGACATAGATATGAACTCTGATTTCTGGTAGGACCCTCAATAGCGCAAAGGTTTCGCATCAAGCGCTGCAACAGGGCAAACGGGGGTTTGGTGAAAACTCAGGAAGAGACTCTAATCATGATCCGTCTTTCTCTGGACATCTCTGCTTCCGCGTCTGGAAGAAAAGACGTGTCAGATACGTACTCGCAAATCAATTGAGTGAGAGTAGCAACGTTGCTTCTGCATCATTCGTTTGTGTGTTCTGGGCTAAACCTTCCCCGACTTCGCATGAAACCACTGAGCTTTGCTGTTTATTGTATCGATGATAAAATCCTGGAACCTTTCTTTAGAGTTGTTTTCAGTAGTAGAACCTTTCGACGACGGCTGCCTTTAAATAGGTTTAATCTCTCGCTAATTTTCCGGGTTGTTGATAACGGCCGTGTGGCTAACACGTCGGAATTTGAGTTTGAAACATGACTCGTGTTTCGGGGTTCGAGTCAGAAGACCGGTGTGAATAATCTTCTCCACACTGACGATTCCCGTAAGGATTAAACGTATACGTATATAGATAAAAAAAAACAAATAT
>OY744554.1:13767018-13779518 GCA_963556195.1 Sepiola atlantica | reverse complement strand
TTTTAATTTTTTGATATTGGTATCGCGGTGTATTATTTTGGTATTGTTAACAAGGATGTTTCTATATTATATATATATATATATATATATATATATATATATATATATATATATATATATATATATCCAAGCAAGCGTTGTTGAACGTCACGAAACTTTCTCGTTTGTAAATCTTCTTCGTGAGGTTCTCAAACCGTCGAGCAATCCTTCTGGTATCAAGTGGCAGTTCGTAGAGTATTTCTAATTGTTCTTAATTCGGTCATTTTTTTTTTCGAGCGCTTTCGACTTTCTTAGTCGTCCTCAGGATTAGTTTTTTTTTAAATAAGAAGACTTGAGTTAATGTTTTATAAGCATCGTTAAAGGCGAATTAAAGAAAAGAGAGGGTGTGGTGTTGAAGACGACTAAGAAAGTCGAAAGCGCTCGAAAAAAATGGCCGAATTAAGAACAATCGGGGAAATAATCTACGGATTGCCACCAGAAACCAGAAGGATTATTCGACGGTTTGCGAACCTCACGAAGAAGATTTACAAACGAGAAAGTTCCGTGACGTTCAACAACGCTCGCTTAGTATATATATATATATATATATATATATATCCTCGTCCCAGGATTGGTAAAAAGGGTAAAATAACATTTTTGCACCACTTTTATGTCCTCCTTACAAAGAATAAAATCAATATATGATGCTACTAAACTTTATGTTCATGATCCTTATTCTAATTTTTATCAAAATACATTAAAATGATTTTTATTATAGAAAAATCTAAGGTTTTCGAATTGTCACGTTTGCATAAAAAATAAACTAAATATAGCCCACATTAACCGTCTGGCAGCTGTGTTCCAAAATTAAAATATACGAATACATAAACATATACGTACAACTAACTTTAGCTAAAAAAAAAGATGTGTATGCGTGTGTGTGTTTGTCCACATATGTATGCGGATTTGTTTTATAGGTGTGTGATGTTGTTGGGTGTCTTTTTAGGGGTAGAAAGGGGATTATTTTTAAAGTATTAGTTGTCTACTCTTGTCAGCTGGAAACATTAGGTATTGTTGGTTATCTTTTCGTATTGGGGTTCCCGGGTATCAATATGGTCCTCCGAGCGTGTTTCTGCCTGCTCTGCGAATGTGACACTAGGCTATTACACACAGTTTTTGGAGGAGGTCGAGGGTTGGCTGGGAGACCTCTACGCGAGAAAATGTTTCGGGAAGTAGTTTTATAAAAAAGAAAAAAGAAAAAAGAAAAAAGAAAGAGGGGTGGGGGAGCACCGGTGGGGATGGTGTGTCAAGAAGAAGTAAAAAAAAAAAACGGGAAGGGGGAGCTTGGGATAACGGCCTGCCAAAAACACTGTATCGACGAGGGAACCGTTTCTAAACACGTCCCCCTCCAACTCCTAATTATATGAACAGATGTACCACACCCTGTGTTCGGTGTGGCACCCACATCTGACGGGGGTGGGTGCTCAACTATGAGCGGGCCTGTTGATCGACCCATCAGGGTAAGGTTGGCACAACGTTAATAAGTAAATAAACAAATAATGAAACTGTCGGAGTGTTTTGAGAAAGAACACAGCAATTTTTTTTTCTCGTTTTTTTTTGTATGGTTTAGGGAGAGCATGCGGGTGGTGGCGAGTCGTTTTTTGGCAGGCCCAGGGTCAAATTAGGTAAGTATTATGACAACTATCTATGAGTAAAAAAAAAGAGAAGAAAAAGAAAGAAAGAACAATAACACGTTAAAACATATTCAGCTATTTTGAATATTTCGATAAATGTCTTTGCATATTTGCCCTGATTCCCTATTAAATCATGTTTCGCAAACGTGTCGCTTTCTACATATATTAAAAAAAAAACGATAGAATCTATAAATAGATCACAAGAAAGTATATATATATATATATATATATATATATATATATATATATATATATATATATATATTAATCCATTAATTAATTAATTTCTTTCTCCTCTTCTTTTTTGCTTGACTTCATTCTCCCTGGAATTCAGCAACCAGGTTGAATCAAAAAATAATTTTCTGCCTGATGAGACCTCAGCTCTTGAGAGCTGTAGATCGATAACATCGACATGCCAGTGTAGCAGACCTTGTACATGTTTGAATAAAAGCATTCACTATATATATATATATATATATATATATATATATATATATATATATATAGTCTAAAGCAGCTTTGAATCATTTTAAAAAAAGTAAGTAAAATGCAGTTTAAATTCCCAGAGAAACTAACTAAATCCAAGATATTGCAGACTTAACATTCGTTGGAAAATTCATAAATAAAAATAATAAATAAATAAATAAATAAAATAAGAAAATAAAAAAAGGGGGATTAAGTATCTAACAGTGAAACAAAAACAGGAGACCTTAACAGAAGTGTCTAATATTAACACGGGGATCATCAGCTGTTTACCATGTAACTGTTTCGGAGATTTAAAAACAGGACAGTTATAATATTCATGGCTCTCCAATGGTACTGATTAAACTACCATTTCCCCAATAATCAGATGTCGAAAGGGAGGTGACGGTGGTTAAGTGGATATCGACACGGACTGAAAACCTGGGTGTTCCAAGTTCGAATCCAGTCGGCTCCACAGTACCACTTTCACTTAGGGATGTTGGCAACCTTCTCGTGGTCCTTCCCGTAAGTACCCGATGTCTTTCCAGAAATATTTCTAACTAGAAAAACATCGGGGAAACTAATGCCAACACTAGAATCATATGATTCACATGAAAGAAGAAGAAGATGTCGAAATAGTTCAACTTAAAATTTAACTAATATACATAAATAAATAATAATAATAATAATAATAATAATAATATTAATAATATATTACCCTTAAGACTACCGTGTGATATGGTAATTTGCATATCAAACAACAACAACAACAAGAATAATAATAATAATAATGATGATGATGATGATGATATCTAAACACTAGACCATTCTGCGATATGGTAGCTAGCAATAAAATATATGCATAAATTAATTAAAATGCAATAACATAGGCTTAAAATGTTCTCAATACAAAGTAAAACTTTTTATCTAAATTAATAAATGTTTCTGTGTATTGTAACTATATTAACATCAAAACAGGTTGTGCACATGTAATTCTATGATACAATTTAAACATTTGAAACACCATACATATAGGAAACTGCAAATAACCTTAAACATATTTAAGTCCTCTTAATTTGCATATTTATTTTATAAACAGCTTCTAATGAATTAATATATTGTAATATGCAGTTGTAATTTGGCATTGTCATATTTTCTTATATATACGCAACATTTTCGTCGATAGTAAAACCTGTGAGGTCGCTTGGACGCCGAAAAAAGATATTGAGAACAGATACTACACTTTGATCTTAGCCAAAAGGCCAAGTAACTATAAAAATAATGTATTTTTATGGCTCGGCCTTTTTTAATGAATGATGAAAAAAAATGATTTAATCTATTATTATATTGTCTTTTAATGGGTAGTGTAGTATCGGTTCTGTTGTCATAAGACAGTCCTCCCATGGATTACCTCCTTTTAAAAACGGAGGAGGTAATTCTCCCAGGTATTGTATCCTTCTTTTGAGGGAGGGGTAATGTAATATCTGTTCTGGTGTCATAAGATCATCTTCTACTTTTGTGAGGGGGGTAGTGTAGTATCTGTTCTGTTTCCACTATACCATACTCACAAGCATTACTTTCTCCTTTTATGGGGGGGGGGGCGATCCTCCCATGGATTATCTTCTTTTATTGTGTGAGCAGCATAGTATATGTTCGTTCATCATGATACCATCCTTCGATGATCATCTTACTATCTATTCTGTTGTCATGATATCATCCTCCCAGGCATTAACTCCTTCTTTAGGGGTCAGTGTAAAATATGTTCGTTCAGCATGATATCAAAGATCTGCGCCCAGAGGAAGCATATACTTGCTAGTAAGCTAATATAATTTTATAATTAGTACTGGTACAGTTTTTGAACCATACAAAACCGATTTTATCCGACACAGAAATACGTAAACAACCGAAAAAAGCCGAATGAAAACGAACCGGGGTGAAAATTAAAACGAGACGGATTTTCAACAGAAAAAAATATTCAAAGAAAAACACTCACCGTATGTTTATTATTATGAAAATTTATTATTTTTGACGAAGAAAATCAATGAATTTCTTTTAAAGGAAGGTTAAGTTGAACTTTTTTTCCCGATAAATTATCCGTGTCGCACTGCCGGAAAAAAAACCCTCTGGAAGTCTTCTTTTGGAATGGATTTATCTCCACCGTCGGGTTAGATTCAGCAGGTGTTTGGAGAAGATGCAATCTATAAGACAAATTAAGGAGTGGTTCAACTGATTCAAAAATGGCCGCACATCAGCGGAAAGTGATCAGCGTTATGTTCGGCCAACATGAAACCTCCCTTCTTAACGACTGCGCCACGGTTTCGAGATAAAAATGCATGTGAAAATAGGCGAATTAACCTAAGCTTGTTTATTGGCAGCTTCTGCCGACCAATATTAAGTTAAAAAATGACACGGTTTAGGTCATTTATTTGGGCAAGGTGTATGATTTTGAAAATGTAAATGGGTGCTTATTGAATTAAATAGGAAGTCGATTTGATCAAGAAATTGTAGCGGCCATGTTGAATGAATAAATGTTGCAGGAACTGTGTTCGTTAATTTCATTCGCTTAATTCCGGAATGAATATAAATGTAGAAGTCATAGATAAAATTTGAAATAACGTAATCTGATATCCGCTGAAAATCATCGGAGTGAACAGGAGCGGTCATTAAGTCTTTGCGTATTGCTTTATATTATGTAGTAAATTAATACCAGGTAAATAATAAATAAGAACTGGGTGTTTTGTGAAAAGTAAACTGTGTTTATTAGTTCCCGGTGTCGGTGAGTAGAGTGACAGTACAGAATTGTTAGGGAGAAAAGTTTTTGCTACCACCTATATGGAGTTGGTTTTTTTCGGAGAGACGTGGATGGTGGGCCAAATGTAATATTTAGTGTTATGTAGAAGAAAATAATAACAAATTTACTAAAACACGCTCGAGTAAATAAGTGTAGTATAGTGGTGAGTTTAGTAGCCTGTGATGCATGTGGTTATTTTCCTATTCTCCGAGAAGGCACAGGGGAAAAATCGTCTCTACTTTATATATTAGAAAAGATATATATATATATATATATATATATATATATATATATATATTATTATTATTATTATTATTATTATTATTATTATTATTATTATTATTATTATTATTATTAAATATTAAAGTCTTTGGTACCTGCAGACGATATCGTTTCGATTCATCAGTGCAGAAGTAGATTCAGGCTAGAATTACAATACAAACGCACGTCTACCGGCAATCAGCACAGACAGTGATCGAAATTGAGATACACTCACTCGTGGGGGTAGCGGTAAGCGTTATTATTGTCCACAGTGTTCAACGCTCGAGCGGAACTCGCTTTGTCGCAAATGACAACAAGCGTTTCTCAATTTCACGGTGCTCTACTTTCCAGACTATTACATCTTAAAAAGAGCTTTTAACCATGAATATTTTTTATTAGATATAAAAGTGTTTGTTTTTTACCTACAGACGATATCGTTTCGGGGGTTTTACCCTCATCAGTGTAGGAGTAGTGCTTGCAGGCAGTGGCATAGGATCAGACGCGATTAGTTGATTCAGGCTAGTATTACAAGATATACGCTCAGAACCTAATGGCTACAGACAATCACACACACACACACACACACACCCACACACATACATATATATATATATATATATATATATATATATATATATATATATATATATATATAATCCAGGTAAAACATCCACAGGGTAGTAATCCAAAGAATTTCAACCGGATTTTATAAAAAGTGCTCAATATTAAATAGAGCTTTTATATATGATTATTTTTATTTACGCAGACATGTACAAAATCTGCAACACTGGCATGTCGATGTTATCGATCAACAGTAATTATAAACTGAGATCTCATCAGGCAGAGTTAGAATCCGATCTTAACCTTAGATCATATTTGGAAAGAACCTCTCTTTCCATATAATCATATATATATATATATATATATATATATATATATATATATATATATATATATATATATATATATATATATATATATATATATATATATATATATATATGAGAAAGAAAAGATGAGAGTAATCCGACGTAATGGGAAATGAAAAAGGAAAAAACCGAGACATATTTTTTTTATATATTCTTTAACGTTTCGTCTTTATTGTAAGACTTTCTCAGGATGCTAATTTCGATGTACTTGTATGAAATCTTTCTTCAAATTATCATACTGAGGAAGTTTTACAATAAAGACGAAACGTTGATTAATATATAAAAATATCTCTTGGTGTTTTCCTTTGTCATTTCACACACACACACACACACATATATATATATATATATATATATATATATACATATGTATATATATATATATATATATATATATATATATATATATATATATATATATATATATATATATTAGTTGTTTAAGTTGGACTCAATTTTTAACCAAGAACAAGTTATTAAATATATTACTTTATTATTATAATTATGCTGGCTACGAACGTTGATTAAGTATCCAGTTATATTTGAAACAATGCAAAGAAAAAAGTCTGTATAATTTGGGATATTCGGACAACTGTTCTAATCTTGAGTGCTTTTGCCACAACGTTTTGACCGATGTAACACCGACCTTCTTCATGTGTATCTATATAGTAATATGTAGTAAACAAAAATTATATATAAATGTATAGTAATATGTAGTAAACAAAAATTATATCTAAATGTATAGTAATATGTAGTAAACAAAAATTATATATAAATATATAGTAATATGTAGTAAACAAACATTATATATAAATGTATAGTAATATGTAGTAAACAAAAATTATATATAAATGTATAGTAATATGTAGTAAACAAAAATTATATATAAATGTATAGTAATATGTAGTAAACAAAAATTATATATAAATGTATAGTAATATGTAGTAAACAAAAATTATATATAAATGTATAGTAATATGTAGTAAACAAAAATTATATATAAATGTATAGTAATATGTAGTAAACAAAAATTATATATAAATGTATAGTAATATGTAGTAAACAAAAATTATATATAAATGTATAGTAATATGTAGTTAACAAAAATTATATATAAATGTATAGTAATATGTAGTTAACAAAAATTATATATAAATGTATAGTAATATGTAGTAAACAAAAATTATATATGAATGTATAGTAATATGTAGTTAACAAAAATTATATATAAATGTATAGTAATATGTAGTAAACAAAAATTATATATAAATGTATAGTAATATGTAGTAAACAAAAATTATATATAAATGTATAGTAATATGTAGTAAACAAAAATTATATATAAATGTATAGTAATATGTAGTAAACAAAAATTATATATAAATGTATAGTAATATGTAGTAAACAAAAATTATATATAAATGTATAGTAATATGTAGTAAACAAAAATTATATATAAATGTATAGTAATATGTAGTAAACAAAAATTATATATAAATGTATAGTAATATGTAGTAAACAAAAATTATATATAAATGTATAGTAATATGTAGTAAACAAACATTATATATAAATGTATAGTAATAAGTAGTAAACAAAAATTATATATAAATGTATAGTAATATGTAGTAAACAAACATTATATATAAATGTATAGTAATAAGTAGTAAACAAAAATTATATATAAATGTATAGTAATATGTAGTAAACAAACATTATATATAAATGTATAGTAATAAGTAGTAAACAAAAATTATATATAAATGTATAGTAATATGTAGTAAACAAACATTATATATAAATGTATAGTAATAAGTAGTAAACAAAAATTATATATAAATGTATAGTAATATGTAGTAAACAAACATTATATATAAATGTATAGTAATATGTAGTAAACAAAAATTATATATAAATGTATAGTAATATGTAGTAAGAAGTAGTGATCTACAGTGATAAATAATGCTGTTCTAGGCCTTTTGGCTAAGATCAAAGTGTAGTATCTGTTCCAATGGATACTGCATCCCATAAGCTGGTATTGTCTTGGCCTTCGGGGCTTCATTTACGCCGGTCTATGGGTCTGTCCTGTGCAGTTCTAAGAGGTCCACCCTCCTAGGCTTTGCCTTCCCTCTTTGGGGAGGAGTAAGTTTATTGCTTACTGCCTTAGGCGCCCCTACTGGGGAATGCCGACGGGGCTACCCAGGCAATTTTTAATAGCCAGAATGCTCACCTTCTCGGGCGCTTGCTTTTCAAGTCCCACTTTCCCGACCCGAGCTTGGGTCACATCTTACTTGTGGGAGTAAGATAAACCTGGCCTTGTGCTTAACCTCCTGGGGAGGTAAATAAAATGCTGTTCTAGGCTTTTTGGCTAAGATCAAAGTGTAGTATCTGTTCCAATGGATACTGCACCCCATAGACTGGTGTTGTTTTGGCCTTCGGGTCTTGATTTACGCCGGTCCATTGGTCTGTCCTCTGCAGTTCTGGGAGATCCACCTTCCCAGGCTTTGCCTCCCCTCTTTAGAGAGGAGTAAGTATATTGCTTACTGCCTGAGGCGCCTCTACAGGGGAATGCCGACGGGGCTGCCCAGGCAATTTTTAAACCCCACTTTCCCGACCCGACCTTGAGTCACATCTTACTTGTGGGAGTAAGATAAAAACTGGCCTTGTGTCTAACTCCTGGAGAGAAGTAAATCAATACACTGATAAATAATAAGACTGCATTTCTAAAATACAAGAATTGGTTTAAGGCTCCTCAAATCCATTTTAGAATTGTTCGTGGCGTAACGGATAAAGTACCAAGTGACGTTCAGTTCTTGGTGCAGTCTTCGGAAGGTCGAAGGTGCAATCCTAAGAATGGCGAATTACTGAAGACTGTTACCCGGCCATGGCTACCCCGGTGGATTAAATAATCGATACTAACAATACAATTGCGAATTACTTAAGACTTCTACACGATCATGGCTAGTGGGCCGAGAGCATGCTACCCTCGTTGATTAAATAAAGGGGTCCATTCAAAATTCCGTACAGAGTTCTGAGTTTGACAAAAAGATTTCAGAGTTCGACAAGATACACCCGAATAAGGTCGAAGGTTACATCAGCCGAAACGTTGTGAGAGGAACACTCAAGATGAGAACAGTAGTCCGAATAATCCAAATTATCAATCTTCATCTAAAAACTTCACAAACAAACAAAAACTATAACATTTTAATCAATTTCTATTCACGTGATGCAGACAATATTTTTAATCTAACATATAAAGTTATCTTGTGGGATTTTAAGAATTGGACCTGAATAGCACTTAAGCTAACATATCAAACTTTCATTCAGACTAGGCAATTTTCATTTGTACCATGTTAGTGGCAATTTTCATTTGTACCATGTTAGTGGCAATTTTCATTTGTACCATGTTAGTGGCAATTTTCATTTGTACCATGTTAGTGGCAATTTTTATTTGTACCAAGTTAGTGGCAATTTTCATTTGTACCATGTTAGTGGCAATTTTCATTTGTACCATGTTAGTGGCAATTTTTATTTGTACCATGTTAGTGGCAATTTTCATCTGTACCATGTTAGTGGCAATTTTCATCTGTACCATGTTAGTGGCAATTTTCATTTGTACCATGTTAGTGGCAATTTTCATTTGTACCATGTTAGTGGCAATTTTCATTTGTACCATGTTAGTGGCAATATCATAATATACTTTTCTTCAGTTCATTTGAAAAATGAGGTCCCGAAATTGTGTGCAGACTCCCGAGTTCGATAGAAAGTTTCACGAGTTCGACAAGATACACTTGAAGAAGGTTGGAGATTACATCGGCCGAAACACTCAAAATAATTATTCAAATCATACAAGTTATCAATCCTCGTCTAAAAAATTCAGAAACATAAAAAAAGTCAATTATACTCAACTAAGATCTTTGATCAGTTTCAAATAATCGTTACAACCGACTATTGGCTCTAGCAAGGCTTAAGTGTCAAGCCTAGCCTACTATTCATCCATAGCTAACGTTTTTTTTCTCCGTCTAACTTTTAAGGATATGCCATTTGTTTTTGCTATCTACCGACTTTCCGAAACATTTACTCGCATAGACGTCTGCCAGCCAACTCTCGACCCAACCTCGTCGACCTAGAACTATATGTAATAGCCTGGTGTCATGTTACAAGGTAGGCAGTAATATTCTCGGGGGACCCTATTGGTACCGCGGAACCGCAAGTCGAAAATACAATCTAAAGTACTCAATGTTTCCAGCTAATAAAAGTATGTAGCAATATTAAAGCGCGGGTTAGGGTTAAAAACGCAATCTTCCACGTGAAGTTAGATTAAGAAAAGAAAGGGGAATTGTCCATTAGAAGTGAGGTTAGATTTTAAGTTGACGAGTTGCATGGAGCGAAATGAAATGATGATGATGACGATGTATGTGTATGCGAGTATTTAATACGGCAAATAAATGATGATGATGATGATGATGATGATGATGATGATGATGATGATGATGATGATGATGATGAAAAACACCCGTAAAAAGTATGGGTCACATAATATGAACAAAGCGTAGTATAAATATGCTGCTGCTATTGCTGTTGATGATGATGCTGATGATCATCATCGTCATCTTGATGATGGTGGTGGTGTATTATGATAGTAGTAGTGGTGTTAATTAATGCCCCTTTAACTTTTAATAGCCCTAATATTAGAGCCCTGTTTCGAATCACAAGATTGTTGTGACTAACGATCATGTAAGTTTCCGCTCGAGCGTTGAACACTTTCGACAACAATATGCTTGCCCCCGCCTCTCGGGTAAGTATACGTTAATTTCAATTACTGTATGTGGCGATTTCTCGCGGGCGTGTGGTCACAAGCGTGTGATTCACGACTCAATCTACGAACTACTTTCGAGCCCATGCGACCGCCTGCAACCGCCACTGCTACACTGATGAGGGTGAAAGAGCCCGAAACGACGTCGTCTATAGGTGAAACACACTTTAATATTAAAAAATATATATTCATAGTATATATATATATATATATATATATATATATATATATATATATAGAAGGATGAAAAGGAATTAGAAAAGCAAAAGTCAAATCTTTTTTCAATTCAGTTGCTCATAGCAAGTTGCAATCGGACATTTGCTTGCACTCGGGCAAAGTTTTGCCTTGTGTTTCTTTCCCTACAATTTTTATTTTACTTTCTCAAATTTTGAATTTTGGCCTTTGCCAACTTATCTATCCCAGCGACTTCCTCTGATGATAAGATTTTGATCTTTGAAAAACCTGGCTTAAGGAAAAATTTAACTTGAATAAATTGCCTTTTTGCGGAATTTACCTTGCTATGAGCAACTGAATTGAAAAAAGATTTGATTTTTGCTTTTCTAATTCCTTTTCATCCTTCTACATATCTATCTGCTCTATCCAGGATATTGAGCTGTATACTTTTCACAATAGGTTTTACCTTTCCTAAAAGTTCGCTTTTAGTTCACCACTTTATATATATATATATATATATATATATATACGTACAGTATTTGATTTATACTGAGCTATGTCATAAATGTTATAATATATATTTACCGGAAAATTGACTGTCTCACTTTGTCACTCTAATTTATGACCAGCTATGACATAAATTATCTCCCGCCACATATTTTTGTATGGATTATTTACAACGTAATTTCCCATTAACAAATATACATATACTAGTGTACATCTACCGTCAAAACTCATGGGAAAGTCATGCTTCGCCAGTGTTCTTCTAATATTCATATAAAATCGTAGAATCTTTTTTTTTATTTACAAACACTTGTATTCACGCCAAACCAAGCATATTGCCATGGAGACGCAATGAACTACTGTGATCAGAAGCCAGATTTATGGGGGTCATCCAACTTGCGGATTTGTCATCCAACTTGTCATCCAAAAAAATTAATTTTAGACATCTCTAGACAGTATTCTTGTATATCTATCTATCTATCTATCTATCTATCTATCTATATATCTATATATATATATATATATATATATATATATATATATATATATATATATATATATATATATATATATATATAATTAACTTGTTACAAATATCCAGGGGGTATGAATCCGAAGGAAGTTGAAACCGGGTTTATGAGAGTGCTCAATGAAAATTCAGAGCAAAATATATATTTTTTGATTTTATTCCATTAGTTGCGACAAAACAAGTTTTGTTTCATTGGTGCAAATAGCGACCAACTCATCGGGCGGGCGAAGGAATTCAAGTGGCATGAATTTTAACTTCAACTTTAACGGGAGATTGAAAATTGTCCCATGTCACCGTTATAGACAAAGCCCCAACTCTGTCCCCCTCCCCCTCTAATGTATTTTCAATTTTCAATCTCCCG
>OY744554.1:13732018-13762018 GCA_963556195.1 Sepiola atlantica | reverse complement strand
AGATGACCAACGTAGAAAATTGGTTTATTATCCGTAATTAAAAAAAATGATTGATCACAATTCTCGGTTCAAGCCTTGTATCATGTTGATCCTAATGTTAATCTGAACGTTTGAGCCAGGCTCATTATTTTTTATCAGTGGCTATTTTTCGATGAACTGAAAAGCTGATAAGTACTTGATAGTCTAGACGCTTCGTTGTGTCTGTCTTAGTTGAGAAGTTTGAACCATTTATTCTTCTCGACAGCCACCAACACGGCGTTCATTTTGTTTCAAGACAAAAATGCCCATAATTTGAAAAAAAAAAGAGCAGAATGCATATGGTCGTATGAATAAGAAATTAAAATCATTGTGATGATAATACTCGCGTATAAAGCAAGTCGTCTCCGGAGTAAAACCAACAATTATATACTTGATACGGTATAAAAGGATATCAAATAGAAATCATGCAAATTAACATTTTTTTTTATATTTGACTTTCAGACTAATTAATACAGCGCCGTTATAAATCATTAAGGTACTTATATCGATCTTGACCCAGTTTTCGCGAGTTTCGCAAACGCCCGAGACATGACGAGCCGATTTGTACCAGACGACAATTTTGATACGGTGCTGCGTCCTATGATTTTAAGTTATATTTTCAAAGAAATTTTCTAAAAAAAAACATTAAAAAAAACAAAACAAGCAAAACATAGCAAAATTACTGTTATCAAATAAATATCTTTTTATTATTTTGATACGTTGTTGGGTCCTATAATTTTTAGTTATATTTGCAAGAAATTTTTTAAACAACAAAACAAATAAAACAAGCAAAACAGAGCGAAATTACTGTTATCCAAGTAAATATTTTTAACCCTAACCCTAACCCTAAACCCTACCCCTAACCCTAACCCTAACCCTAAAACCTAAACCCTAACCCTAACACTAAACCCTAAGCCTAAACCCTAAACCTAACCCTAAACCCTAACCCTAACCCTAAACCCCAACCCTAAACCCTAAACCCTAACCCTAAACCCTAACCCTAAACCCTAACGCTAATCCTACCCCTAACAAAAAAAAACAACAAAAACAAAACAAGCGAAACATTATTATCATAGGACGCAAAATTGTCGTCTGGTACAAATCGACTCGTTATCTCTCGGGCGTTTGCGTAGGATAGCCGAACGCTTCCGACAAGAAACTCGCGAAAACTGGGTCAAGATCGATATAAGTACCATCATTTACATTACAAAAACGACTTCTAGTCTCTACAGCCCCTTACTAGTCTTTCTCCACTCTATTATTATTTCACTAGAAGGTGCTCGTTTGAGCTCCAATCTCTGGTTCCTTCTTGTAAGACATTTACAGCTAGAACTCGTCTTATTACCACAACTGCAAAGAACTTTTTTCTTCCTTATAGCTCCTTTCTCACAGAAGAGACATTGTTAGTCTTTCTCCACTCTGTTATTATTTCCATAGAAGGTGCTTGACTGAGCGCCATTTTTTGGTTCCTTCTTGTAAGACATTCACAGCAAGAACTCGTCTTCATACCACAACTGAAAATAACTTTTTTTTCTTACTCCTTTTGTTTAACATCAAACGTAATTTCCATGAACAACGTTTTTTTCCAAGTATTTCATCATTTTTGAAACACATTACAACTGGACTACTATCCAGCGAATTACAACATGGTTTCTTAAAATCGACTGTCACAAGATACTCGTCATACCCCGTCGCCATAAGTAATCAAACTGTATTCCTTTTATTAATAATTGTCTATCCTCTCATCGTATTCTTCGTCATTAAACGTACGATCGATCAATCTCATTAACCCTTATTCCCGTTGATAAGTGGTTCATAATTAGTAAAAAAAGAAGGAAGAAAACTCAAACTAATTTTAAACATGCTAGATAACCAAAGTCGAAAATTGGTTTCTTATCCGTAATTAAAAAAAGATTGATCACAATTCTCGGCTCAAGCTTCTCGTCGTGTTGATCCCAACGTTGATCTGGGCATTTGAGCCAGGCTCGTTATTCCTTATCAGTGGTTATTTTCAGGTGTGGTTAATAGCTTGATAAGTTCACCATAGCTTAGGTGTTTCTGTCTTAATCAAGAACGCGTGTCTGAATCATTTATTCTTCTCGAAAACCACCAACACGGCATCCATTTTGTTTCCAGACAAAAAGATTCGTGATCAGAAAAAGAAAAAAGAAAAATGTCTATAGTCGTATGAAACAGAAAATAAAATCATTGTGGTAATACTACTCGCATATAAGCAAATCTTATCCGGTATAAAACCAAAAATGATATACTTGATAGGGTATACAGGGATATCAAATAAAAATTATGCACATGAGTATGCTTATATTTGACGTTCAAACTAATTAACAAAGCGCTTTATAAATCGTTTATATTTTAAAAACGATTTCACAATCTAGTGGGGTATGATCTCTTCTATTCTCTACGGATCCAATTTAACGGAAGCAACGTTGCTAGTCTTTCTCCATTTACATTTTAAATCCTCTCATGATGTTTTCATCATTAAACTGACGATCTATAAACCTCATTAAACCCTTATCCTCAAGTTGCTTTTGACTTATTAGTAGATAAAAAGAAGAAAACGAAAATTAACTACAAATATACACGATGACCAAGGTCAAAAATTGGTTTCTTATCCGTAATTAAAAAATGATTGATCACAATTCTCGGTTCAAGCCTCTCATCGTGTTGATTTTAACATTGATCTGAACGTTTGAGTCAGGCTCATTATTTAGTATCAGCGGAAATTTTCAGGTGTGTTAAAAAGATGAAATATACTCTATAGTCTAAAAATGTTGTCGTTACCTTTTAAGTTGAAAGGGTGTGGTCGAATCACTTCTTCTCCTGTCTTATATACAAAGCTATCCACTTTATATAACGTCCAGCCAGTGCTTGGTACATTGCTGTCCCTTGATGTTGTAGAGTGCTAGGCCCTTTGCTGTGCAGGGCCAGCCTAACAGAAGGCATCACAGGAAGTGGTCCATGGTCTGGGGTTCTGTGCCACAGTCGCATGTGGTTGGGACACTAAGATAATAACCCCATCTGTTTAGGGCCTCCCTGGAACGACCGACAGATGAACGAGTCGGTTCAGGCACTTCCAGTTGTTATATCCTGGTGGGAAGGTTTCGGCAGGGGGAAGGATGAGCAGAATCGAGCTTTGTGGGTTGTTGGACAGCTTTTCCTTCAACATTTTATGGTGGGCTTCAGATGGTGTTGTCTCCAGTGGAGCAGTTCTGGTTAGAAAACTTCTCCGTGATTTTAGTCGACTGGGGGCAGGTACATGGCCATATACGGGGGTGCCTCTCACCTGTGGCTTGCCTACGCCGCTCTATCCTGCTGGCTTCCGTTCTTCTGAATCACTTATATTTCTTGATAGACGCCATGACGGCATTCATTTTGTTTCAAGACAAAAGCTCCGAACATTTGAAAAGAAAAAAGCAATATTTCAATAGTTTTATAAAAAACAAAGTAAAATTAGCACGTCGGCGTAAGATTAAAGTCAACAATTATATAGTTGATAGGGTGTGAAGGGATATCAACTAGGAATTATGCAAATAAGTATGCTTATATTGAACATTTTAGATTAATTAATAAAGCGCTGTTATAAATCATATAGATTACAAAAACGACTGCCCAATCTAGTGGGGATGACCTCTTCTATTTTCTACAAACCTAAGCTCACAGATGTTGCTAGTCTTTCTCTACTCTATCGTTATTTCCATGAAAAGTGATCGATTGAGCCCCACTGTCTGGTTCATCCTTGTAAGACGGTTACAAAAAGAATAACATTCAACGAGTATGTAGTAAACTATAAAGAATACCCGTCCCAGGGCGGGTAAAATTAACTCGTCGAACGGAACCGTTTAGGCATCAATTTTTATCTCTCCTTGTGAATATTCAATGTCCCCAGTTAAGTCTCGAGGCGCAATGGTTACCCCTTGTAAGGGTGGCTGCGCGTTTAATTGTAAAGCAAGGGTTGCGCAATCCCAATCACATCTGTCCTAAATCGGCACTGCTTTAATTCAGTGGCAAGGAGAAGTCCAGGGCGACTGGAAACAATGCCGAGACAAGCGGAGAGCACATACAGCACCTGGTATTTCCAAATGGTCACCTATTTCATTACTGACCAGGCTCAGCGTCGCTTAAGATTAAAGTCAAATTTAATGATACTAAACCATATATCTAGAATCCTGATTCCGATTTTGATCAAAATTGATTACATGATTTTGATTCTAGAAAAGGTTTTAAATTTAAAGGTTTGAGCTTTAAAAGTTTCAGGATAATCTGGTATAATTGGTGTGTAATTATTATTACGGATCAAATGGCAGGTGACGGTGGTTGAGTGGTTAACGATACGAACTGTCGAGTTCGAATCCGGCTTGATCCACAAAAAAAAACTTTCACTTACAATGTTGCCAACTTTCACGTAGTCCCTTCCGCAAGTACCCGATGTCTTTCTAGAAAAGAATTCTAACTAGAAATATATCGGGGAAACCAATGCCACCAATAGAGGCATCTGATTCATACGAAATAAATGAATAAATAAATGAATGAATCAAATTAAATGCAACTCTGAAATATTTGAATTGTTATCCAAATTTGAATACTTCAAATGAAATTGAGATTTGAGGAATATTTATTAATTGATGTCTAATATATATTGTTAAGATTTCACAAAAATCAAGGGTTTCTGAAATTTCACGAAGGGCTTCCGTCCACATTTAAGCCCCCTAACATTAAACTAAATATAGCATTTATTACGATCCCTTCCGCTTTTTAGCTGTTCCAACATTCATAATGATCGGTTAATTAGTTTAGGAGTTAATTCTGTACATGCAAATATATAAACATACACATTTTATTTTATTTCATGTAATTTCTTTTCCAGGAGGTTAGACACAATGGCAGGTGTAGGTTTGATGAAAATGTTTCTGTGGAACGAACTGGATTCGAACTTAGAACACCCAGGTCTTCAGTCCGTGTCGTTAACCACTTAGCAACTATATCCCCCATAAACATGCACACTTTATAAATACAGAGTTCGACTTTAAAAAGGTGTCAAATAGGAATTAGGCAAAAGAGTATGTTCACTTACGTGTATTTATTTATACATAAATAAAAAATATGTAATACGTAAATAATTTACTATCTATATAATAATAACGCTAAGCCATTTCATGTTCGTACGTACGTTATCGCCTTTCACAGTCATTTAAAACAAATTAGATCCTGCGATCAGCCAAGATGATTAGTGATTACTCTCATGTCGCTGAGGTAAAAAAAATTCCGACTGTACACATTTTAAAATGAATCGTTCCCAAATCAAATTATGTCGCCCTGTCAATTTAAACAGTTCATTTGTAAATAAATACATAAAAAAGAATTTGGTTTATTGATTTGAAGGGAGGTGACGTTCGCTTAATGGTTGACCGACAACCTGGGTGTTCTAAGGTCGAATCCAGTAAGTTCCACACACACACTTTCACTTAGGATGTTGGCAACCCTCACGTGATCCTTCTTGCAAGTACCTGATGTCTTTCTGGAAAGAATTCAAACTTAAACGATATCCGGAAAACCAATGGCAACAGTAGAATCATCTGATGTAGGCATTGTTGCTGTTTCCTAGAGTGTAATCCAATGAAACTCCAATGCTTATACAATAGTATTATATAGCAAGCAGAATTGTATTCTTTTAATCTTCAGGCTAAAATGCTTTTAGCCTGAAGATTCCCCCGGGGATGAAGCGCGGAAGCCTCTGTGTAGCTTAATTGCCATAAATATATTTTCATAACTTACTACTTAGCTCTACTACGTATCGAGCACTGTTGAAGTAAATACTGAAAATTGACACATAATAAATTATATCTCTTTATAAAATTTTATGTGGATATATGAAATACTATATATATATATATATATATATATATATATATATATATATATGTGTGTGTGTGTGTGTGTGTGTGTGTGTGAAAAATAACTATAAGAAAACAGGTTCAAATGCAGGAGAAAAACAAAAACAAGAGGTTTGACCGGTTTCGTTCATGTTGGCAGACGTCTTCAGAACGAAACCGGTCAAGTCTCTTGTTTTTGTTTTTCTCCTGCACTTTAAACTGTTTTCTGTTTATCATTTTTTCACACATTTTGTCCACCACGGCATTTCATTTTCATGAATTATCGTGTACTTTACCACACACACACATATATATATATATATATATATATATATATATATATATATATATATATATATATATATATATATATATATACCGAGACGACGGTCTATGCCTATCCCGCAACAACAACGCGCAAGAACTCGACAGATTCAGGAAACAGTTAACCGCATTCCTAAAAGAAATCGGATTTAACATCACCATAGACACCTACCTGACTAGCGTAGATTTTTTAGACGTATCCCTAGACTTGACCAACAATTCAACTAGGCTATACCACAAACCCACCGAACAACTCCGGTACATCCATACCAAATCCTGCCACCCCCACTCATATTTAAGAACCTTATACCCAATATTAGTAAAAGAATTTCAAGCCTTTCATCCACACCTGAGATTTTCCAACAAGCCGCCCCGTATTATAATAATGCCCTCACTGAGAGCGGTTATAACGAAAAAATATCCTACATACCCAACCAATCTACCAGCCAACACAGACGCAAGAGACAAAGAAATATTATCTGGTTCGCCCCCCCCCTTTTCCCGTCAAATATAGCGTAGGTAAGCAATTTCTCAAACTAATAGACAAGCACTTCCCGCCATCAAATAATCTTCATAAACAGAAATCCGTAATACAGTAAAAACTAGCTATTCATGTTTTCAGTCCGTGGGATCCATTCTGACCTCCAACCCACCAACTAATTCACCCAACCCCCGTTGCTCTTGCAAAAGAGATGACACCTGCCCCTTGGGCGGAGGATGCACTGTCAGCTCCGTTGTTTACGAAGCCAAGATTATATCTGGGGTGAATATTGAAAGGGAGGATATATACATCGGAATGACCCAAGGATCCTTTAAACAAAGACTCTACGCCCACAACAACACTTTCAAATACCCCAAAAAAGACCACATAACCACACTGGCAACCCATGTATGGGATCTCAAGAAGTCCAACACCCCCTACAAAATAGAATGGAGAATTACCGATAAACCTAAATCCTACAACTCCACCTCCAGGACCTGCCCTTTGTGCACTACTGAGAAATTCAGAATTATACAAGCTATCAACAACCCTTCCATAAACTGCATGAACATAAAAACCGAGGTCTTCAGAAAATGCCCCTACAGAAGAAAATTCCTGCTAGCCAAATGGTCTGATAACAATATAACATAACCCACCAATTATCTCTTTAAACCAAATACCCCTCTAAAAAGATAGTAAAGTATTTTTTAAAAACATATAAAATATCTAATCCCCCAAGACCCCCCTAAACCCATAACAAATTTCCTATTCTTCTATTTACGTACAAAGTACCCCCATGATATATGTTAAACACACCACGGGCGCAACTACATAACCCCTGCCTACCCTGATACAACCTTGTCCTAACCCAAATAAAACTTTCACCAATAAACACCCCACCCTTTCACCACAGATAATCACATCAGAACTAACCCCACCCACAGCAGATTATACATTTACCAGCAGATACCCCATCTCCACGTGACCCTCCTATCACGGGATTACAGATACACACAAAGTTTCCTTAACCCCTAAAACACCCCCACCCACGCCCGCTTCATACTATCCATATAATAGATTGTCAAATCACCCGCCCACCCCTGTATTAATGAGGATGAATGTACAGGCGTACGTATACGTCCAGATGCGCGTACAAGCATGTATGCGAGTGCGAGTGTGTATGTATAGGAGCAGATTATTAATAAATAGAAAATATAAAATAAAATAATAAATTAAAATAAAATAGAATAAAATAATATTAATAAAATAAATAAAAGATTAAATTTAAAACACAAAAGATAAAAAAAATATTAAATTAATAACCCCCGTACATATGAGCGAAGATGTGTGTACATGCACGCATGTGCAGATGTGTATAGTTTCTTTGCAAGGACGAATGAAATAACAAGATATGAAATTTAATGAATTTACACTAAATATAAACACAAATATAATATTAATATTATTAACACACCATTAATAAAGAGACTAATCTTATACCACTCAAACGGAAATAACAGATAGTACCCATCATTCATAACCTTTTTGTTTTTTTCGTTTTTTTTCGTTATGGTTATAAACGGGACATATCAACGAAACACCGCTTCCCATTAAAATCTAAAGACAAACTATATAGCCGCTCCTTTCGTATTTTTTTCAGACCTGATATAACAATAACATTACAAAAAGAACAGAAAATACGAAACACCGATTCAATAAATAAAAATAATAAAATAATTTAATAAAAAATAAACAAACATGTTATGTCGATAAAAACATATTTGAATCACCTCTTTCAGCTCCATATCGAACAATTAATCCGATACATAACTTTATTCCCAAAAACGACAACGAATAAGCACACTAGTTTCACAGGCCCAAACGGTAAACTATGCAGCCACCCCTTTCGTATTTTTTCAGGTATAATAATAACATTAAAAAAAACACAGATAATTAAATAAATAAATAAATAAAACTTGCTAACAGATAAATAAATAATAAATTAAACCTCCTAAAAAATGAAGGCCCCCCTTGAGCCCTAGTTAATCGCTTCCCACACCGGATTTTTTCGGGGACACCCTCAGAGATGCACCCTTTTTTCTGTCATTGTTGACGCCATTCCCTGTCAGGCGTGCCTACAATCCTTTCAGCTTGCCGATGATTCCACTGGGCATGAAGATTTACTAAAGATGTCTAAATCTGCCCTTTTGGATGAAACCGCGGTACATTGCTGAAATATGTAATATACAGTATATATATATATATATATATATATATATATATATATATATATATATATATATATATATATATATATATATATATGCCCGCTTATCTCTATCCTTCCGCCTCTGTCTATCTTCAACATTCCAACTTCTCTTTCTTCATCTTTCTCCCCCTCTTTCTGTTTCTCTCTCTCTCTCTCTCTCTCTCTCTATCTCTCTCTCTCTCCCCGCCCTCACACCTTCTCCTTAGAAGAGACCGCTTCATCTGACCAAGAAGAGAAAGAGATTATTACTCGGGCTTAAACTTCAAAATAACATGGGATCGTTTTAAAAGATTACGCCGCCAAAAGTCGGTCCGTGATCGGCCGCACCCTACCCCCCACTGCCCCCCCCCCTGGCTTTTGTATTAAATGCGATCAAAGCCATTGGCCTAACATCTCTAATAATGGATGACTGGGTTAGCGAGAATTTAATTAACTCTACGAGCCGATATTTCCCGACGGACGTCAACGATAGACATCGGTAGAAGATACACAATCTTCACGCAGAAACGAATCAACCAATATGAAGAGAGAGACTAACAAAGAAGGGGAGAGAGAAAGCCAGAAAGTGAGAGACAGAGGGGGGGAGAGAGAGGGAGAAAGAGAGGAAGAAAGACTGACGGAGAAAGAGACAAAAAAAGAAGCTGAAAAAAAACTATATATATATATATATATATATATATATATATATAAAGTAAGCTATGAAAATATATTTATGGCAATTAAGCTACACAGAGGCTCTCGTGTTTCATCCCCGGGGGAATCTTCAGGCTAAAATTTATACTGAATATTCCCCCCGGGGATGAAACGCGGGAGCCTCTGTGTAGCTTAATTGCCATAAATATATTTTCATAACTTACTACGTAGCTCTACTACGTATCGAGCATTTTTGAAGTAAATACTGAAAATTGATACATAAAAAAGTATATTTCCTTATTAAATTTTATGTAGATACATAAAATACTATATATATATATATATATATATATATATATATATATATATATATATATATATATATAAAATTGAAATATAAGCCATATTAGCAATACAAGATTAATTTATTTATTTATTTATTTTACATTAATCCTATCAATTTCGGAATAAAATTTCTTTCTTCAGGAGTGACCAGTATTGAGTCATTTTCTTTTCTTGTTTTTTGATGAATAAAAAATGACTCAATACTGGTCACCCCTGAAGAAGGAATTTTATTCCGAAATTAATAGAATTAATGTAAAAACAAAAAAATAATAATTAATCTTGTAATGCTAATATGGCTTATATTTCAATTTTATTAACTAACCTTGCAATACTTTGAAATTGAACGACCAACCCACATTTTTCAAGACAGCGAGCCCACGCTTCTTTCGTTCGACACCGGATTTGAATCATAACCGCCGATAACAACACTGCGGAGACATCGTACCAAAGACGTTTATCAAGTAACAAAGAAATAAGTGTGTTTTATTCTTGTTTTTTGATGAAAAAAAAAATTGACTCAATACTGGTCACCCCTGAAGAAGGAATTTTATTCCGAAATTAATAGAATTAATGTAAAAACAAAAAACAAAATTAATCTTGTAATGATAATATGGCTTATATTTCAATTTTATTAACTAACCCTGCAATACTTTGAAATTGAACGACCAACCCACATTTTATATATATATAACGTTTTTAATTAAAGTTCTGCTACCGATTGATGATGATTGTACTTTAACAATCGAAATATTTTGGTAGAACTTTTCAATATGTGTTTTTTGAGTTAATTTTGGCTAGTTGTTGATTTGCTTATCCTTTATTCCATTTTTATTTTTACATATATATATATATATATATTTATATTTATATTCATATATATATATATATATATATATATATATATATATATATATATATATATATAGTAAGCTATGAACATATATTTATGGCAATTTAGCTACATAGAGGCTCCCGCGTTTCATCCCCGGAGGGGGGGAGGGATATTCAGGATAAAATGAAGATTCCCCGGGGATGAAACGCGGGAGCCTTTGTGTAGCTTAATTCCCATAAATATATTTTCATAGCTTACTACCTTGCTCTACTTACGTATGGAGCACTATTGAGGTAAATACTAAAAATTGATACACAAAAAATTATATCTCCTTATAAAATTTTATGTGGATACATGAAATAGTAATATATATATATATATATATATATATATATATATAATAAACAATAACAAATATTTATTATTTGTCGCTCCTTGAAAGTAGAGCACTGTAATTGGTAGTATTAACACAGCATGACGTCACTTGCTTATAATGCATCATTCCTTCCCTTAATAGAAGTAGAATGCCTCGACGTCAAAGCCGCCCTTAAAGTGTTAAAATTATCATAGTTTATTCGCTGTTTACAATTGGCCCAGCGATTAGCGACGTCGGACTGGAGTTGAAAAATACTTGAGGTCCGGGGTTTCGAATCGCATGACCGGTAGTGAATAGTCATATCTCTATGCTGATGAGTCCCGATTGAAAAAGGACGAAACGTATACGTACATAGATAATCGTACATAGATAATAAGCAATAACAAATATTATATATATATATATATATATATATATATATATATATAAATAATTGTTTATCTACATACGTATACGTTTCACCCATTATCTACGACACAAGTCAAGATTTGAACTAAAATTCCGACGTCTTAGCCCACACGGCCACAGTAACTAACCACATAAGTCGGTAAGAGTGTTAGATCTCTAACGCCGATCTGGTGCGATAGGCAGTCGACATGAACAGTGTTCAACTAATAAAGGAACATGCATTAAAGCTATAATAATGACAGCTATGTTAATACTACTTACTAGAGTGCCCGGCCTGAAATTGGGGGCGACAAATATATATATATATATATATATATATATATATATATATATATATATATATATATATATATATATATATATATATATATATATATATATATATATAGTTTTGAAAGGTTCATACTTTTTTTAAGCATCTGAATGAGATTTAGTAAAAAAGAAGTGTGGTAAAGTAACTACCATCAAAGCTGGTAATAGATGCAATATTTATTTTATTTAAAAGAAAAGACAAAATCAGAACCGATTTTTTTTCTTTTTTTTATATAAACTGTCATTTTTTTATAGTTTATAGTTATACATATATTTCGCTAATAATATTAGCCTCATTAGTGTGTTTTAAATTCCGATGTAATTGGGAAATCAGCTTCAGTTGGTGTGAGCCGGCGAGTGAGATATCGTTTGTTTTTTGTTTTTTTTTCCACTCTCGTATAAATGCACGCCAGCACGTGGACTGTTATAGTTTTGAAAGGTTCATACTTTTTTTAAGCATCTGAATGAAATTTAGTAAAAAAAGAAGTGTGGTAAATTAACTACCAAAAGAAAAAATAAAAAAAAATCGTTCGATTTTGTCCTTTCTTTTAAATAAAATAAATATTGCATCTATTATCAGCTTTGATGGTAGTTAATTTACCACACTTCTTTTATATATATATATATATATATATATATATATATATATATATATATATATATATATATATATATATATATAATAATGGTAATAATCCAGGTGAAAAATATCCACAGGGTGGTAATCCAGAGAATTTTAACCGGGTTTATAAAAAGTGCTCAATATCAAAATAGAGCTTTATATATGATAATTTTATTTACACAGACATGTACAAAATCTGCGACACTAGCATGTCGATGTTATCGATCAACAGTTACTATAAACTGAGATCTCATCAGGCAGACTTAGAATCCGATCTTAACCTCAGATCATATTTGGAGAGAACCTAATTCTAACTCTGCCTGATGAGATCTCAGTTTATAGTAACTGTTGATCGATAACATCAACATGCTAGTGTCGCAGATTTTGTACATGTCTGTGTAAATAAAATTATCATATATATATATATATATATATATATATATATATATATGCGTGTGCGTGTGCGCTCGAACTTTTTTCACGCAAAACCCTACGCAATTATGTACAATATAGTAAGTATGTATAAATAGAACCGTACGTAATAGTTAAATTAAACCAAACATCCAATGAGAAAACAGAAAAACCGAATAGTTAATTAATGAGAGTTCGTTTTGTAAAGGAATATGCTAACTACTCATAACTTTTTAAGTCACTCGCATATCGACAGCTGAGTCTATTAGGAAATTGTTTTTACTTGTTAAGGTTCAGTAGCAGTATATGTATATTCCATGAAAAATGCCAGTATACTGAAATCATATGCCCTTAATAAGGTTAAGATGAAAATTCATATACACTAAATGTACAAAAGCAAGGAAATTCCCAAATGTTTACACTTTTATTGTCATTAAGGGTATTTCTATATATCAACCAAACCATTTCATTATCACATCATTACAGTATAAATCTCTATGCATGCGTGGATAAAATGTGTAAGGTGCGCTGAAGAAAAATTCCTACCAGTAAAATACATAGCCCTGTTGTGCTCGCATACCCTTAATGACAATAAAAGTGTAGAAATTTGTGGAATTTGCTTGCTTTTGTACATTTAGTGTATATGAATTTTCATCTTAACCCTATTAAGGGCATATGATTTCAGTATACTGGCATTTATCATGGAATGTAACTACTTTTCTAACGACTATGCCTCAATACAATACCTTCTCATAACTGATATAGTTGGTAGTTTGACTAATCAAGGTATATGGTAAACTGAAATTAAAATGCCATCAACTAGACACTAGAACCTCTATCTTTGCCAAAAATCAGCTGAATCCATCAAATGGTCGATAAGATATAGAATAAAGTGTATGAATACTGGTCATTTTTAAGGTTTTTTGGAATTTTCTGGAAAACTAAGGTATATGGTAAACTGAAATTAAAATGCCATATACTAGACCCTAGAACCTCTATCTCTGCCAAAATTCAGCTGAATTCATCAAATAGTTGATGAGATACAGGGTGGCACATACGTACATACGTACGTACTGTACACATAGATAACATGATTTCATGATTGAACTTTCTGGATCTCTGGGTTGCCTTGACTAATGATGCTGAAATCCTACACACTTATAGAACCTATCAAATAACAAGTTTGTGCAAAGTTTTAACTAATTTGGTTTATTGGTTTTTGAGTTATAGTTGATCAAAAAAATGAGATTTCCAGCATAGGCCATTCGTGTAGTCTATTAAGGGATAGAGCGCTCTCGCGCCTCCCTTGATTTTAAGCTTCGTAAGGGGACATGAAAGTAGTGAAAACCTTCTGCTCAAGATTCTTATTTAACCTTTCCTGGGACTGGTATATTTATAGATAATGTATATGTTCATTAAAATAGTATGTATAACTCGGGCCCCCTAAATCGTTTTCGATTGTGATCGCGGACCACAAAACTGGGCGTGTCGGGTTCATATGAACTTAATGAATACGGAAATCAATAGTTCCTCTCACAACAGTTATTTTACGGTGGCCAGCGACGCAAAACTGTGATATCAAGATGGGCTGCTTCCGCCATATTTCCCTTGGTAATACACCGACGGATTACCGCTTATTTAACCATCATGAGACATTGTATCGGCAACAGACAGATTTAGCAATCGATAAGACATCATCAATTCATTTACTGGCCTTCTGATTGTTAAGTCTAAAGATCGCTGCAGATACGAACTCTTGTCATCGTTTGATCGCTATTGATTCAACCTAATCATATTCTCATTAAATGATGCCTCGTTTTTATACATTCCGGCCATTTTATGTCTTCGTTGCAAAAAAAGAGCCATTTACTGTTTAATGAGCTGATTCGTTAGACGGGAAGAGTGTTTCTCTTTCTTTCTTTTTTTCTGTGGTGAGAAAGATGAATCGAGTTTCTGTGCGGCTTTCGGTGAATGCGGATGTGTTTGCCAGTAATTGCTCTCTACGACAATGCGCGATACCAAACATTGATTTATTATGTGGAATATTTGTCGGCCTTTTGGCCATGATCAATGTGTAGTATCTGTTCCGATGGATACTGCACGCTTGTCCTGTGCAGTTCTAGGAGGTCCACCCTCCCAAGCTTCGCCTCCCCTCTTTGGGGAGGAGTAAGTTTATTGCTTACTGTCTGAGGCGCCCCTACCGGGGAATGCCGACGGGGCTGCCCAGGCAATTTTTAAATGGCCAGAGTGCTCACCTCTCGAGCGCTGGCTTTTAACCCCACTTGCTCGACCCGAGCTTGGGTCACATCTTACTTGTGGGAGTAAGATAAAACTGGCCTTGTGCCTAACTCCTAGCGAAGGAGTAAATAAATATGATGTGGAATATTTGTCGGCCTTTTGGCCATGATCAAAGTGTAGTATCTGTTCCGATGGATACTGCACGAGACTGGTCCTGTGCAGTTCTAGGATGTCCACCCTCCCAGGTTTTGCCTCCCCTCTTTGGGGAGGAGTAAGTTTATTGCTTACTGCCTGAGGCGCCCCTACCGGGAATGCCGACGGGACTGCCCAGGCAATTTTTAATGGCCAGAGCCCACTTTCTCGGGCGCTGGCTTTTCAAGTCCCACTTTCCCAACCCGACATTGGGTCACATCTTACCTTGTGGGAGTAAGATAAAACTGGCCTTGTGCCTAACCTTCTGGGGAGGTAAATAAAAAGAAGTGAAAATTATTTGTGGGCCTTTTGGCCAAGATCAAAGTGTAGTATCTGTTCCGATTGATACTCCACCCTATAGATCGGTATCGTCTTGGCCTTCGGGTCTTGATTCTGCCAGTCTGTGGGTTTGTCCTGCACAGTTCTGGGAGGTCCACCCTCCCAGTCTTTACCTTTTCACATTATGAGAATGGTCAGTTTATTGCTATCGCCTGAGGCGCTCCTACCGAGGAATGCTGAAAGGCGTTGGCTTTAAATGTCATAAAGACCCCCGACCCCCACCTTTCCCCTTCAACAGTGGGATGTCATGCCTAAGGGTGGATGCATTCTGGGAATATTATTTTAATTCCATGAATTAATGTTTCCCGGGATGTATTGCCCTAAATACAATCTGTTCCGATGGATACTGCACACCATAGACCGGTATTGTCTTGGCCTTCGGGGCTTGATTTACGCCGGCCTATGGGTCTGCTCTGTGCAGTTCTACGAGGTCCACCCTCCCAGGCTTTTCCTTCTCACCCTTTGAGAATGTGTTAGTTTATTGCTAATCGCCTGAGGCGTCTCTACCGGGGAATGCCGACGGGGTTGTCCAGGCAATTTTTAAAGGTCAATGTGCTCTTCCTCTAGGGTGCTGACTTATCAAATCCCACTTTTCGACCTTGTGTCACATCTTACCGCTGTGGGAGGTTGATAAATAAGACTATTTGTCTAAGGCGAGAATTCATTTTCTATTCATTATAATCATTCCATTCCAGTCTTAGAATTCCCACATTAATAAATATTCCCTAAATTTTAGTTTCTCTGGAGTATTTTAAAAGGAGTATTTTAAAAGGAGTATTTTAAAAGGAGTATTTTCGGAAAATAGAAAAAGAACATTTGGTTTACTTTCAACAGCCCCGCAGTTCTCTCTTCCTTTATTTTGTCATTTAGTCATCATATTTCATGACCGTTATTTCTGACAAAGGGGGGATAATTGCTGTGTTATATGTCAGAATCTATCGATATAACATATAATCGTTGGCTGGGTTGGGTTAGGGTTAAGGTGAAAAATAGAAAAATTATTTTGGTTTACTTTCGGCAGCCTTGTAACTCTATCTTCCTTTATTTTGTCATTCAGTTCTCACATTTACTGAGCGATGTTTCGTACAAAGAGGCAAAATTACTGTTTTCTGGGTTAGAATATATCTATCTAACACTTATCGTTGGCTAGTTATTTTACCTTGAAGTAGTATGTTTAGCTCCTTACATCAAGTGGCTTCATACCTTGTCGTGAGCGATTTCGATAAAAAAAAATGATATTAGAAGGAATAATATAGGCAGACCTTTTTAGTTTTCTTTTTAAAGATTTGCATTAAATTTGATCCATATAAATTATTCACCAATTAAGCAAGATTCCCTGAATTTCAATTTCTTCTTAAGACCCCTTAAGCTTAAGCCTTAAATTTTAGATATTTTCTAGAATCATGATAATGCCATGGAGTTTGATCAAAATTGGAATAAGGATTCTATACATAAAGTTTAGTAGGATTACGTCTTGATGTTAAGCTTCGTAAGGGGTCATTCACTTCGCGAAAACTTTCTGTTCAGGGAATCTATTTTACCAGTCCTGGGACGGGTATTTTCTACTCTCTCTATTTGTATATTCATCAATATAATAATAAACTAATAAACTGAACATTAACCGGATTATTCGTTGGGCGGGGAGAGTGTTTCTCTATTTTTGTAGTGAGAAAGATGATTAGAATTTCTGCATTGGTTGAATGTAGATGTGTTTGCTAGTGCCGGCTCTTATGATAATAATAATAATAATAATAATAATAATAATAATAATAATAATAATAATAATAATAATAAATAACCACATCATTTTAAAAAACACATTTTAAAAAAACATTTAGCCGCCGATATTCTCCCCCCCCCCTTTCTCTAAAAAACATGTGATCGTCTCATCTTTAGCATATTAATACGTTGCACATGGGCGGCTTCATTTCCGGTTGTTTTTTTTTGTACCACCACGTATATTCATCAATAATTATTCACGATGAAGAACGCAGGGCGTTTAAAATATTAGAAGTATTATAATTTAAAAAAATATATAAAATATGACATCGTTTTATGCTTGAATCACCACCACCACATAACCACCCCCCACCACGATCATCATCATCATCATCATCATCATCATCATCATCATCATCATCATCATCATCATCAACATATATACAGGGTGAGCCAAAAGTAAGTGGCCAGTAAGAAAAATTATTTTGTCGAAGCGTAAGAGGCAGACTTCAAAACTGTGTAAATCAAGAAGGAAAATGTTTTTTACTGTCCACCTACTTTTGGCTCACTCTGTATATATATATATATATATATATATATATATATATATATATATATATATATATATATATATATGCATCATTCCTTCTCTAATAGAAGTAGAATGCCTGGACATCAAGCCGCTTTAAAATGTGATAAATTATCATTGTTTATCAGCTATTCAAATATTGGCCGCGCGGTTAGCGACGTTGGATTTGAGTTGAAAAATACTTGTAGTCCAGGGTTTCGAATCGTGCGACCGGTAGTGAATAGTCATATCTCTATGCTGATGAGTCTCGATTGAAAAGGGACGAAACGTATACGTACATAGATAATAAACAATAACAAATATTTTATATTTGTCGCTCCTCGTAAAAAAGTGGAGCACTTTAATTGTAGTACAAACACAGCATGACGTCACTTGCTTTATAATGCATCATTCCTTCTCTAATAGAAGTAGAAAGACATATATTGCATTTCGTTTAAAATGAGACGAACATGATCGTTGGCTCAACGTTCGCGCTTCGCATCCATAAAAAGGAAAGCTGAAGTTTATTTTATTCATAACTTGAAAATTATAAAAATTAAAAAATAATATTATCAATTGTTGTGGCCCTGTCAAGAGTCCGGCAAGAAAAACACGAACGCGAAGTTCAGAGAAAACAAGTATATCGAAAAAAAGTGTAATACAACAGAGAACAAGAGTGGTTGTACATCAGTCTTGACTGCCAGTATCAGACTGGTGTGGTTCGAGGTATTTAATTACTTCCCACCGAAGGAAGATGGGACACAAGGCCGGAAGGTGGGGAGCGTCCCACTAGCGCCCCTAAAGAAAGGACACTCTGGTCCTTTAAAAATTGCCTGGGACCCGTTGGCATTTCCCGGTCGGAGCGCCTCATCTTGTAAGCAATAAACTTACTCCGCCCTAAAGAGGAGATGCAAGGTTTGGGAGGGTGGACCTCCTAGGACAAGCCAGGACTAATGCCACAGCTCAACAGATAAAAGGCCACCGAAATGGTCCAGTTCCTCTCGGACTGGGGGGGATCCAGGTATTTAATCGCTTCCCACAAAGCAATATGTGACACAAGGTCGGAAAGTGGGGAGATCAAGCCAGCCAGCGCCCCTAAAGAAGGAGCACTCTGGCCTATCAAAAATAGCCTGGGCAACCCCGTCGGCATTCCCCGGTAAGGGCGCCTCAGGCAGCAAGCAATAAACTTACCCCTCCCCAAAGAGGGAAGGCAAGGCCTGGGAGGGTGCATCTCCTAGGAAAACCCAGGACAATATACCTCAGCCCGGCAGATAAAAGGCCAAGTAAATGGCCCAGTTCCTGCCGGACTGATTGTCGAGAACGAATCCTCGACTGGTATTACCCCATCCCGACGTCCTCACTCAACCGAAGTTAATGAGAGACTGATCGGGCTGGTGTTGGGTCCAGGTATTTAATCGCTTCCCACAAAGCAATATGTGACACAAGGTCGGAAAGTGGGGAGATCAAGCCAGCCAGCGCCCCTAAAGAAGGAGCACTCTGGCCTATCAAAAATAGCCTGGGCAACCCCGTCGGCATTCCCCGGTAAGGGCGCCTCAGGCAGCAAGCAATAAACTTACCCCTCCCCAAAGAGGGAAGGCAAGGCCTGGGAGGGTGCACCTCCTAGGAAAACCCAGGACAATATACCTCAGCCCGGCAGATAAAAGGCCACGTAAATGGCCCAGTTCCTGCCGGACTGATTGTCGAGAACGAATCCTCGACTGGTATTACCCCATCCTGACGTCCTCAATCAACCGAAGTTAATGAGAGAGTGATCGGGCTGGGGTTGGTTCCAACACTGAGAAGCATGCGCACCCAGTATTTATGGTGAGTGGAAGAGTTCAATTAGTCCGTATGGGTAAGGTACCATAACACCAATGTTAATAAGACATTAAGGAGCAGGTGTTCACATGAGTTTTCGTTGATACTCTAACCCTAACCCAAACCCTAACTCTAACCCTAACCCATTCCCTAACCTGGGAATCACTGGGTATGTTGTATTTTAACGTAGTCAAGTACTCTAGTATAATTTGCTAAACGACACATGTAATGACACAATTAAACTATCGACCTCTCGTATCACGACCGTGATGGGTTGCAGAGTTGTTGTTCTTAAGAATGTGGCGAAGCTCTCCAGAGTATGCACATTGACTAACCTAACCTCAATAAAATTGTAGACACATCCAGCGGTGTTAAATTAAAGTACTTCAACAATGTACGACACATGCATCAGAAAGAATTGGAGGATTGAAAAACAGGGGCATACAATAACATTGGGTTTATATACAGTTTGTCAAGGACACACATGAGTTAAGGCAAGAAAGCTATGCAATATACAAAGAGTACACAAAGGATACAGATTGTTATTCGGAAGCATTTCTAGGCCACCTTCAGTAGGATAAACTTTATCTACTTGAGTGCCACTTTAATTTGACCAGTTTTTAACTTTATTTTTTATTGGAAGTGTGCAAGTTTGGCGCGCCGTACAATTGCATTTAGCAAGGATTAGGTGGTTACAAAAAGAACCCATTTCAGAAACATTCATAGAAATATTTTCACCATTTCAACACTCTGTAAATGAAACTGTTACAATGCCGACAGCAAGTGTTTGAGACATTTCTTTGACAATTTGCTCAACGACTGCTTGCAATTGTTGATTTTAAAGATTACACGGCCGTCCTCTACCTTCTTAAACTTCTTGTTACATAAATAATAGCCAATTTCAGGAACAAACATTTATTCATGAAAAAATCTTTAGCTTTTCAATACTTTGTAAATGACGTGAAACTGTTGCAATGCTGACAGCAAGTGTTTGAGACATTTCTTTGACACTTTGACGTGGATTTTGCTCAACGACTGCTTGCAATTGTTCATTTTAAAGATTACACGGCCGTCCTCTACCTTCTTAAACTTCTTGTTACATAAATAATAGCCAATTTCAGGAACATACATTTATTCATGAAAAAATCTTTAGCTTTTCAATACTTTGTAAATGACGTGAAACTGTTGCAATGCTGACAGCAAGTGTTTGAGACATTTCTTTGACACTTTGACGTGGATTTTGCTCAACGACTGCTTGCAATTGGTCATTTTAAAGATTACACGGCCGTCCTCTACCTTCTTAAACTTCTTGTTACATAAATAATAGCCAATTTCAGGAACATACATTTATTCATGAAAAAATCTTTAGCTTTTCAATACTTTGTAAATGACGTGAAACTGTTGCAATGCTGACAGCAAGTGTTTGAGACATTTCTTTGACACTTTGACGTGGATTTTGCTCAACGACTGCTTGCAATTGTTCATTTTAAAGATTACACGGCCGTCCTCTACCTTCTTAAACTTCTTGTTACATAAATAATAGCCAATTTCAGGAACATACATTTATTCATGAAAAAATCTTTAGCTTTTCAATACTTTGTAAATGACGTGAAACTGTTGCAATGCTGACAGCAAGTGTTTGAGACATTTCTTTGACACTTTGACGTGGATTTTGCTCAACGACTGCTTGCAATTGTTCATTTTAAAGATTACACGGCCGTCCTCTACCTTCTTAAACTTCTTGTTACATAAATAATAGCCAATTTCAGGAACATACATTTATTCATGAAAAAATCTTTAGCTTTTCAATACTTTGTAAATGACGTGAAACTGTTGCAATGCTGACAGCAAGTGTTTGAGACATTTCTTTGACACTTTGACGTGGATTTTGCTCAACGACTGCTTGCAATTGGTCATTTTAAAGATTACACGGCCGTCCTCTACCTTCTTAAACTTCTTGTTACATAAATAATAGCCAATTTCAGGAACATACATTTATTCATGAAAAAATCTTTAGCTTTTCAATACTTTGTAAATGACGTGAAACTGTTGCAATGCTGACAGCAAGTGTTTGAGACATTTCTTTGACACTTTGACGTGGATTTTGCTCAACGACTGCTTGCAATTGTTCATTTTAAAGATTACACGGCCGTCCTCTACCTTCTTAAACTTCTTGTTACATAAATAATAGCCAATTTCAGGAACATACATTTATTCATGAAAAAATCTTTAGCTTTTCAATACTTTGTAAATGACGTGAAACTGTTGCAATGCTGACAGCAAGTGTTTGAGACATTTCTTTGACACTTTGACGTGGATTTTGCTCAACGACTGCTTGCAATTGGTCATTTTAAAGATTACACGGCCGTCCTCTACCTTCTTAAACTTCTTGTTACATAAATAATAGCCAATTTCAGGAACATACATTTATTCATGAAAAAATGTTTAGCTTTTCAATACTCTGTAAATGACATGAAACTGTTGTAATGCTGACAGCAAGTGTTTGAGACATTTCTTTGACAATTTGCTCAACGACTGCTTGCAATTGTTGATTTTAAAGATTGCACGGCCGTCCTCTACCTTCTTAAACTTCTTGTTACATAAATAATAGCCAATTTCAGGAACACACATTTATTCATGAAAAAATCTTTAGCTTTTCAATACGTTGTAAATGACGTGAAACTGTTGCAATGCTGACAGCATGTGTCTGAGACATTTCTTTGACACTTTGACGTGGATTTTTCTCAACGACTGCTTGCAATTGGTCATTTTAAAGAGTGCACGGCCGTCCTCTACCTTCTTAAACTTCTTGTTACATAAATAATAGCCAATTTCAGGAACATACATTTATTCATGAAAAAATGTTTAGCTTTTCAATACTCTGTAAATGACATGAAACTGTTGCAATGCTGACAGCAAGTGTTTGAGACATTTCTTTGACAATTTGACGTGGATTTTGCTCAACGACTGCTTGCAATTGGTCATTTTAAAGAGTGCACGGCCGTCCTCTACCTTCTTCATCTTCAAGGCTCTCATCTCCATTACAGAATTTCTGGAACCATTATCGTATTGTCCGATCACTTGTAGATCCATCTCCCCATGCCATATTGATATTGGCAGAAGTTTAGGAGGCATTGGGCTCTAGTTTTGAACTTATACAATATAAGAAGGCATAGGTCATGGTTTGACATGTTCATCATTGAGGGATTTCTGAGCTTAAAAAATACTTTCTATCTGAAAGAAATTTACAAATTATTACTGGTGATACCAGATCAGGCTGCCCTGTGGCTCCCTGAGACGAAATTCACCTACATTGACGTTTTTTTTTGTTTTTTTTTTTGTTTGTAAAACTTAATTATGTTCTACAAACCCAAAAACAAAAACAACAGCCCCTCTCCCTTTCTCCCTCCCCTTTTTTATTTTTATTTTTCCTACCCTACTCCCGGTCCTGGATATGACCTTAAACTACATCCGATGGTGAGATCCGGCTTACGGACTTTGGGGAATGTGGAGCCTCCTCTTAATTACCATTGCTCCCAGGTCCACCCTGACCCGGAGTGGTAGTACCTGTTAGGGTCCCAACTATGGGTTAAATAGAAACAGATATTAAAAGGGGAAAGAAACAAAAAAGAGAAGAAAACAAGACCAGATTCGGCATTAAATAACCCAAAAAGGGTTGATATGCCGTAAAACAAAACTACCAAACCAAACCATACAAATTATTATTGAGAACACATTAATTATTATGTTTGATCAAATTCACGAGAAATAAACTACAAATTCGATGTGAAAATGACGTTTTCTGAACCCATCGCTTAAGACAGCCATTATTTCTGCAACTACCTAATACTTCACGATAATCTGCTAAAACACACATCTGTAATTATGACTGTATAAATCAATCGACCACTCAAAACGATGATATTTAGCGAGATTTTGTTCTCCAGCATGTAGTGAAGCTAAAAGAGTATGCATATAACTTACCGTGACCTAACCTATAAGAAGTATATAAAAAAATATATATAATACGGTAGCATTGGCTGGTTACAGAAAAAGGTATAATTTTCCTTATTCAATTCCGGGCAACGCCGTGTGATCTTGCTAGTTTAATATGCAATTACACTAACAAGTAAATTTCTTACATTTCGTAGTAGTTGCACGTTTAATAACCTCGTGTAATTCTGCGAAGAATTCCCGCCAGAATATATAATCCTGTCTGAAGCGAGATAAGTATCTGTGCGAATATTAGCTCTACTCCGTTCTAATTTGACTGAGAGCAGTATATATATATATATATATATATATATATATATATATATATATATAGTTTTGTTATTGTTATTTTATTCTGAATATGCAGAAGATTGTCATAGCCAATAACTTTCAAATACATCACAGCACATTTTACGCGGAACGTCGACAAAATCGGATCGCAAGCCGGCAACCACGAAATAGAAGTCATGTAACTGAAAAATCAAAATGAGTAAGGAGAACAACTCATATTTATAATTTGGAAATATGAAAACAGTTGTCTCCCTTACAACTAAATAATTATTTATATTTCTATGCAAATTTTTTTTTTTAAATTTGCAAAAAATAAAAATTAAAACCTAAAATGACTTCACTGAATTCCGGACAACAGATTTTAGTCGAAACTTCTCAAACCTGACAATATCTTACATCTCTATAAAGCCACCATTCGTCCATTCATAGAGTAGTGTTAGCACATGTCTCCCCATTCTTATACAGGGACTAAAAAGAGCGTCTTTTTTTATAGGCCCCACACTGTCTACCAATCTCAAACCCCTGCCCCATCACGGCAGTGTCGTGTTCCGTGCATTTTTCTTACTCGTACTTCAATTAACTGTGCTTCGAACTTACACTACTTTTACCCTCTCAACGTAAATAGTCCTTACCGACCCGTCAATCAGGAAAATTCCACCCCTTACTGTAGAGGCCCCTATATACCCGAAAGATTACTACTCTAATAGAGTCTTTCTTTAAACTTCTTGCTTTTGGAATTCCTTCCCTGCTCCCTCCCTGCTTCCTATTTTCACCGACTGTGCCAACATGCAGAAATTTAAATGTAATGTGAACAAACATCTTGCTGCATTTCTCCCTTCTTAGAATACCATATAAATCTCGTCCCTAATTTATAGTAGCCCCTTACGTCTCAGTGGCATTGTGTCTCCTTGTTTGGGGTAAATTAAATTTTTAAAAAATAATAATATTTTCAAGAATTCCTCGGTAACAAAACGTATGAGACAGAAAAAAGACACAAATAAAGACACAATAATCAAATGAACTAAATAATAAATTAAAATGAAAATTAAATGTAAATACACGAATAAAGGCACAATGATGATATGAAATGAGAAACACACAAATAAAGATACTATAATAAGATGATTTAAAAAGGCACATACAATTAAATTAAAAAGGACACAAATAAAGACACAATAATCAAATGAACTAAATAATAAACTAAAATAAAAATTAAATGTAAATACACGAATAAAGGCACAATGATAAAATGAAATGAGAAACACACAAATGAAGATACTATAATAAGATGATTTAAAAAGGCACATACAATTAAATTAAAAAGGACACAAATAAAGACACAATAATCAAATGAACTAAATAATAAACTAAAATAAAAATTAAATGTAAATACACGAATAAAGGCACAATGATGATATGAAATGAGAAACACACAAATGAAGATACTATAATAAGATGATTTAAAAAGGCACATACAATTAAATTAAAAAAGACACAAATAAAGACACAATAATCAAATGAACTAAATAATAAATTAAAATGAAAATTAAATGTAAATACACGAATAAAGGCACAATGATGATATGAAATGAGAAACACACAAATAAAGATACTATAATAAGATGATTTAAAAAGGCACATACAATTAAATTAAAAAGGACACAAATAAAGACACAATAATCAAATGAACTAAATAATAAACTAAAATAAAAATTAAATGTAAATACACGAATAAAGGCACAATGATAAAATGAAATGAGAAACACACAAATGAAGATACTATAATAAGATGATTTAAAAAGGCACATACAATTAAATTAAAAAGGACACAAATAAAGACACAATAATCAAATGAACTAAATAATAAACTAAAATAAAAATTAAATGTAAATACACGAATAAAGGCACAATGATGATATGAAATGAGAAACACACAAATAAAGATACTATAATAAGATGATTTAAAAAGGCACATACAATTAAATTAAAAAGGACACAAATAAAGATACAGTAATAAAATGTGATGAAAAATAATAAAATGAAATGAAAAGGACAGAGATAGCAATGTAATGAACAATACACAAATAAAGGCACAATAATAAAATCCAATGAACAAACACATAATATGAAAAGAAAATTAAATGAAAATCTCACATGAAATGAAATAAAAAGAAACATAATGACACAATAATTAAATGTTCTAAAAATTTTAAAAACCCACATAAAATGAAATTAAATGGGAAGATATAAATAAAAGCCACAATACTAAATCAAAACGAAATGAAATAAACAAATAAAATCAAATAAAAAGGAGAAAACAAAGGCACAAAAAAGACACAAAAAAACTAAAATTTAAATGAAATGTAAAGACACGAATAAAGGCACAATGGTAAAATTAAAGATACGATAAGATGGAAATAAATAGGCACATACAATTAAAAGAAAATGACACGAATAAAGACACAACAATTAAATGTGATGAAAATAAAACACATGAAATAAAATTAAGTGAGAAAGACACACATAAAGACATGATGATAAAATGAAAATTGAATGAAAAATACACAAATAAAGGCACAATAAGAAAATAAAATAAGAAAACACATAAAATGAAAGGAAAATGAAATGAAAAGACAGGAATTAAGACAATAATAAAATGAATTGAGAAAAACACAAATAAAGACACGATGATTAAATAATTATAAAAGACACATACAAATGAAAATGACACAAATAAAGACACAATAACCAAATGTTATAACATGAAAAGTCACATAGAATGAAATGGTAAAGACATAAATAAAAGCCACAATACTAAAATAAAACAAAATAAAATAGACACATACTATGGAATAAAAACGAAATAATAAAAATACAAATAAAGGCACAAGAATAAAATCAAACGAGCAAACACATAAAATGAAACGTTAAATCCCACATTAAATTAGATGAAAATACAGGAATTAAGACAATAAGAAAATTAATTGAGAAATACACAAATAAAGACACGATGATTAAATAATATTAAAAAGGCACATACAATTAAATGAAAACGACACAACTGAAGACATAATAACCAAATGTGATAAAATGAAAAATCACATAAACTGAAATGGCAAAGACATAAATAAAAGCCACAATACTAAAATAAAACAAAATAAAATAGACACATGACATTAAATTAAAATGACACAAATAAAGGCACAATAATAAAATCAAATAAGCAAATACAAAATGAAAGAAAAATGACATGAAAATCCTACATTAAAATTAAAAGACACAAAAAAGACATGACAATAAAACGAAAAAGACACAAATAAAAATACACTACGTTCTAAATCTGAGTTTATGAAATGTTGCTTACCTAAGACCTTTATCCTATATATTTTAATCACACAAATTACATGCTAAATTATTCCTCAGTTTAAGGGATTAGGTTTTCTAAAAATAAAACATTCATTTAAATTGTACTAATTAGCGTTAAATTGCAATTAACTCAACGATAAGGGTTAAATTGATAGATTCCAATCCAGAAAACAGCAATTACCTCTGTTTATCTTTAAGACATCTAGAAACAGGTAAATTCTGTTGTTCTGGAAATAGGTAAATTATGTTGTTCCAGAAACAGGTAAATTCTGTTGTTCTGGAAACAGGTAAATTCTGTTGTTCTGGAAATAGGTAAATTCTGTTGTTCTAGAAACAGGTAAATTCTGTTGTTCTGGAAACAGGTAAATTCTGTTGTTCTGAAAATAGGTAAATTCTGTTGTTCAAGAAACAGGTAAATTCTGTTGTTCTGGAAACAGGTAAATTCTGTTGTTCTGGAAACAGGTAAATTCTGTTGTTCTGGAAATAGGTAAATTCTGTTGTTCTAGAAATAGGTAAATTCTGTTGTTCTGGAACTTATTAGATTATAGAGTGGTATAATTTGGAATTCAACACTCCATTTTAATCCCTAGTTAATATTTTACATATTGAGCTTTATTTTTGCATTTGGAAACTGATTCCTATTCGAATAAATCAGCACTATATAAAATGTCGTTTTTTTACAATATTATACTACCTATATATATATATATATATATATATATATATATATATATATATATATATATATATATATATATAGTCTAAAGAAGCTTTGAGTTATTTTAAACAAAAAGACAAAAAAAAGAAGGAAAATGCTGTTTAAATTCCCACAGAAACTAACTAAATCCAAGATATCGCAGACTAAACATTCGTTGGAAAATTCATAAATAAATAAAAATATATAATAGTAAGTAAATAAAATAAAAAGGGGGATTAAGTATCTAACAGTGAAACAAAAACAGGAGACCTTAACGTAAGCATCTAATATTAACACGGGGATCATCAGCTGTTTACCATGTAACTGTTTCGGAGATTTAAAAACAGGACAGTTATAATATGCATGGCTCTCCAATGGTACTGAGCAAACTACCATTTCCCCGATAATCAAGTGTCGAAATAATTCAGCTTAAAATTTCACTTATATATACATAAATAAATAATAATAATATAATAATAATATACGACCCTTAAGACTATCGTGTGATGTGGTAATTTGCATATCAAATAAAATTCATTATAACAATAGTAATACTAGTAATAATAATAATAATAATAATAATAATAATAATAATAATAATAATAATAATAATAATAATATCTAAACACTACACCCAAAAACAATTCTGCGATATGGTAGCTAGAAATAAAATTATATATATATATATATATATATATATATATATATATATATATATATATATATATATATATATATATATATATTGCGAGATCCAACACGATTTGTTGTTGTTGGTCACTCTGCGCCGCTTGCTGTGAATACCCGCCGACTTGGTATTTACAAAGGTAAATTCCTCCTAAATTCCAAGCTAATTTCTGGTGGCCAAAACTGGTGAGTCTCTTGACTGCGAATCAGTGGTGATTTGTGCTCGGAGTTCGTGCCCGCCGACCGTTGGGAATTAGCTCCCTTCACTGAAGATTGCATAAGCATGAAACATCGATGTCTGTAGGTAATAAATTATATATATATATATATATATATATATATATATATATATACAGGTGTGTGTGTGTTTTTACAATAAATACAAAAAAAAATTCACAGAGAAAGGGGAATAACGGTAAAAAAAATAAACAGGCACTTATTATGTATACATTTTCGATAAAATTGATTTTTTAGCCGTAACTTGTATTTTTAGTCCGAAAATACGATTGTAATGTTGATGTTTTTAAACTTAATCTGCATTTTTTATAACACTTTATTTTTCACCATCTCTCACTCTACGCTTATTTTAGACGTCATCTATTATTCTCGCTTCTGTCGCTCACTATCTCTATATCTGTCCATTATCAGTCGATAATGAAAAACAGATTAGAATAGTTCATTATAAATAAAAAGAAAATATCACAACAAAAAGTTATCTTATTTTACCCGTAGATGTAGAGGGAAAGAGAAAAAGAGCAATAAAGAACATATATAAAAAGAGCAGAAAGAGACTAATTTCAGTTTTTTTAATGCTTTTTTTTTTAATATTTAACTTACTTCGAAAACTCACTTGTTCCTTATCTAAACGATTTAATTTTTATTTTGATTCATATTTTCTTTTTTAATTTTTCATTATCTTTTCTTTTCATTTTCCAGGAAATCAGTTTCAATTTTTCAATAAAAACGATTTCAGTCGAAGATTCACTGAAAATATTAGTTTTTGAACGAAAAATATCGTATATATTTATTATCTACAATTATTTGTTTGCATACAAACTTATCAAATACTTATATACTTAATTACTAGCAATGTGTCAGCTACTACCAGACCCTTATATATATATATATATATATATATATATATATATATATATATATATATGATTATTT
>OY744554.1:13707018-13727018 GCA_963556195.1 Sepiola atlantica | reverse complement strand
TATCTGTTCCGATGGATGCTACACTCTGTAGAACGGTACCGTCGTGGCCTTGATCCGTTGAATTGGATATCTTTACTCAAGCTTCTTCACATTCGTCACGGGCGTCGACGGACACCGGATACACTAACTCAGCTGACCACTGTCGAACACTCAGCTTTTTAACGATAATATTAAACTACTGAGTACCTTGAGCATTCTTTTTCAAACGTCGGTTTACTATAACAGCTTCTTTGTTTCACAGTGACTACCCTAACGTTACGTTCCTCTAAGCCAAAAGTTTTTGCTTTTGTATATATATATATATATATATATATATATATATATATATATATATATATATACAGGGTGGGCCAAAATAAGGGTCCTATCTTTAAATTTGAATAACTTGAATTTGAATAACTTCCACAAAATAAAAGTTAAACTCACCAAACTTTATGTGTGTGGAGACTGACCCTTCCGAGATTTTTTGAAATAAACAAAACAAATTTTAGCCGAAAAACACTTCTTAAAACTTACAAAAACTAAAGTATTGTTTTTTACACTGTTTTGAGTTTTTTAAGCAAAAATAATGTTTTCTAAATGAGGGTACGTTCCTTAGGGCTAATACGGCTCATGCTTGCCTCGGAAGGGGTCCTTTACTTATTTAAAAAAAAAAAAAAAAAAAATCAAGAAATAAAAAAGTTATGAATTTTAAAAAATAGGACCCTTATTTTTGCCCACCCTGTATATATATATATATATATATATATATATATATATATATATATATATATATATATGTATAAACCTTAAACTGTCCTACAACTGCTGCGAAAACCTACAATTGATAATTAAGGCACAGAATAACAAAATACTAAAACAGAACAGCAGAGAGGAAAAAAGTAACAAATTGCTTAAATAAAGTGACCACTATAGCAAAAATAACACTAATAATAGTAATAACCAAAACTCTAATAGCAATCCCTCAAATAGAAATTAAAACGTTAGCAATGAAGAGAAAAGATGTAACTGCATAAATCGTACACTTTGTCCACTACAAAATAAATGTCTGTATTGTTTACCAAACCACAATATTTACCAAAGAAAGACCGAATAACAAGAAGCACTACGTGGGCATAACCTCTCTATTTTTTAAAACATGATATTACGACCACAAAAGCACATTTAAAAACAAAGAAAATCGAATTAAAACAGCACTAGCAAACCATTATTGGGAGCTCAAAGAAAACGGACACTCATCAATTATTGAATGGAAAATAATACGACAGGCCAGTATATGTAGAAATTTAGACGACCCGTGTAGATTATTTCTGAATGAGAATTTTGAAATCTCAAACTTGAAAGACTCCTAAGACCTATTAAACTGTAGAAGTGAAATAGCAAACAACTGCCTGCACAGAATAAAATGTACCTTAGGTGTACAATACATAATAAATAAATTAAAAAAAAAAAAAGCTAAACTAAATTAAAACCTAAAAACTTAAAAACTAAAACCTAAAATAGAAATACAAGCAACCACGTGTTAAAATAAGGCCACCCAGTATAATAACACAACAAAGAAACATGGATGAGTCATTTTATAGAAAACACAACAATAGAATAGGAAATAGGAAGTAAAATGAACCGAACCTTTGTTTGTTAACCCCAACGATTGGCTAAGAGAAAAACAAAGAAACGGGGGTGAGTCATCCTATAGAAAACAGTACAATAGAATAGGAAATAGGAAGTAAAATTAACCGCACTTTTGTTCGTGAGAAGCCCAACGATTGGCTAAGAGAACAACAAAGAATCTGATTGGTTAACTAGCTAGACGTGTCTATAAAAACACCCGGCAAAACTAACTCCATGCATTTTAGCCTGACGATTCTCTCCGGGGATGAAACACGGAAGCCTCTGTGTAGCTAAATTGCCATAAATATATTTTCATGACTATATATATATATACATTGGTCTATATTATAGATTTAGGGATTGATGTTTCTAGACCTTGGCATGGCCACAACAATGCAATTAAACTTTTGGTTAACAAAGCCGCTTATGTTGTTAATAAATTAATTAAACCTGGCTAATATTAAAATTAATATTTAGTAGTAAATATTATCGATCATGAGGATTTATTTTGGCGGTCGCTATTTCTGGTTATGTTATTAACATGTGTTTCTTATTTGATGGGTGTTAGTGCCTTGGTCTCATGGACTTTTAGCTAAGATCAGATGGTAGTATCTGTTCCGATGGATGCTACACTCTGTAGAACGGTACCGTCGTGGCCTTGATTTTGCCTCTGAGATATTGTCCTGTGCAGTTCTAGGAGGTCCACCGTCCCAGGGTTTACCTTCTCTTCAAAAAATGGTTAGTTTATTGCTAATCGCCTAAGGCCCACCTACCGGGGAATGCCAACAAGGCTGCTCAGGCATTTTTTGTAGTCCAGAGTGCGGTAATCCTAGTGCGCTGGCTAACCACATCTGACGAAAATATATATAAATATAATTTACGATAATCTGAAGAAAAACCCACAACTCTATGACTAAATATTTAGAAATTTTAAAAGAATCGGAATCGGAATGGCTAATTGTATCGGAATTGGGAATTTAGAACAGAATCGGTAATTGTATCAGAATCGAGAAAATATTGGAATCGACCCATCATTATTCATTATACTAAAATTTCTTCCTACTCTAGTAGCTTCTCTCAAAGTATTACAGGCTTGTAGAACTCTCTTCCTGCTGATTGTTTTCCTCCTACGTTGTTTTTTTTTTCAACACTAAGGTCAATAGGCATCTGCCGTCTTTGCGTTAATCATGTTTCTTTCATTTTAGCCTTACATCATGTTTTATCTGGAAATACTTCCATGGAAAAAAAGCATTTGTTCTTTAAAAATTAATTCAAAGTGGTTAGTAATTCTGAAACGTATCATAAACCCGTATTCCGTATTCGCCAAACACAAGTCTGGTTTTTATGACAACCCAAAAATAAAACAAAAGAAAAATGGAAATATATAATTCAAGAGAGAGAAAAGAAAGATTGCGAGCGCGAAAGCGTTTTCGTAAACTGATATCCAAGATGGCGCTGAAACGTTCTGACGCGCCATCTGTCGAACAGCGAGTGTTCAATTTTTCAAATTATTTGCGGCGGCCCGGGGGTCTCGGCCTGACGTCCACCTGCCTAATGCAGTCCAACTGACAGTCGCTGTCTATAAGAACCGACTCGTCGTCCCTGGCACCATCCAAAACCACGCAAAGAAAACGTCGTCTATTCTGTGTATATTTTAGTGGGGACGTAGGAGCGGGCGGTGGGAGAGGGCGGTGGTAGCGGGCGGTGGGAGCAGGCGGTGGGAGAGGGCGGTGGGAGCTGGCTCCTGCGTAAGGGCTCCAGCTACTTCTTTCTCATAATCAGATTCTTAGCTACGATATTCACGAATCTCTCTCCTCACGCGCCATCCCTTCTTAAAGTTCTGTCAACCACATGCTATACCACCGTCTTTCTGAAATCATATTTAGGATATCGGGGGAAAAAAGTCCTTGTGTGCCGGTAAGTTTGTGAGACGATGCGCCTGCTGTTGTTCGACTGACGAAATCTTCAGTTTCTCTACTGTATCATTTACTTATTTCGGCGGATTTCTTCTCCGGCCTTCTTCCGTTTCGAACTGTTTTCCTCGTATATGTTGTTGCTTGCGCTCATAAATTGTCGACTCTTTTCCTTCCGGCCTTCTGTAATGATATTTAAATGTCAGTGTGTAAAGATAGGGTGTGTATGGCAAGTTTTAACGTAAGGTAAAAATTAACATAGAGTGGAATTTTCTAATTAGAATTCGAGTAAAGATACGTGTCCCGGCAGTGAGGTTACAGAGACCGGGAGATGTTAGTCTTGCGTGGCGAATGTGTAAAGATAGGGTGTGTATGGCAAGTTTTAACGTAAGGTAAAAATTAACATAGAGTGGAATTTTCTAATTAGAATTCGAGTAAAGGTACGTGTCCCGGCAGTGAGGTTACAGAGACCGGGAGATGTTGGTCTTGCGTGGCGAATGTGTAAAGATAGGGTGTGTATGGCAAGTTTTAACGTAAGGTAAAAATTAACATAGAGTGGAATTTTCTAATTAGAATTCGAGTAAAGATACGTGTCCCGGCAGTGAGGTTACAGAGACCGGGAGATGTTGGTCTTGCGTGGCGAATGTGTAAAGATAGGGTGTGTATGGCAAGTTTTTACGTAAGGTAAAAATTAACATAGAGTGGAATTATCTAATTAGAATTCGAGTAAAGATACGTGTCCCGGCAGTGAGGTTACAGAGACCGGGAGATGTTGGTCTTGCGTGGCGAATGTGTAAAGATAGGGTGTGTATGGCAAGTTTTAACGTAAGGTAAAAATTAACATAGAGTGGAATTTTCTAATTAGAATTCGAGTAAATATACGTGTCCCGGCAGTGAGGTTACAGAGACCGGGAGATGTTGGTCTTACGGGAGAAGGGGGTGATTTTTATGTGTATGTATTCATACAATAAAGAAAAATATAACCGGAAAGAGATTGTTAAACCAATTGCATTTGCGATGTTATTTTTCTTATTAATTACGTTTATGAGATCTGTTATTGAGAAGGAGAAGAAGAAGAGAAAAAAGAGAACGTACAAGAATCCATCTACAACGACAGATAGAAGATAAAATAGAAATTGTGGCTACCGCATCATAACTACGACTACAGTAATACGACCAGCGCGTTTCTATCAACCAAGTACACGTTCCGTGGGTATTGAAGAACATCCCAGCTACGTCACACGTCTTCCGGTTCCTTTTGTTATAATCGGCATAATCACATTGACTCGCCTGTTCGCGTTAGCTCACCTATGTTAAGCGACGTTAAGCCTTGTCATTAACAGATGAGTGACCGTTTATGAATACCAGGCTCTGTATACGTGAGCAAAATAATTTAGCATTAAAGATGCTTTTAATAATTAGTTCCATAAAACCTGCTAATCAGCACACGTGCTGAGACAACGGAACAACCGCCTTCTCGATGGCAGTTCTGTTCTCAATCATGTGGCGAGGCTCTTCAGAGATAATATGTTCGAATCAGATGTTTTTCTTAGAAACAATATAGTTATTTTAACCTGAACCCACTCTCTTTCTCTTTCTCTCTAATTATCTTTCTTTCTCTTTTTCTCTTTCTCTGTCTATTTCTTCCTGAGATTCTCATGGATTGCTTTGCTCTTGAGTAGAAATCGACTCTGAAACCTCTTGGTCTTTCTTTCTCATCAAATCTTCATGCACTAGATCCATTGCTCTTTCTGCTTCTCGTAAAGTCGGTTGTTTCTATCGCTACAAATCTACTGCCAAGTCTTGTATATAGTATTGTTGTCATATTTTGGCTGGTGAATCTCTGTCCCATTTGAAGGTTGTTGATAAGGTGCAGTAACGTATCTGTAATTTGATTGCTCCTCTCTGTTTTCTTCTCTTCATCCGGTCTCACACACACGTGATTTTGCTAGTCTCAGTCTTTTCTATAATACTATTATGCCATGTGTTCTTCAGATCTATTCCCTGCGTCCTTTTTTTCCAGCTAGGTAGAATCGTTGGTCTAGTGGGCTCCATCAATTCGCTGTTTTGATACCTCATTGTAATACAACTTCCTATTCCAGTAGGTGCTTTCCAATGACTGCAGGCTTGTGGAACTCTCTTCCTGCTGACTGTTTTCCCCCTTACTTATAGCCTTGATCTTTTCAAGACTAGGTCCAATAGGAATCTACTGTCTTTGCGATAATTATATTTTGTTTTTCTTAGCTCATACATCAAGTGGCTTCATACCTTGTCTGGAGCGAATTCCATAAAGAAAATGTTTCTTCTCTCTGAGTATTTCTCTATCTTTCTCTCCCACCTTTTCTCTCTCTCTCTCTGTCTCTCTCTATCTCTTTATCGTTCTATTTTTCTCTGTAAGAGACTGCTCTCATTCCGCGTCCCATTTCTTTTCGCTATACCAACCTCTTCTCTGTCGAGATACTTAGATGCCGGAAGATGTTCTTAGCTAATAGGTCCTTTTTTCGAACCACTTGCCTTTTAAATCATTAATTTATTATAATCATTTAAACCTTTTAAACATAAATAGTTTGTTTCTTACCGTAAATATAATTGTCAGCTAAATGTACTTCGATTCAAAGAGTATTGTTTGCACATCTGGGTTGGTGCACCAACCTTTCGCGTCTTGAACAGTGTGGAACAAAGACTCTCAACTTAATAATTTGTATTATTTGGATTATTAGGATCAATGTTCTCATCTTCGATGTCATTCTGATAACGTTGCGGTTAATGTAAACTGATTTTCCGCAACGACCCATGGCGCAACGGATAAAATTGCTAAGTATAATCAGTTCTATGTTCCAGTCTTCTGGGCGTTGAAGGTTAAATCTTACTGTAAGTCCAACATTCAAACTCTTCGGCCTAACATTCACAGGTAACATGAATTGGAACAAATACATAGAAGACATTGCCAAGGCTGCTGCAAAGAAGACGGGCTCACTCTGCCGTGCTAGAAGTGTCTTATATATCTGCAAAGTCACCATCATAGTCTCTCTCTCTAAGACAAGGTCCAAAAAGGAGTCTCTAATCTAATAGGTCCATCACTATCCACCAATCTCCAGTCCCTGACCAATCGCCGCAATGTTGCATCCTTGTGCTTTTTTTACAAGTACTTCAATGAAATGTGCTCCGATGAACTTGCTGTTCTAGTGGGTCCTCGACGTAAATACACTCGATCAACCCGACAATAAGCTAAATCCCATTCATTCACTGTGGAGGTTCCCAGATGTCGGAGAGCCTTCTACTCCACTCCAATAACTTCTTTCCTCGAGCTGCTGGTCCTTGGAACTCCCTTCTTGCTTCCTGTTTCCCCGACTGTACCGACATAAAGAAATGTAAACAATGTGAACAAGTATCTTGCTGCACAGCTTCCAATTTAGGATGACCTCCTTTACTTTCACCCACATCCTCAGTAGCCCCTTACGTCTACAGTGGCAACTTGCCGTGTATGCGGTGAACTGAGTTTAAATTTTTTTAAGTACATGCGATAGTAATAATGCAATTACAAATTAAGAATTCTACCGGGTCATGGCTGACGGAACGAGAACAAACTACCCCGTGGATTAAATTTAAATCAAGGGTTCTGTTCGAAATTCCTTACAGATTCCTGGTACGATATAAAGATTCCTGAGTTCGAAAATACGCACCTGAAGAAGGTCGGAGGTTATATCGGCCGAAGCGTTGTAGATATAACAATAATATATAAATAGTAATCTGATTATTCCAAATAAGACAACAGATTCCCGAGTTCGACTATAAGGTTCCTTAATTCAGACAGATCACCCCCAAGAAGGTCGGAGGTTACATGGGCCGAAACGTTGCAAGAATAACATTCTAAATATGAACGGTCGTCCGAATTATATAAACACCAGTCTTTCTCTGCTCATCCAGTTGTTTTAGACTTCTCCTTGCTACTGGACTCAAGCAAGTCCGATACACGAGGAAGCGCGTTTAGTGATTACGCAACTCTTTATTAACTATAGACATCATAACGTAAACAGCTTTGCAGGGGGTATCCATTGTTTCTAGAGACAATGGATGCCCTTTTTTGTGCTTATAAGAATCAGCATGACTATATAACATAGTGTTTGTGATTATGTTGGCAAAACAGACGCGCACGTATCCGAGGCATTGCTGAATCCTTAGCAAATGACCTCCAGGCAGTAGTGGACTGGGGTCAAAAATCGTTGGTAACATTTAATGCCGCAAAGACAAAGCTACTTTCCTTCAATAACTACAAGAAACCTCTCCAACAACCGATTGTCATGGCAAACTACACCCTGCCTGAGAGTTCAACATTCAAACTCCTCGGCCTAACCTTCACAGGTAACATAAATTGGAACAAATACATTGAAGATATTTCCAAAGCTTCAGCAAAGAAGGTGGGCTCCCTTTACTGTGTTAGTAAACTCCTCACACCTGACATTATCCTGTATCTCTACAAAGCCTGCATGGAGTATTGTTGCCACATCTGGGCTGGTGCATCATCTACTAGTCTCTCCCTCCTTGACAAGGTCCAAAAAAGAGTAGCCAACCTAATAGGTCCCTCACTGTCAACCAAGATCCAGTCCCTGTCCCATCGCCGCAATGTAGCATCCTTGTGCTTGTTTTACAAATACTTCAATGGATTATGCTCCGATGAACTGGCTACTCTGGTGCCCCCTCAACGTAAATTCACTAGACCAACTCGACAATCAACTAAATCCCATCCATACACTGTGGAGGTCCCCAGATACCGGAGAGCTTTCTAATCCAATAGCTTCTTTCCTCGTGCTGCTGGCCCCTGGAACTCCCTCCCTGCCCCCTGTTTTCCCGACGGTACTAACATGCAGAAATTTAAAACTAATGTAAACAGACATCTCGCTGCACAACTCCCAATTTAGGTTGACCCTCCCAAACCTTCTCCCTTTTTTCTCAGTAGCCCCTTACGTCTACAGTGGAGTCCTGCCTTGTTTGGGTTGAACTATGTCAAAAAAAAAACCAAACTATTGGTATCTAAGAGTTTGTGTTTACGTACAAATTATCAATCGTCATCTGAAAAAATCCGAAACATATACTTTGTTTATATAGTAATAATATTGAATTAATATTACAGAGTGAGTGTTTAAACAATAATATACAGTCGTAGCCGAAAGTAAAGAAAAAAGAATGAAAAATGCATGACGTCATTTTAGCCGATTTCGTCACATTATTCATTTTATATATAAAGGTGAAAATGTGTTTGTTTGTCTGTCGTGAAAATCAATATTGTATCAGTGTGAAGATCCACATCGGAACGAATCGGGCTGACATTTTACGAGGAAAGCAACGCTGTCATTAAAGTTGACCCTTGATACCATTGGGGAGAGGAGGGAGCGGTGGCGGGGGCTCGCGTCCGCTCATCTGAAATCGTAGCGAGAACAAACAAAAAAGCAGTTAGACAATGTTTCAGAAAAATGCGTCAGTAATTTAAGAATAAAATATTTTGTTAGTGTAGTGCAATAGTCAATGTGGGTTATGCGTTATTACCATGATATATAGAGAGAGGGAGAGTTATAGGAAGATAGAGAGACAGACAGGCAGAGAGAGAGAGAGAAAGAGAGAGAGAGAAAGAGAAAGAAAGATAAATAGGTGGAAAGACAAAAATAGAGATAGAAAGAGAGATAATACGAGAGGATGAGAGATAAAGAAGAGAGAGGAATAAAAGGAGAAAGAGAGAGAGAGAGTGGAGAAGAAAAATAGTTTACTATATGAAAAGGGAAAGAGAAAAGATAGATAGATAGATAGATAGATAGATAGATAGAGCGGTAGATAGATAGATAGATAGATAGATAGATAGATAGAGCGGTAGATAGATAGATAGATAGATAGAGCGGTAGATAGATAGATAGATAGATAGATAGATAGATAGATAGATAGAGCGGTAGAGCGGTAGATAGATAGATAGATAGATAGATAGATAGATAGATAGATAGATAGATAGATAGAGCGGTAGAGCGGTAGATAGATAGATAGATAGATAGATAGATAGATAGATAGATAGATAGATAGATAGATAGATAGATAGAGCGGTAGAGCGGTAGATAGATAGATAGATAGATAGATAGATAGATAGATAGATAGATAGATAGATAGATAGAGCGGTAGATAGATAGATAGATAGATAGATAGATAGTTATCTATCTATCTATCTATCTATCTATCTATCTATCTATCTATCTATCTATCTTGGCTGGTGCACCAACCCCTCGTGTCTTGAACAGTGTTGAACAAAGACTCTCAACTTAATAATTTGTATTATTTAGATTATTCGGATCAATGTTCTCATCTTCGATGTCATTCTCATAACGTTGTGGTTGATGTAAACTGATCTTCCGCAACGACACATGGCGCAACGGATAAAAGTGCTAAGTATAATCAGTTCTAAGTTACAGTCTTCTGGGTGTTGAAGGTTAAATCTTCTTAGATAGATAGATAGATAGATAGATAGATAGATAGATAGATAGATAGATAGATAGATAGATAGGAGGGAGGGGGAAAGAACGAACGAGGGGTAGCGAGCAACAGAGAGGGTGAAAGAGTGACATAGATAGATAGAGTGAGTGAACAGGAGGGAGACACAGAAATTGCGAGAGGAAAAGAGAGAGGGGGGAGAGAGGGGGAGTAACAGAGACATAGAGAGAGAGAGAGAGAGAGAGGGGACAGAACGAAACATAGAGAAAGAGAGAATGGACGAGAATGAGAAAGAGCGACATGGAGAAAGAGAGAGAGAGAGAGAGAGATCCTACGAGAGGGAGAGAAAGGGGCAGAGAAGGAAAGGTGTGACAGAGAGGGAGACAGAGATGGAACAGAAAGCAAAAGAGGGAAAGATAGATAGATAGATAGATAGATAGATAGAGCGGTAGATAGATAGATAGATTGATAGATAGATAGATAGATAGATAGATAGATAGATAGATAGATAGATAGATAGAGCGGTAGATAGATAGATAGATAGATAGATAGATAGATAGAGCGGTAGATAGATAGATAGATAGATAGATAGATAGATAGATAGATAGATAGATAGATAGAGCGGTAGATAGATAGATAGATAGATAGATAGATAGATAGATAGAGCGGTAGATAGATAGAGCGGTAGATAGATAGATAGATAGATAGATAGATAGATAGATAGATAGATAGAGCGGTAGATAGATAGATAGATAGATAGATAGATAGATAGAGCGGTAGATAGATAGATAGATAGATAGAGCGGTAGATAGATAGATAGATAGATAGATAGATAGATAGATAGATAGATAGATAGATAGAGCAGTAGATAGATAGATAGATAGATAGATAGATAGATAGATAGATAGATAGATAGATAGATGGATAGATAGAGCGATTATTTACAAAATCGATGGTTAGGGTAAGGGTTAGGGTTAGGGTTATGTTCTAGTGGGTCGTTACCAAAATAATGGCCGCCTGAAGCGCTGGTTTTTAAAAAGTTATTTTAACACAGAATGTTTAGTTTATTTCTTGTAAATCTTAAGTTATCTAATAATCAATGTGTTCTCAATAATAATTTGTAACTTTTTTTCAGACAGAAAGTATTTTTGGAACATAGAAAATCCTCAACGATGAACATGTTGAAACATGACCTTCGTCTTCTTATGTTGCATGAGTTCAAACTTGGGGCATAATGTTACCAAAACTTCTGTCAATATTAAAAGAGCATGGGGAGATGGATCCACAAGCGATCGGAAAGCACGAAGCTGGTTCCAGAAATTCCGTAGTGGAGAATAAGAAAGTACAAGATGATCGTGTAATCTTGACATTGAACCATTGCAAGCACTTGTTAAGCAAAATCCACGTCAAAGTGTCAAAGAAATGTCTCAGACACTTGCTGTCAGCACTGCAACAGTTTCACGTCATATTGTATTGGAAAGCTAAACATTATTTCATGAATAAATGTATGTTTCTGAAATCGGCCATTATTTATGTAACAACCGAATATATATACGGTGATTGATGTGTGTGTATGGACTTGTATATGCGTGTGTATAAACAGAGGTTGGACAAAATAATAAAAACACAATTTTGCATCAATTTTAAAACATCTTTAATTTTTTTTTCAATAATCAAAATGTTGGTTTAATTATTTTTTTTTTATCTAAGGTCATTTTTTAAGGTCCTTAATTAATTAGTTAAATTTATTTTTTATTTCAGATAGTGCATATTAGTTAGAAACATTTTTAATGAAAGATCTATCAGATTTCTAAAGAGTGCAGATTGTTGTTGCCCGTATGACAGGTGCTACTGTAACGGAAGTGGCTGAGATGGTAGCCGTATCGAGAGGAACAGTCTCGGAAGGGATGACGGACTATGAAAAAGAAGGAATAACATGCCCCTTTAAACAAAATTCTAGAAAACAGCTGAAGCCGTCTGAAAGAGATCGTAGATCCCTTGGTATGGTTGTGAAGAAAGAGCCCAAAAACACGGTACCCAAAATTAAAGCATAGCTTAACAATCATCTGGGATTCACATGCTGGATTTTAGGAGAGGGGTTCAAGGTGTTTCAATTATGTTGTCCAACCTCTGCATACGCACATGTGTATGCTTCTAAAATTATTTTTAGTTTTTTTTTCATGTTTTACCGTTCATACATTTCATTACGTTATTGTTTGTATAATTATATAGATTAGGCATCTATACCAGTACCTTCGAGGGTTATTCGGAGATAAAAAAAAAACAACCATACGTGCCTCTACGTATGTTTTGTTTTATACAGTTGTAATTCTCGATACAATAATATTTGATTTTTAAAAATAATTCTCAATTAATTATAATTTTTTTTAAACATTTTCGTAAATTTTATAATTTCCTGGATATCGACCTCTCATATTCTCAATTCCTTTCTTTTTCTCTCTCTCAATTCCTTTCTTTCTCTATTCCTTTCTTTCTCTTTCTCTTTCTCTTTCTCTTTCTTTATCCCTTTCTTTCTCTTTCTCTATTCCTTTCTTTCTCTATTCCTTTCTTTTTCTTTCTCTTTCTCTTTCTCTTTCTCTTTCTTTATTCCTTTCTTTCTCTTTCTCTATTCCTTTCTTTCTCTTTCTCTTTCTCTTTCTCTTTCTCTTTCTCTTTCTCTTTCTCTTTCTCTATTCCTTTCTTTCTCTTTCTCTATTCCTTTCTTTCTCTTTCTCTTTCTCTTTCTCTATTTCTTTTCTTTCTCTTTCTCTATTCCTTTCTTTCTCTTTCTCTATTCCTTTCTTTCTCTTTCTCTATCCCTTTCTTTCTCTTTCTCTTTCTCTATTCCTTTCTTTCTCTCTCTCTCAATTCCTTTCTTTCTCTCTCTCAATTCCTTTCTTTTTCTTTCTCAATTCCTTTCTTTCCCTTTCTCTATTCCTTTCTTTCTCTTTCTTTATTCTTTTCCTTCTCTTTCTCTTTCCCTGTTCTTTTCTTTCTCCTTCTCTATTCCTTTCTTTCAGTTTTTCTATTCCTTTTTCTATTCTTTTCTTTCCTTTTCTCTTTCTCTATTCTTTTCTTTCTCTTTCTCAATTCCTTTCTTTCTCTTTCTCTATTCTTTTCTTTCTCTTTCTCTTTCCCTGTTCTTTTTGTTCTCCTTTTCTATTCCTTTCTTTCAGTTTTTCTATTCCTTTCTCTATTCTTTTCTTTCTCTTTCTCTTTCTCAATTCCTTTCTTTCTCTTTCTCTATTCCTTTCTTTCTCTTTCTCTTTCTCTATTCCTTTCTTTCTCTTTCTCTTTCTCTTTCTTTTTCTCTTTCTCTTTCTCTTTCTATTTCTCTATTCATTTCGTTCTCTTTCTCTTTCTCTATTCTTTTCTTTCTCTTTCTCTTTCTCTTTCTCTATTCCTTTCTTTCACTTTCTCTCTCTCTTCTTTTCTTTCTCTTTCAATCTCTTTACACCCTCTCTTTCTTTAACATGAATACCCTTAATACTAAAGAAATGTTACCATTTTCGAGCATTGAAAAAAAAATGATATATTCTAGGAACTAAATCAAATATTAAGTTGCTGAACAAATACGATTGCGATTCCAAACTTAAGAACTCTTAAGGGTTTATACATTTAAACAATAATTTACTCATATGTATTTTAAGTGAAACTACATCGAAACTACAATATAAATTTTGAAAAAAAAAACAGCTGTAATATCACTAAATAAAACCGGTGTTAATATATATAAAAAGAAATTATAGACCAGCTTTGCTAAAATAGAATTCGTATAACGTTTTCGAAAAAATAATTCGTATAACGTTTTCGAAAAAATAATTCGTATAACGTTTTCGAAAAAATAATTCGTATAACGTTTTCGAAATAATAATTCGTATAACGTTTTTCGAAAAAATAATTCGTATAACGTTTTCGAAAAGATAATTCAAAGCCACATCTAAAATTGTATACGATGGGGTATAAATTGTAATCAACATGGTTTCAGCTATAGTCAATCAGTATTATTAGATATTTGGAAACTTTTGATATCATAAATGAATATTTGATAGAGGGTTATATGTCGTTCCTTAAACTACTGGGGTTGATCGCTCAATAACCCCCAAAAGCACTGGTATAGATACCTAATCTATATAATATATTATTATATATATCAGCCATCTATATAATCTATATAATTTATTATTATATAGATTAGCCATCTATATAATATATAATTATATAGATTAGCCATCTATATAATCTATATGATATATTATTATATAGATTAGCCATCTATATAATCTATATAATGTATTATTATATAGATTAGCCATCTATATAATCTATATAATTTATTATTATATAGATTAGCCATCTATATAATATATAATTATATAGATTAGCCATCTATATAATCTATATGATATATTATTATATAGATTAGCCATCTATATAATCTATATAATGTATTATTATATAGATTAGCCATCTATATAATCTATATAATGTATTATTATATAGATTAGCCATCTATATAATCTATATAATGTATTATTATATAGATTAGCCATCTATATAATCTATATAATTTATTATTATATAAATTAGCCATCTATATAATCTATATAATATATTATTATATAGATTAGCCATCTATATAATCTATATAATTTATTATTATATAGATTAGCCACCTTATATAATCTATATAATATATTATTATATATATTAGCCATCTATATAATCTATATAATATATTATTATATATATTAGCCATCTATATAATCTATATGATATATTATTATATATATTAGCCATCTATATAATCTATATAATATATTATTATATATATTAGCCATCTATATAATCTATATAATATATTATTATATAGATTAGCCATCTATATAATCTATATGATATATTATTATATAGATTAGCCATCTATATAATCTATATAATTTATTATTATATATATTAGCCATCTATATAATCTATATAATGTATTATTATATAGATTAGCCATCTATATAATCTATATGATATATTATTATATAGATTAGCCATCTATATAATCTATATAATGTATTATTATATAGATTAGCCATCTATATAATCTATATAATATATTATTATATAGATTAGCACTTTATACCAGTATATTACTGCTGTATACACCGGTTCTCATTAGATCACCGAAGTTAAGCAGCATTGAGCCTGGTCAGTACCAGGTAGTTTACCATTTGGGAATACCAGACTCTGCAGGTAGGAGAATGACTGCGATGTGTTTTCCGACGAGTTCCACTCCTCTATTCAGAAAAAAAGCGATGTTACGATAGGCCTAAAGTCGCCTGTATGCAGATCTGTAACTATATGTTCCCAGCCTGAAATGCCCATACGCGTCGCAACTTTTCGATCGCAACAGTATCATTGTCTGAAGGAGTATCTCTACCGAGATGGTTAATATTGGCCTTTTGGCTAAGATCAAAGTGTAGTATCTGTTCCGATGGATACTGCATCCGATAGACTGGTATTGTCTTGGCCTTCGGGGCTTGATTTACGCCGGTCTGTGGGTTTGTCCTGTGCAGTTCTAGGAGGTCCACCCTCCCAGGCTTTCCCTCCTCTCTTTGGGGAGGAGTAAGTTTATTGCTTACTGCATGAGGCGTCCCAACCGGGGAATGCCGACGGGGCTGCTCAGGCATTTTTTAGGCCAGAGTGCTCACCTTCTCGGGCGCTGGCTTTTTCAATCCAACTTTCCCGACCTTGGGTCACATCTTACCTTGTGGGAGGAAGATAAATAAAATAGAGATCTAGCTTTATACGACAGCTAAGTCCCTCTCTTGATTGAGATATTGTAACAAGCAAAAGCAAGATAGCCGGCAATAAGTGTAACTGAAAACCAACACAATATGAGAAGTGGTCTTCCTCTTGTTTATTAGCAACAATAAACCTCAACATGTAACCCTAACCCTAACCCGAGCCTCAACATTTAACGAAAGTCCAATGAAGAATAAGTATTTAGTTTGTTCTAATTAACGAGGCATTTAAACGGTCGGACGTTTCAAACACGATGTAATTTGGCTTGTTTTGTTTTCGTTGTTGTTTTTAAGTAAAATATAGCTTCTACATTTATCTCGATTCGTATATATTGTCAGTTACACGCCTGACGATCCTATCGTGAAATAAGTTACATGGACGGCGGCATCGGGGGTGGGGCAGTGGAGTGGGGGTGGTTGGGCTCAAGCCCCCTAACTTTTTGACTTGCACCCCATCACTTTACGGTCATCAATAATTAAGTTGATATGCATGTGTTTAATCGCCCCCCCCCCACTTTTTAGGAGAAGCCCCCCCCCCACTTTTATAACTGTCCCGCCAGCCCTGAGTTGTTACGTCCGACTAAAATTGTGTTTTGAGTTATTTCATTTATAACTTTATTTTTGATCTGTACCTACATTGAACTCTCTCACATGGACAATACATACAACTCATATATATATATATATATATATATATATATATATATATATATATATATATATATATATATATATATGTATATATATATATGAATGTATATATATAAAGTTAATCCAACGGAAGATATAAGAGGCAACTAATATCTTTTAATTAGTGAAACATCCGGATAAAAACTGAAGCTCAATATACTGGATAGAGCATTAATAGCATAATATAAAATGAAATAATTAAATAAGGTGCAAATCAAATTTTATTAGAATTCAAAGTTCAGGCAAAGTACCTTAAAGTCCTTAACTCATGAGTTTACAAAGAGAATTCTTCCCCTCAGAGGACCATTACCGCAATGACATCACTGCAGGTGATAAAATTACACTTTGAAAATATATAAAAATATATGCAAAAATGCATAAAATGTGTTATATACAATCAAATATATAAGCCAAAAACATACTTTTTTTAAAGCTATAAAATCCAAGTGATACAATTTAAGAAAAATTCAGGAAAGATATCCAATAAGTTGATTGAAGATTGATCCAGGTAGTAAGTGACAGTCCAAAAATGAAAGAATTGATTAAATTGAACAAGTCTATCTAGTCGGGAAATGCGTCCGCAATCGATACTTTGCCTGAACTTTGAATTTTAAATAAAATTTGATTTGCACCTTATTTTATTATTTCATTATATATATATATGTATATATATATATATATATATATATATATATATATATATATATATATATATATATATATATATATATATAAATGGCGTATTAGTGGGTTCCCCCACGTTTGAGTTTGCTCTTTTCTTTGTTTTTTGTTTGATTTCACCAAAAAATAAACCACTGTATGGTGTAGGTTTTTTTAAGCAATTTTAATCCAACAACTTTTTACACTTTGTGAATTTTTCTGATGATTTTGTAATGTCGCAGAGACGATATTAACATAAAAATGTTGTTTGGCATAAGACAAATGAAACGGACCGTAAAAATGTATATTTTTCAGAAATGTTATGTTTTTTGTAAATGTGAAAAAATAAACATAAAAATAATAAAATAAAAACATGGTTATTGGAATGTAATATGAATCTGACTGATATATATATATATATATATATATATATATATATATATATATATATATATATATATATATATATTACTATCATTATTTCATGTATCCGCACAAAATGTTATAAGATAATATAATTTTTTATGTATCAATTTTCAGTATTTACTTCACCAGTTCTCGAAACGTGAGTAGAGTTAGGTAGTAATTTATGAAAATATATTTATGGCAATTAAGCTGCACAGAGGCTTCCGCGTTTCATCCCCGGAGAGAATAATCGGGCTAAAATTCCTTTCAGCCTGACGATTCCCTCTGGGGATGAAACGCGGAAGCCTTTGTGTAGCTTAATTGCCATAAATATATTTTCATAACGTAGTTTAAATAAGAAATATATAAATAAAACATTTTAAATGTAATATATACATATATATATATATATATATATATATATATATATATATATATATATATATATATATATATATTACATTTAAAATGTTTTATTTATATATTTCTCATTTAAACTACTTGATGATTCAATACATATTGTTTTTCCGATGTTATTTTCATCATACATTTTATATATATATATATATATATATATATATATATATATATATATATATATATAATATGCGAGTTCCTATCTACGTGATTTTTTAAACACTGTTTAAACGACTGACTATGTTGTCCACCTGAAGGTTCATTATTCTAAGTGTCGCATAACATTTCGAATCACTACAGGGTGTCTCAAAAAAATGTACTCACTCTTAGAATGACGAGAAAACCTTTATTTATGAACATAGAGAGAAATGAAATAGCTTCAAATACATGAAACAAATGTAATTGAAAAATCATGTTCGCAAATGTTCAAATTGATGTCCATTATAAATTTACTCACTCTTTTTTTTTGTTTCAGATATTCCGAATTAATGAAGCCATGGCAGGAAATCAACTTAGTTTCGAAGAGAGAAAGTTTGTCCTGAAATGCTATTGGAAGACCGAAAACGCCACTGAAGTGTAACGCCGGTTCACAAGGGAATTCGCAAAACCGCCACCCACGCGTCGGACCATTGCGCGCATCAGAGACAAATTTGAAGCAGATGGAACCGTACAGAATACCAACAAACAACGTTCAGGACGACCACGGACATCTACGTCCCCTGAAAAAGAACTGCAGGTGCAGGAAAGACTCCTTCGATCACCACAGAAGTCACTTCGCCAAACAATAATGGTCATCAGTTTGAACATTTGCGAACATGATTCTTCAATTACATCTGTCTCATGTATTCGATGCTATTTCATTTCACTCTATGTTCATAAATAAAAGTTTTCTCGTCATTCTACGAGTGAGTACATTTTTTTGAGACACCCTGTATATAAACATTAAAACACGAGTAAACAAGCGTTTCGATGTTCCTACATCTACGGAGCTGCAAGAACAACTAAATATTAAATTTTTCCCAATGTAATCAGACAGAATAAAATTAGCCAGTAAAAGTTAACTGTTTACAAATTCGTAACTATCGGCGAGGTAGGGGGAAGACTTGTCTAAACGTGTCATAGTCACCGACCAGCAGAAAGCATCCCTCCCCGCAACCCTTATACATTGGAAGAACGCATATATCAATTGTATACAGGAATGAAATACACACGCACACACCAGGATACACTTAACACTTTCATACCGTAGCACACCTTGACAATACGCATACGCGAATCAATAGAAGGCAAGCTCAACCTAGATTCACACACACACACGTCGGCTAACATGGATAGAAAACCAACCGCCTACACATACATCTTATTAAATGTTTACATACACAGATTATCTATCAATCTACTTATCTCTATCTCTCTTTCTTTCTCTCTCTATCTATGTATCTATCGCTCTCTCTCTCTCTCTCTATATATATATATATATATATATATATATATATATATATATATATATATATATAAAGCAATTGAATTGAATTTTGATTTGGCTTTTGCTTCTCTAATTCCTTTCCATTCTTCTTCATATATATATATATATATATATATATATATATATATATATATATATATATATATATATATATATATATCACATCTTATCACTTCCTGCACTTATGATAGTAAAAAGCTTGAAACGCCGGCGTCTGTAGGTAAAACTAATTTAATATTTACTTGTTTGTTATTGTTTTTACTGGCGATATTAAAGTTTTAGTCGACTTTAATTCAATAGGACGTATTTTTTCATCTATATTTATATTTATTATTTTTTACGTACATGGATCATTTTACGTACATAAATTAATATATATATATATATATATATATATATATATATATATATATATATATAGAGAGAGAGAGAGAGAGAGAGAGAGAGAGAGATAGAAGAAAAAATAGTGATAAATATGCGACGATTGTCCAAATTTATTTCAAATTTCAATTGTTCAATGCAAGGTGTATTCAGTAATAAACTAGTGTTTATTAT
>OY744554.1:13693983-13701483 GCA_963556195.1 Sepiola atlantica | reverse complement strand
TTTGAGTTTTTTAAGCAAAAATAATGTTTTCTAAATGAGGGTACGTTCCTTAGGGCTAATACGGCTCATGCTTGCTTCGGAAGGGGTCCTTTACTTATTCTAAAAAAAAAAATTTAAAAAATCAATAAATAAAAAAGTTATGAATTTTTTAAAATAGGACCCTTATTTTTGCCCACCCTATAGTATTGTCTGCTATCAGAGGTGGTAGACTTGTCGCAATTTTCCGATAGCTGCGCTAAGCGGGTTAAGCTTAAGAATTCAAGCGGGTTAAGCTGAAGAAGATATAAGATGGAATTGAAATTCATAGAATATTACTTAATTGGTGTCCGATTACTATGAATCAAATTTAATGTAAATCTGAAATATTTTAAATTTTAAATAGGAAGTTGTGCCAGTTTTGCATGCAGTATTGTCTGCAATTAGACGTGGTAGACTTGTCGCAATTTTGCGACAACCACGCTAAGCGGGTTAAGCTTAAGAATTGAAGCAGGTATAAGAAGATATAAGATGGAATTAAAATTCATAGAATATTACTTAATTGGTGTCCGATGACTATGGATCAAATTTAATGTAAATCTGAAATATTTGAATTTTTAAATGGGAAGTTGTGCCAGTTTTGCATGTAGTATTGTCTGATATTAGACGTGGTATACTTGTCGCAATTTTGCGACAGCCGCGCTAAGCGGGTTAAGCTTAGGAATTGAAGCAGGTATAAGAAGATATAAGATGGAATTAAAATTCATAGAATATTACTTAATTGGTGTCCGATGACTATGAATCAAATTTAATGTAAATCTGAAATATTTGAATTTTTAAATGGGAAGTTGTGCCAGTTTTGCATGTAGTATTGTCTGCTATTAGACGTGGTAGACTTGTCGCAATTTTGCGACAGCCGCGCTAAGCGGGTTAAGCTTAAGAATTGAAGCAGGTATAAGAAGATATAAGATGGAATTAAAATTCATAGAATATTACTTAATTGGTGTCCGATGACTATGGATCAAATTTAATGTAAATCTGAAATATTTGAATTTTTAAATGGAAAGTTGTTCCAGTTTTGCATGTAGTATTGTCTGCTATCAGAGGTGGTAGACTTGTCGCAATTTTGCGACAGCTGCGGATGGGTGCGGTTTCTGATTGCGCCATCCTTGCTTCGTTAAAGACTCTCGGTGCAGGCCGCCCTTACAGGTGTTGTCCATTGTCTTTCGACAGTGAAACAAGGCCTTTCATATACTTGTCTACTATGACAATATCTATCTACGTCTATAGCTATTTATATCGTATCATATCTCGAGAGATCCATCTCTAGGCTTCGTAAATAAAACAGCACGTCTGTTACAGTTACGAGAAAGAGTGTCCGCCATGTTTTTCTAGTCTCCCCTTCCCCCTTCCCTCTATCCTCTCGCTTTTCTCCCCCCCCGCCTTGTCTTCATGCCAGGCATTTGACATGTTTTATTTGCCCTGCCAATCACCTGTCTCCATTGCAACTTGCGCCTGCGCGGTACCTCCTGACCATTTAGCGATTGCGTCAACACCGCTGAGATGCGTAGCTCGAAGCGCAAACCTCCGCAAACAATATGGACGCCGTTGATAGTTGTCAGCCAAAGAACCGCAAGAAGCCGGCATATCGTCGCTTACGGCTTCCAAAAATCAAATGGCTTCCACAGCAGACAAATGATAAACACATATCGAGCTATCATTTATAGCAATCCAAAACATTACGCTAAGGCAATTTCATGCTCGTACGAACGTACGTTATCTCCTCTCAATTCTATCTCTTTTAATTTTAATGAGATTGTCCCATTACCAAAGATGAAATACATTTATATCAATCCAAAACATTTCTCAATGAAAATCGGAACTATTCTTTCAGTTAAGGAATGTCCTAATTTATATAATAATAATAATAATAATACGCTAAGGCAATTTCATGCTCGTACGTACGTTATCTCCTCTCACCCTATCTATTTTAATTTTAATGAAATTTTCCCATTACCAAAGATGAAATACAATGCAAACAAGTAATTAAAAATCTACTTGTTTCGATTTATATTCCTTCTACAAGGTAAGATGTGACACAAGGTCGAGAAAGTGGGAAAAAAACAGCGCTCGAGAATTTGAGCACTCTGGCTGTTTAAAAATTACCTGGGCAGCCCCATCGGCATTCACCGGTAGAGGCGCCTTAGGCGATTAGCAATAAACTAACCACCTCTCAAAGGGTGAGAAGGCAAAGCCTGGGAGGGTGCACATCCTAGAACTGCACAGGATGGACAACCGATAGACCTGCGTAAATCCAGACCTGAAGGCCCGGACGATAAAACTTCTAACTTTACCCATTTTGAAGTAAATTGTTCCAGAACGCGAACTGATAACCTGGGTATGCCAAGTTCGAATCCAGTCAGTTCTCTAGCATCACTTTGACTCATAGATATTGGCAACATTCAACAGGTCCCTCCTGTGAGTAGTCCATTCTTTAAAAAAAAAATCGTGAAAACAAATGCCAACAAATAAATGAACGCAGTAAAAAAAAATCGTATTGCGCTGATCCATACGAATTCATTTGTATACAGGTAGATTGAAAAGAAACACCGTGGAATTTCTTTGGGCTCCTGCTAGTCTTTATACTAATACGCTAAGCCCTGTTACGTTCGTACGTATTTATTTACTCCTCCCCAGGAGTTAGGCACAAGGCCAGTTTTATCCTACTCCCACAAGTAAGATGTGACCCAAGGTCGGGTCGGAAAGTGGGGGTTGAAAAGCCAGCGCCCGAGAGGTGAGCACTCTGACCATCAAAAATTGCCTGGGCAGCCCCGTCGGCATTCCCCGGTAGGGGCGCCTGAAGCAGTAAGCAATTAACTTACTCCTCCCCAAAGAGGGGAGGCAAAGCCTGGGAGGGTGGACCTCCTAGAACTGCACAGGACAATCCCATAGACCCGCGTAAATCAAGACCCGAAGGACAAGACAATACCAGTCTATGGGGTGCAGTATCCATCGGAACAGATACTACACTTTGATCTTAGCCAAAAGGCCAAGATCAACGTTATACATTTTCATGCGTGCCTTAAAGATGTTGTCAATGCCCTTACTTTAAAAGCGCCAATCTGCGCATAACATCGACAGGACTACACTTATCCTAACGTCTTTTAGAACTTGACGTGCCTTTCTGCTTCTAACGTGATTCGACTCCTCGGGGTTAATACCATCAAAATGAAGAAGAAGAACAGTAGGAAAAAAAAACTATCAGACAGTCTCGCCTGACAAGGTTGTTCTATAACGAAAGCTTGCAAAAGAAAAATTAAATAAATTAATTTTTCATTTAAATTGTACGATTGCTGATTTTCAAAACATTTCACTTCCATACATTTCCATGCGTGCCTCAAATATGTCAATTTCCTATATATATATATATATATATATATATATATATATATATATATATATATATATATATATATATATATATCGTCTCGGAAGTTTCTCAACCATAAAAACTATATTAAAAAATTACAAAATTTTAGTTCCAAGTATATATATATATATATATATATATATATATATATATGGTACGTCAATGAAAATTAGTAAGACCTGCAAATGGAAGCAAATCGGTATTTTCAGTTGTTCAAAACAAGGAGTAGTTAAGTTAATAAAAACATTTATTTTTGAAAAATAAATGTTTTTATTAACTAAACTACTCCTTGTTTTGAACAACTGAAAATACCGATTTGCTTCCATTTGCAGGTCTTACTAATTTTCATTGACGTACCATATTTTTGCTCTATCCAGTATATTGAGCTTTCCTTATTTCACAATAGGTCCAACTCTCTAAAAGTTTACCGTTTAGTTATAATTTACATATATATATATATATATATATATATATATATATATATATATAGATATATATATATATAGAGAGAGAGAGAGAAAGATATATATATATATATATATATATATATATATATATATATTATATATATATATATATATATATAAAGACAAACATTTATAAACAACACGGAGTGTTTTTGTTTGATAAGCTTTTTTCATCATTTCAATTTTCCGAATAGTCCATCTATTATTTTGGTCGCAATAGTGTATGTAAATTCAGTTGCATTCTTATTTCATTTTTCTTTCCTTTTTCGCGAGTACTTTCTATTTGATTCGTCAAATCATCTTCAGGCGGTGTTAGTCTTGGTGTCTTTACAAATATGTCTTTACTGTTCCGTTTTTTAAATTATAACAGCTAGTAATTTACAACTTTAAAAAGAGCGTCCATAATATTAAGATGTTACATGCAAACGTTCTAAGCGCATGTAAGATTAAAAAATATGACTGTTTAACGGCTAAGAATGTGATTACGTTCTAAGCGCGTGCAAGATTAAAAAATATTACTGTTTAACGGCTAAGAATGTGATTACGTTCTAAGCGCGTGCAAGATTTAAAAATATGACTGTTTAACGGCTAAGAATGTGATTACGTTCTAAGCGCATGCAAGATTAAAATATATGACTGTTTAACGGCTAAGAATGTGATTACGTTCTAAGCGCATACAAGATTAAAAAATATGACTGTTTAACGGCTAAGAATGTGATTACGTTCTAAGCACGTGCAAGATTAAAATGTATGATTGCTTACAGGCTAAGAATTTGGTAACGTTAATTACTATGTTAGACACTTTAAAATGTTGTGACTAGTCTCGTAATTCACATTATTGATTGTGGGATGTTTAGTTTTTATGTAGAGGGCTTCAAGAATGTTTAATCTTTTGGTGTTGGTATCGTGGTGTATTATTTTAGTATTGTTAACTAGTATGTGTCTATATTAAGAAGGGGGAAAGTAATGTGCTTATAATGAGACCTATGAAAGCATTTTTATTGCAACTCTCTTCAGCCTCTGTTTGTTGTTTTGAAGTTCCGTGAAACATTAGTAAATAAATATTACGCATTTATTTTTGATTTTTCTTAAGAATCGAACACTCTGCTAGAGTTTTCTCCTACTGACGTTATATATATATATATATATATATATATATATATATATATATATATAATGTATTTTTATGTAATTATTTTTATTGGTGATTGCAGCGTTCGTTAGCTGTAAGCCAGAAACACGTGTCATCTTCAGGCGGTGTTAGTCTTGGTTTCTTAAAAAAATGTCTTTACTGTTAGTTTTTTTTAAATTATTATAACGGCCAGTAATTTACAACTTAAAAAGAGCGTCTATAATATTGAGATGTTACATGAGAGCGTGATTACGTTCTAAGAGCGTGCAAGATTCAAAAGTTTGATTGCTTAACCGATAAGCATTTGATTACGTTTCAGGCGCGTTCACGATTCAAACGTATAATTGCTTACAGGCTAAGAATTTGGTAACGTGTATTACTATGCTAGACACTTTGAAATGGTGTAACTAGTTTCGTAATTCACATTATTGATTGTGGGAGGTTTAGTTTTTATGTAGAGAGCTTCAAGTTTTTATAATTATTTAATGTTGGTATCGTGGTGTATTATTTTAGTATTGTAAACTAGGATGTGCCTATATTGAGAAAAGGGAGGAGTTATGTTTTTTTAGGTGTTAGCAAATGGAGCTAGTGTCAACGAGATGTAATGTGAGTCTTCGGGAAATGGTTGTGGTAATAGAACTGCTGTAACAATTAGTATTATTATCATTGTCGAAGACACATTCTCCCATGGGGCATATATATATATATATATATATATATATATATACAATTTATTAATAATTAAATATTTATTCATAAATATTATATATATATATATATATATATAATGTATTAATAATTAAATATTTATTCATAAATATTATATATATATATAATTTATTAATAATGCAATATTTATTCATAAATATTATATATATATATATAATTTATTAATAATTAAATATGTATTCATAAATATTATATATATATCTAATTTATTAATAATGATATATTTATTCATTAATATTATATATATATATATATATATACATATATATATATAATTTATTAATAATTAAATATTTATTCATAAATATTATATATATATATATATATATATATATACATATATATATATATATATATATATATATATATATATATATATATATATATATATATATATGGGAACGTTCATCTTTTAAGCGTCTTTAAAATTTTAAACTTAAAGAAAGAGAGAGAATGGCTTCAAAAACCATGTGTTAGACGCAGATATTTTTTTATTAAAATCAAAATGAAAAATAAAACAATATTTTTCTTCTTTTTTTTCGTTTTTATCTTGATTTTTTTTTTCATCTAACCGTTAGTCCACACAACATCGGACGTGACTTCTAGAAGACCAGGAAGGATTGTTACGAAAAAAAAATGAAAAAAAAATGTACGGTTAATATTTTTTATTTGTCTAAAACTCTGACGAGGCTTGTTATATCAAGCGAAATTATTAGATAAAAAAATCAAGATGGAAAAGAAAAAAAAGTATTGTTTTGAATTTTTATTTTGATTTACATAAAAATATCTGCATCTAACACTAGGTTTTGTGAAGGCATTTTGCCTTTTTCTTTAAGTTTAAAATTGTAAAGATGCTTGAAAAAATGAACCTTTCGAAATTTATACCTTCCAGCGACCATGCGCGATTTAAAGCCAATTTAAAAGAGACATTTATACCGTTAGTCCACTCAACAGAAGACCAGGAAAGATTGTTACGAAAATAAAATGGTTAATATCTTTTATTTGTCTACAGCTCTGACGAGGCTTGTTATATTAAGCGAAATATTAGAAAAAAAACCAAGAGGAAAAAAAAGTATTGTTTTTATTTTTATTTTTATTTTAATAAAAATATTTGCATCTAACACATGGTTTTTGAAAGCATTTTGCTTGTCTCTTTAAGTTCAATATATATATATATATATATATATATATATATATATATATATATATATATATATATATATATATATATATATATTGATTTTTCACTTATAAAATAGATCATTCAGTGAAGACCGGGGTTGTTCCAATAAAAACAAGCTCGATGATACTTTAACTTTTATTTTATTTTTATTTTTATTTTTTCCTCTTCTCTTCTTAAGTGACCTCAACTATTGCAATGCCACATTGTGTATCGTCGGCAGTTGAAACCCGTATTCCAAACATTTAATTTCCTTGATGATCTGCCAAGCAAGTATCTGCTTGGTAGTGAAACACGTGTAGGAAAAAAAACATTTAATTTGAATAAATAATATGTGTAAGAAAAAATATCTTTAATAGTGATCATTGGTGTCCTGAAAGGAATGCTTTGGTAAGCCTTCATAAAATCATATATATATATATATATATATATATATATATATATATATATGTGTGTGTGTGTGTGTGTGTGTGTGTGTTTGTGTGTGTGTGTGCGTGTGAGTGAATTTAATAACAAGCAGTACTACTAGCTTTATTGTGAGTCCAACACGATTTGTTGTTGTTGTTGATCACTGTTCGCCGCTTGC
>OY744554.1:13686483-13688983 GCA_963556195.1 Sepiola atlantica | reverse complement strand
TCCCCGTTTTGTTGTTCTCTGCACGTGACATTTTCTTCCAATCGCATTCTCTGTATAAATTTAAAAACTTTTCCGTTTTGAAATAAAGTTTATTAACTGATCGAAAATGGTCGTATCTACGGCCGAAATATCTCAGTGGAACTTTACAACATGAGTTTTTGAGTTTATTTTTGTTAGTTGTTGAATTGCTTATTCTTTATTCCATTTTTATTTTTACATATATATATATATATATATATATATATATATATATATATATATATATATATTAGAAAAGGTGTTTTGACATATTTTTAAGCATTGTTTCGTAATAGTATTATATATTTTTCGAAAAAAACATAACAACATGTAGTGTTAAAATAAATAAAATTTATTTTAATCTGAATTTTCGAGATATAAATTCTCCTTGTCAAAGCAGTGTTCTTTTAAATTTTTTTCTTCATCGTCCGATGGTAATCGACTTTTGGGTCAGAAAATCACGTTATGTCTTAAAGCGTGTCTACGCCAATTTGAAATAGAAAGGCTATGTAGACATATTTTTTTAAACATTGTCTCGTAATAGTATTATATTTAAAAAAAAACAACATAACAATGTGTTGTGTTAAAATAAATAAAATGTATTTTAACATTATACTACTACAACTATTATTAGTATTATTAGTATTATTATTATTATTATTATTATTATTATTATTATTATTATTATTATTGTCATTATTATTATTAGTAGTAGTATTCTTCTTCTTCTTCTTCTTATTATTATTATTATTATTATTATTATAATTATTATTATTATTATTATTAATATTTTTTTCATATGATTTTTTAAATTCATAATTCTCGAAAAAATCGATACTTTGTGTGATTTTTATTTTAAGTAATTTCTTAACTCTTCTTTTTCTTTTGATTTTAACTTTTTTCTATTATACGCTTTCTACGTCTAGCTCTCTAAAATTCATTTATTTATGTGATCAACTCTCTTTTTTATACTAGCATTACCACACGCATGCACATCGAAAACATACTGTATTTAAATCTTCGTGTCAAACTTCCGACATATATTTTTCTGTTATCACAGGATGGTCACTCATCTGTGGCCTATACCAGCGGAATGAAAAGGAAAGCAGTCTAGCTCTGTTGAAGGAAAGTTTATTTGCCAAAAATCCCAGCTTATACATAAATGAGGTTCATTCATTAAAAAAAATAATTGTTTGTGATTTCCAATTTCTGTATAGAAAATGCAAAGCCGCCGGATAAAGTATTAAAATTATCACTGTTTATTCGCTATTCACGGTTGGCCGAGTGGTTCTAGATGTCGGGGTTTGCATTGCAAAATACTCGGAATCGCATGACCGGTAGTGAATAGTCATATCTCTATAAAGGACAGTTCGTATCCGTACATAGATAATAAACAAAACAAATATTTATTATTTGTAACTCCTAGAAAACCTGTCTAGATGTAGTATTAACAAGCTTTAAGTGCATCGTTCCTTTCATTAAGTAGAACGCTCTTCTGACGTCAAGCCGCCGAATAAAGTGATAAAATTATCATATTCACTATTTAGCGTTGGCCGAGTGGTTCTAAAGACTCGGAATCCGAGCTTACGAATCGCATGACCAGTAGTGAATAGTTATATCTCTATGCCGATCATAAAGGACGAAACGTATCTGTACATAGATAATAAACAAAACTAATATATATATATATATATATATATATATATATATATATATATATATATATATATATATATACATTAAATTATTAATAGCTACAGACGCTAGCGTTTCAAGCTTATTGCTCTCATCAGTGCAGGAAAGTAATGAAGCATAAACACGGTATTGTTTTGGTAAGTATTAATTTTTATTTTGATAGTTCGAGCAGTTTTTCGCCCTTTCTCAAAAAATGTTCGAAATATTACATATATATATATACATATATATATAAATTTATATATATATATATATATATATATATAAATTTATATATATATATATACATTTTTATATATATATAACTATACGTTCTACTTTTAGTTTCATACATATATATATATATATATATATATATATATATATATACATGCATATACATACACACACACACACACACACACATATATATATATATATATATATATATATATGTATATATATATATAAGATGGATCGAGCCTGGAATAACTATAAAGATGCATACATAAATATACAGTTTGAAAAAGATTGATATACATAGATAGATTGTGTTTCGCTAAGCATCTAGCCAAATATACAGTATTGTTTGACATAATAATTGACAGATAAATATATAGATAGATATATCATTTCTCGGACAAATTCTGAAGTCCTCTTTCAGTGTGTCGGAACCCAAAAGAAGTCGCATCAAAATGGAGTCGTTAGACAAGGATTTGATCGATTGACTGATGTCTGCTTGAATGATGGAAGTTTGAATCTAATGACACTCAGTGTTCTGAGCAGAAAATTGTGGAGAGAGGTCTGT
>OY744554.1:13643983-13681483 GCA_963556195.1 Sepiola atlantica | reverse complement strand
ATATGTTTAGTATCATTATATGTTTAGTATAATATATGTTTAGTATAATATATGTTTAGTATAATATATGTTTAGTATAATATATGTTTAGTATAATATGTTTTGTATAATATATGTTTAGTATAATATATGTTTTGTATAATATATGTTTAATATAATATATGTTTTGTATAATATATGTTTAGTATAATTTATGTTTTGTATAATATATGTTTAGTATAATACATGTTTAGTATAATATATGTTTTGTATAATATATGTTTAGTATAATATATGTTGTGTATAATATATGTTTAGTATAATATATATTTAGTATAATATATGTTTTGTATAATATATGTTTAGTATAATATATGTTTAGTATAATATATGTTTAGTATAATATATGTTTTGTATAATATAGGTTTAGTATAATATATGTTTAGTATAATATATGTTTTGTATAATATATGTTTTGTATAATATATGTTTAGTACCATTACATGTTAACCATCGTGAGGGGATACAAAATTGGTGCCAAACGTTCTGTTAAGGGAATTCATTTTACCTATCCTGTACTGTTCTAGTATATATATATATATATATATATATATATATATATATATATATATATATATATATATATATATATATACATACATATATACTCTATTATATATATTCTATTATATTAGTATATATATATGTATGTATATTCTATTATTCTAGAATATATATATTATATTATTTAAGTATATATTATTTATCTATTATTCTAGTATATACACAAGTGTATACATATATTATATTATTTTAGCATATACATATACTGTATTATATATATTCTATCATTCAAGTATATATATATATGCATATATATATATGTCTGTATCTATATTCTATTATTCTAGAATATATATATTCTATTATTCAAATACATAGTAATAACCTATGATTCTAGTATATAGATATGTGTATATATATTCTATTATTTTCGCATATATATATATATATATATATATATATATATATATATATATATATATATATATTAGTACTTCATGTATAGTAATCAATATATATGGCAATCAAGCTACACAGAGGCTCCCGTGTTTCATCCCCGGGGGGAATCGTCAGGCTAAATGCCTTGATTACTACCTAGCTCTACTTATATATCGAGCACTGTTGAAGTAAATACTAAAAACTGATACATAAAAATTATATCTACTCATAATATTTTATGTGGATACATGAAGTACTAATATATATATATATATATATATATATATATATAGAGAGAGAGAGAGAGAGAGAGAGAGAGAGAGATACTGCATAATATATATTTTATTATTCAAGTATCTATATATATGGGTATCTATATTCTATTATTCTAGAATATATATTTATTCTATTATTCAAATATATATTAATAATCTAGTCTTCTAGTATACACTTACGTGTATATATATTCTATTATTTTAGAATATATATATATATATATATATATATACTTTATTATATATATTCTATTATTCAAGTATATATATATATATATATATATATATATATATATATGTGTGTATTTATATTCTATTATCATAGAATATATATAGATATATTCTATTATTTAATTATACATTAATAATCTGTTATCATAGTATATACATAAGTGTATATATATACTATTATGTTAGCATATATATATATATATATATATATATATATATATATATATATATATATACAGGGTGGGCAAAAATAAGGGTCCTATCTTTAAAAATTCATAACTTTTTTATTTATTGATTTTTTTTGATTTTTTTTTTAGAATAAGTAAAGGACCCCTTCCGAAGCAAGCATGAGCCGTATTAGCCCTAAGGAACGTATACTCATTTAGAAAACATTATTTTTGCTTAAAAAACTCAAAACAGTGTAAAAAACAATACTTTAGTTTTTGTAAGTTTTAAGAAGTGTTTTTCGGCTAAAATTTGTTTTGTTTATTTCAAAAAATCTCGGAAGGGTCAGTCTACACACACATAAAGTTTGGTGAGTTTAACTTTTATTTTGTGAATCAATAAATAAAAAAGTTATGAATTTTAAAAAATAGGACCCTTATTTTTGCCCACCCTGTATATATATATATACAGAGTTGTTGGTTAGATTTGTAGATCTGTGCGACCGACTTGACCAGTTATCTTCTCACTTGGATTAAAACTCGATCGTCTAGGCGCTTTCTCAGAGTTAGCGAAATCTCAATGATAACATTTCTCAATTGCCTGAGAACTCTGCGTAAGCGACTTCATTAGCTAACAATTTCGCTATGCTCCCGCACCTTCTGAGAGTAAAGTGAAATTTCAAATGATGAACATTGTCAATGGCCCGAGAGCTCGGTTTTGTTTACACAAATAAGCTGGTGGCAGTTTCGAAGTTCACTTACCAGAGAGCTCATCCACGGACGAAACCTTGTATTTAGCACAGCTCTTTAGACAAGCGTTTAAAGCCGGGATCGGAATTCGACCGTCTAGGCGACAGTTGCTGGTTCACAGCGCTTACCCATCATCCGGCACCTGTCGAGAGAAAGCGAAATCACAATGATGAATATTGTCAATAGCCCGAGAGCTCGATTATTTTACAATGAACAGTGCATTATCAGCTAATGGAAGTTGGTAATTTCACTTACCAGTATGCTCAATGTCTATTTCTAGAGAGCTCTATTTGTTTACACAAAGAACAATGTCTTATAGGTTGATAGGAGTTGGCTATTAGTTTAAATAACAGTAACCAGTTTTGATTATAATATAGGAGTGACAAATAAAAACACTTTCGTATTTATTCATTTATATATATATATATATATATATATATATATATATATACGTTATGAGGTTTAAAAAGACTAAATATAAATTCGGATTGTACACATTATAAGTTATTTCGACCTTAACTAGGTCTCCTCGGATGTGTTTCCAATCACGATTGGTCTTTTTAAACCTCATAACGTATGCATGCTCTGTTTGAACGGACATAGAGCTCTCTGATTCGGAATCCTATCGAAAATAATCGAACCTGAAAACTATATATATATATATATATATATATATATATATATATATATATATATATATATATATATATATAATATGCGTTGGTCGTTCAATTTCAAAGTATTGCAATGTTAGGTAATAGAAAATTCAATTCTATAAGCCATTAGCAATACAAGATTAATTTATTATTATTATTTTTTTTACATTAATCCTATTAATTTCGGAAAAAAATTCCATCATCAAGGGTGACCAGTATTGAATCATATATATATATATATATATATACAGAGAGAGAGAGAGACGAATTTCAAACTGACTGCGATAAATATGTCTCAATCACGAAGGACTAAACGAAAAGGAGAAGAGGGAAAAAATGCTTATACTTTTGAAATGCGTTGTCCAGGTTTTCAAAATATTTTTTTCAAAATATTCTCTTTATTATTGCCATTTTATCAACGCTTTCTATGTGTGACTTTTCATTCTACCTTACTCACGTAACCGCGTGCTACACACAGCGGCATATCAACATTAATCGTCGATAACATCAAGACGAATTTCAACTTGACTGCGATGAATGTGTTCTAATCATTGAGGATTACACGAAAAAAGAAGAGAACAAATATGCTTATACTTTTGACAAGGGTGTATAACACCGAAAGTACTCAAGTTTTTAAAGTTAATAATTTAAAAGAAAAGAGATAATTAAATGCCTTGTCATTGTTTTCAAAATATTTTTTTAAAATATTCTCTTTACTATTGCCATTTCATCAACAATTATAAGTGTGACTTTTTATTCTCTCTCTCTCTCTCTCTCTCTCTCTCTCTCTATATATATATATATATATATATATATATATATATATATATATATATATATATATATATATATTAGATTTATAATATAATACAATTACAGAGTGCTAGACGTAGCGAGATTCAAAACTGGAACTGAGGGGTGGTTCTGGTGCTAGGAAGTATTTGTGCACTTACAAAGATGTTCTTTATCTATCTATCTATCTATCTATCTATCGCTTCATATCTATCTATCTATCTATCTCTATCTATATATGTGTATATTGAGGTAAATATGAAGTTGTTTTTGCCTACATACACCAACGTTCTAAGCTTTTGCTCTCACTTTTTATTCTCTCTCTCTCGCTCTCTCTCTCTCTCTCTCTCTCTCTCTCTCTCTCTCTCTATATATATATATATATATATATATTTATAATGTTCTTTATCTATCTATCTATCTATCTATCTATCTATCGCTTCATATCTATCTATCTATATATGTGTATATTGAGGTAAATATAAAGTTGTGTTTGCCTACATACACCAACGTTCTAAGCTGTTGCTCTCACTAGTACAGGGTGGGCAAAAATAAGGGTCCTATTTTTAAAAATTCATAACTTTTTTATTTATTGATTTAAAAAAATTTTTTTTTTAGAATAAGTAAAGGACCCCTTCCGAAGCAAGCATGAGCCGTATTAGCCCTAAGGAACGTACCCTCATTTAGAAAACATTATTTTTGCTTAAAAAACTCAAAACAGTGTAAAAAACAATACTTTAGTTTTTGTAAGTTTTAAGAAGTGTTTTTCGGCTAAAATTTGTTTTGTTTATTTCAAAAAATCTCGGAAGGGTCAGTCTACACACACATAAAGTTTGGTGAGTTTAACTTTTATTTTGTGGAAGTTATTCAAATTCAAGTTATTCAAATTTAAATATAGGACCCTTATTTTGGCCAACCCTGTATAACGGATGATAATCTCAGACGATCGCACGATTTGAAACCAGTTACCGAATCACCCTAGACTCGGCAAGCAAGCGCCCTAATTAGACGGCCACGTGACATTACCATGTCAATAAAGGGAATTAAAGTTCTAGTTATGCGAAACAGGCACATATAGAAAGACTGTCTAGAGACTGTTCGACGAACATAAAACTACGTGTCACTCTATTTTTAACTTCCCCGAACAAGGCTCAACTTAAATCTCTAAACGAAGCTGATAACAATATTAATTAAAATAAATATTACATTATGTATACCTATGATCATATAAAAACAAAAATCGATCTGAACTATTTAAGTTCATATCGATTCTTAAGGTATCAGATCTCAGACAAACATTTAAGATCAATGTTAAAACATTTAAATAGCTCTAGCAAATATATATATATATATATATATATATATATATATATATATATAAACAATAATAATATTCATGAATAAAAATTAATTCCCTACAGACATCGCTGTTTCATGCGTACGCAATCTTCAGTGCAGGAAGCTAATTCCCGACAGTTGGCGGGCGCGAACTCCAATCACAAATCGCAACTGATTCGCAGCCAAGAGACTTACTAGTTGGCCACCTGAAATCAGCCTAGAATTTAGGAGGAATTTAACTTTGTAAATACTAACAAATTTCCAAAATACATAACATTTCTGTGAGATATATTTTTTACGGTCCGTTTCATTTGTCTTGTGCCAAACAACATTTTTATGTCAATATCGTCTGTTGTCACTAATTGACAATCATCGAGCTGAATCTTTTAAAGAGACTGCAAAGTAAAAGAGCACTGATAGTATATGCTAATACATATATGTTCATTAATAATTATACATATATATATATATATGTACATTTATATATATATATATATATATATATATATATATATGTATAGAGAGAGAGAGAGAGAGAGAGAGAGAGAGAGAGAGAGAGAAAGAGAGAGATAGAGAGATAGAGAGAGGGGGAGAGAGAGTAAGACTCATCTACAGACACGTGATTTTTCTTACGACTCATCACTCTTACTGAGCTGAGCGATCTTCGAAACTGGGATGCGAGCGGTTTGCGTTCGGAGCTCTCCCTACTGAGGAAACACGAAATATTGGAGAAATTATACATTGGGCTATACACTTATTTATAAACAAAATGGTTCGAACCTTACGCGTTAATGCTCTGGAAATACTATAATGTATGTTAAAGTAACGTATTTCTTACAGAACAGGATACATTTGCGGGCACGTTACGGGGAATCTACATTACATAAAATAAATGACATAAATAAACAATCATGGGCTCCTTTCAGAATTCAGAGACAATGGATACCCCACTGTAAGGATAGCTGCGTGGGTAATTTTGAAGTAAGGGTTGCGCAATCCATAGCCACACCTCTCCGGAATCGGCACTGTTTGTTTCCAGTGACTGGAAACAATGCCGAGACAAGTGGAGAGCACATGCAGCACATGGTATTCCCAAATGGTCAAACAACAACGTCACGAAATACTCTAATCTTAAGGTAACATATTTGAGAACGTTAAACAAGTTAGAGAGAGACAGAAAGAGAGAGAGAAAGAGAGTGAGAAAGAGAAAGAGAGAGAGAAAGAGAGAGAAAGAGAGAGAGAGAAAGAGAGACAGAAAGAGAGAGAGAGAAAGAGAGAGAGAAAGAGAGACAGAGAGAGAGAGAGAGAAAGAGAGAGAGAAAGAGAGAGAGAGAAAGAGAGAGAGAAAGAGAGAGAGAAAGAGAGAGAGAAAGAGAGACAGAGAGAGAGAAAGAGAGAGAAAGAGAGAGAGACAGAAAGAGAGACAGAAAGAGAGAGAGAAAGAGAGACAGAGAGAGAGAGAGAGAGAAAGAGAGAGAAAGAGAGAGAGAGAGAAAGAGAGAGAGAGAAAGAGAGTGAGAGAAAGAGAGAGTGAGAGAAAGAGAAAGAGAGAGACAGAGTGAGAGAGAAAGAGAGAGATAAAGAGTGAGAGAAAGAGAGAGAGAGAGAGAGAAGTTGTCAGCACGTTGTAAGTGACAGTCTTCTGTGGGTTGTAGGTTCGATCCTTACTACAGGCGACAATAACTAAGAATAATATAAAAATAACACTACTACCCGTTCATGGCTGACGGAATGAGAACAATCTACCCCCGGTGATTAAATAAATGGTTTAGTTTGAAATTCTGTATAGATTCCCGAGTTTGAAAAGATGAACGTGAAGAAGTTCGGAGGTTGTATCGGCCGACGCGTTGTGAATATGCCAACCAATATGAGAATAGTAATCCGAATCACCAAAATAATACGACATATTCTCAAGTGCGACTATTTAGGTTCACAAGCTCGGAAAGATGATCCGGGAGAAGGTCGGAGTTTACATCGGCCGAAACGTTATGAATATAACGACGAACGTGAAAGTAATAGTCCGTATAATACAAGTAATACAAAAAAAAGTCCAACTACTACTACTACTACCACTACTACTACTACCACTACTACTACTACTACTACTACTACTACTACCCCCACTACCACTACCACTACTACTACTACTACTACTACATCTACCACTACTCCCACTCCCACTCCCACTACCACTACTACTACTACTACTACTACCGCTATTACTACTATTACTACTACTGCTATTACTACTATTATTACTACTGCTACCCCTATTACTAATACTACTGTTATTACAACTATTACTACCACTACCACTACTATTATTATTACTACTGCTACTAGCACTACTATTATTGCTATTACTACGACTGCTACTACTACTATTTCTACTACTACTATAATATTGTTACTACTGCTACTATACTACGGCTACTAATACTATTGCTACTACTACTAATATTGTTAGTACTGCTACTACTATTACTACTACTACTATTACTACTACTACTATTACTACTATTAATACTGCTACTATTGCTACTACTAATAATAATACTACTGATACATGTATCATAGGAAGTGTGGTCAATTCTCAAATTCGACTAGAAGTTTCCGAAGTTCGAAAAGGTTGGAGATTACATCGGCTGAAACGTTGTAAATATAAGAAGTAAGATGAGAATAGTAGTTCGAATAATCGAAATGATACAAAAGAATCCCAACTCCGACGAGACGGTTCCCCAGTTTGAAAAGATGTACCTGAAGGAGGTCGGAGGTTACATCGGCCGAAACGTTATGAGTATAACAACCAAGACTACTACGTTTCTTTCGGCTTTCTTTTTTTTTCTCACCTTTCTTATATGTCTTTCCTCCTCTCTCTCTCTCTCTCTCTCTTTCTTTCTTATTTTCTGTCTTTTTTTCTTTCTTCTCATCTTCTTTTCTTTCACCATTTCTTCTTGTTCGACCTACTTTTGTATGTCTTTCCTGGATTATTTCTGGCCCTTACCACCTCTCTCTCTATCTCTCTCTCTCTCTCTCTCTCTCTCTCTCTTTCTTTCTTTCTTTCTTTCTAATTTTTATTCTTTTCTTTCCTCCTCTCTCTCTTTCTTTCTTCTCCTCTTCTTTTCTTTCACCTTTTCTTCTTTTTTCGACCTACTTTTGTATGTCTTTCCTGGATTATTTCTGTCCCTTACCACCTCTCTCTCTCTCTCTCTCTCTCTCTCTCTTTCTCTTTCTCTTTCTCTCTTTCTTTCTTTCTTTCTTTCTAATTTTTATTCTTTTCTTTCCTCCTCTTTTCTCTCCCTTTAAAACACCCCCACGCCCTCCTCCCCATTTAGGATCCAATCCCCCAACTCTTCTTAATGGCTACTCGCCCCAACCCTAAACCCATTTTTGGATCCCTCCTACATCAACCCCTTCCCTGAACACACCCTCATCTTAACCCTAACCCGAGTCCTCGGATCTTTCTCCAGCCCCCACCCCTCCCACCGCACCCTGACATCGTTTTCGCATTGCTTTGTCTTCTCAACACTGTCCACAGAGTGTGTCCCCATGCTATGGAAGCGCCGCTCTGGAACTGTGGATATTACTCTGGAAGGAAGAGGTCGGGGACGCCTCTTGCCTTTTTTCCAGAACCCGGGCGTGAGGACGCTTGTGTCGGCGGCGGCGGCGGCGGCGGTGATGGTGATGGCGATGGCGTCGGGTCGAAGTTGAAGGGGCTTAGGGTAGGCAAGGGGCGATACAATATTGGGTGGGGAGGAAGTTCAGAGGTGATTTGGCGGAAGTCGGAAAGATATGATGGGGAGAGGTCGGAGGTACTGCAGCGGTGTTTGTCGACGACGCTCCTGCTGGCTAGCGAATTGGGTAAAAATCGACAAAAAATATTAATAAGAGAAAGAAACAAAAAATGTTAAAAGAAAAGAGGAAGAGTGTAAGAGAGAGGGAGAGAGAGAGAGAGAAAGAGATAGAGAGATATGGGGTGGGTAGGAGTGAAATAGGGAGTAGGAGACAAAAGAAATAGTAATATATAATGAGAGAGAGATTAATATATATATAGAGAGATATATATATATATAGAGAGAGAAAATAAGAGACAGAAAGAGAGAGAAAGAGAGAAAGAGAGTGAGAGAAAGAGAGAGAGAAAGCGAGAGAGAAAGAGAGTGAGACAAGGAGAGAGAGAAAGAGAGAGAGAAAGAGAAAGAAGAGAAAGAGAGTCAGAAAGAGATTAATATATATATATATATATATATATATATATAGAGAGAGAGAGAGAGAGAGTGTGAAAAAAAGAGACAGAGAAAGAGAGAGAGAAAGAGAGAAAGAGAGTGAGAGAAAGCGAGAGAGAGAAAGAGAGAGAGAAAAGAAGGGAGAGAGAGAGAAAGTGTAAGATATCAACGAACATTTAACGAGTGTGTGAGTGAGAGTCAGAGAGAGAGGGGAGTTAGAAATAGATAGATAGAGAGATATATAGAGAGAGAAACAGAGAGAAAGAGTGAGTAGGAGAGAGGTAAAAAGGGAGAGAAAGAACTGAAGAGAGTGAGTGATAGATGGAATATAGAAGGGTTACTAAAACGGAAAGAGAGTGAAAGAGAGTGAAAGAGAGAGAGAGAGAGAAAGCTAATTACAGAGAAAGAGAATTCTTAAGAGTATTGATTTACTCCTCTCCAGGAGTTAGGCACAAGGCCAGTTTTTATCTTACTCCCACAAGTAAGATGTGACCAAAGGTCGGGTCGGGAAAGTGGGGTTTAAAAATTGCCTGGGCAGCCCCGTCGGCATTCCTCGATAGGGGCGCCTCAGACAGTAAGCAATAAACTTACTCCTCCCCAAAGAGGGGAGGCGAAGCCTGGGAGGGTGGACCGCTTATAACTGCACAGGTCTGTCCCATAGACCGGCGTAAATCAAGCCCCGAAGGCAAAGACAATACCAGTCTATGGGGTGCAGTATCCATCGGAACAGATACTACACTTTGATCTTAGCCAAAAGGCCAAGAACGTAAGAGTAGGAGAGAATGAACGAGAGAGAGACAGAGTGAGACAGAAAGAGACAGAGAGAGAGGGAGAGAGGGAGGATGAAGGGGCCTAACTTTCTTGCAGATGCCGGAAGGCTTTCTACTCAAGTAGCTTATTTCCTCATTCTGCAAGCCTTTGGAAATCTCTTCCTGCTCTCTGTGTCCCTGGCTGTACCAACATGCAGAAATTTAAATGTAATGTGTACAAACCTCTCGCTGCACAACTCTAAACTTATAATCTGTAATTTGATTGGCCCCACCCTTTATTCTTCTCTACACCCCTTCTCTCACAGACGTGATGTTGCTAGTCTCAGTCTTTTCTATAAATACTATTATGGCATGTGTTCTTCAGAATTGTCTTATCTAATCCCCGCTTCTTTTGTTCCAGCTCGTTTGACTCGATGGTCTAGTGATATCCATCAATTCGCTGTTTTAATACCTCATTGTAATACAGCCTCCTATTCAAGTAGCTACTTCCCAAGAACTGCAGACTTGTGGAACTCTCTTCCTGCTGACTGTTTTCCTCCTACTTATAGCCTTGATCTTTTCAAGACTAAGGCCAATAGGCATCTCCTGTCTTTGCGATAATCATCTTTCATTCTTGTTATCTCTTTACATGAAGTGGCTTCATGCCTTGTCTGGGGCGATTCACATTAAAAAAAAATGAATAATAATAATAATAATAATAATAATAATAATAATAATAATAATAATAATAAAGGGAAGAAACATTGGCGCATATTGTAGCTGAGTGCCCAATGCTGGCACAACATCAATATAAAAAATGGAGACACGACATAGTCGGTCAGGTACTACACTGGAATATATGCAAACTTTACGAATAGGACCACAATGAAAAGTGGTATGAGCATAAGCCAGAAGTGGTACAAGAGAATGACAATGTCAAATTTCTTTTGGACATGCGCATACAAACTGATAAGGTTCGTGAGCATTCTAAACCCGACTTAGTCTTTCTAAACAAAAACAAGAGAACTTGTTTAATCATTGGTATAGCCTGCCTCTTCGATACCAGAGTGCAGGAGAAAGAACACGAATAAAAAAAAATATCCAGATCTAAAATGGGAATTAGTTAGACTATGGAAGTGTAAAGAAGTAAAGGTCCTTACCAGCGAGAAATCAATGGTAAACGGCTGTTGCGATACTGCAAGTTTATTTGCGGTGGCTATCGAAAAGAGGTGGAGAATACTGGAAATCTGGGGAGATTTGTTGTCACTCAGACTCCAGGAAATACCACCGGTTGTCGGTGAGCAATCACTGATGACCTGTGTGAGAACTCCTAGTGAGTAAATAATAATAATATAAATCTGGCCCCTAATTCACAGTAGCCCCTTTACGTCTGGGTGGCAATGTGCCTTGTTTAGAGTGAATTTAGGTAAACAAACAATAGAGAGAGAGAGCGAAGAGGAAGTTCAGATGTGATTTGGGGAATGTCGGAAATATACTTAGATGTCGGGGGTGCTGCATCGGTATTATGTCCTTGATGCTGCCGCTGGCTGATGAAGTGAGTAAAACTCGAGAGAAATTTTAACACCATGACAATAAATAAGAAAAGAGGCTGATAGATAATGTTAACTAACTGGTGAGAGAGATGGAGAATTGAAGAGAGAGCAAGAGAGAGAGAGAGAGAGGTGAGAGAAAGAGAGCGAGAGAAAGTAAGAGGGAGAGTAAGAGGAGGAGGGGCCAATGAATTAAGAACAGAACGAGAAATATGAAACATTGGAAAGTTAATAAACGGTGACATATCTGTTAAGACATTATTCGGTTTAAGTGAAAATGTCTACTTGGTGACGGCTTCCGGTGTTTATCAAATAACAGTCCCTCATAATTTTATACCGCTTCGAATTGTGGGCGGGATTTTTAATTTCAACACTTTGCAAACATTTCGTTAAGAAAATTAACGAGATTTGTTTTAACACGAACCATAAGTCCGAGTGGAAAGGTCGTAAAATCACACGTAATCGCCTAAAAAAGTAGAACGCCACCCAACAAAAAGTTTGATTTGATTATCAATTATAAAAAATCCGATTATAACAGTCATTTTGATGTTCTTATGTGTTAATAATTAAAGAAAATGGTAAAAAAAAATAATTCATTCCCCCCCCCCCCCAAAAAAAAAACAATCCGACCTAAAATATTATGGTCTTGCTGTTTTGGGATAAGCAATATTCCCTTAATTTCAATTTCTTTTTTAGACCCCTTAAACTAAAGCCTTCAAAATATGAATAATAATAATACCATTTTTTTTTGTATTTTTTTGTTTTACTATTAAATGTTAATTTTTTTTATGTTTCGTGATTTTTTTTATATTTCAAAATCTTACTGACAAAATCCACCGTGGAATTCCCACCCAATATTGTGTACTCTAACTATTATTTGAAACTCGTTGTTAGCCTGTGGACATGTTTATAAGAAAACTGTTGAATATTATCCCTTTGCGACAATCATCTTTGGCAGGTGACCATTTCCACAAAATGTCAAGATCGTATATCTCATAGCCAGAAAGTAGGTAGCGGACACACGTACAAAATATACAGACAAACACATGTCTTTAATATTATTTAAGCAAAAGCTGTTTACCTTTATAAAACTGGCTTCACCTTCTGATGGGAAAAAATATTTTTCTTCGAAAAGTCTAGATTCAATTTGATTGGCCCCGCCCTTTCCCTGCACCCTCACTCTCACAGACGTGATGTTGCTAGTGTTGCACAACCCGTTCTTTCAGGGTACCTGGTAAGATCCAACAATAATGACAAAGAACAGAACGTATATGAAAACACTTTGGTTTTCTTTATTTCTCATCACCGGATGGTTTACGCCGGCTACGCACACATATTAAACAATCTTTTGACATACTTTTGTCTCATGAAAGTCTTTTTCTTGCTGAGGTCACAGACTTGGTTTACGCTAGAAACTCGTTCATATATACATCCGATTGGAAAGCAATTTGCTCTGCATTGTCTATCCGAGCGTGAACTGAAGCAATTGTTCTACAAGCACTTTGGTGAAGTACAAGTCAGGGGATTCCTTCATGGTACCAACTTGCGTATCAGCTGCATTTTTAGTCAGCGGACACAAAAGTATAACAGCAAGACGGCCTTGGGTGCCATAAAGCCAATAAAGCTTCATCGGTGTCATAAATATCGGTAAACTAGCATTCTTCCGGTACATCGATACTCCGATCACTAAGCGTTTCGGCTCTTCGCGTTTTTTTGAAACCGTCGTTGTTCAAGTCCCTTTTGCACTGCAGAACCTTCTCCTTTTTAACAGTTATCAAGTCGCCTTCATTTCTTTCTCGACGTCCCACCCACAATGGACTCGTCCACGATTCATTTTTGCCACTCTTCATTATCTTACACTAGTCTCAGTTTTTTCTATACATACTATTATAGCATGAGTGATTCAGAATTGTCTGATATATTCCCAGCTTCCTTTGTTCCAGCTCGTACGCCTCGTTGGTCTAATTCACTGTTGTGACACCTTATTGTAATACGGTTTCCTATTCCAGTAGCTTATTTTCATTAATTTCAGGCTTGTGGAACTCTCTTCCTGCTGACTGTTTTCCTCATACATATAGCCTTGGTTTTTTTCAAGACTAAAGCCAATAGACATCACCTGTCTTTGCGATGATTATATTTGTTCTTGTTAGCTCCTTACATTAAGTAGCTTGATGATTTGTCTGGAGAAATTTTCATTAATATATATATATATATATATATATATATATATATATATATATATATATAAATATATATTTATATATATATATATATATGTATATATATATATATATATATATATATATATATATATATGTATATATATATATATGTATATATATATGTATATATATATATATATATATATATATATATATATATATATATATATATGTATATATATGAAGCAATCCAACAAAAGATATAAGCGTCAACTAATATCTTATAATTAGTGAAACATCCGGATAAAAAACTGAAGCTCAATATACTGGATAGAGCATTAATATTATAATATAAAATGAAGTAATAAAATAAGGTGTCAATCAAATTTTATTAGAATTCAAAGTTCATGCAAAGCATCCTTAAGTCCTTAGCTCATGAGTTTTCAAAGATAATTCTTCTCTTCAGGGGACCATTACCGCAGTTATACTACTACAGGCAATAAAATTACGCTTTGAAAATATATAAAAAATTATATACACAAATATATAAAAATACATAACATCAAACATATCAATCCAAAAACATACTTTTGTTGAATCCATACAGTCCATCCAGGTCATACAAGTTGAGAAGCATAATCAGGAAGGGCATTACTCCAAGATACAAACAGCAGTCCAAATACGTGAAATTGAAGGGGCCGGCAAAGTTATCCAGTCGCGAAATGTGTCCATATTCAATGTTAATGATAAATAAATCAATCAAAATAATACAAAAAGTCCAATCAAAGTTCCGAAATCCCGACAAGTGCAACCCAAGTCAAATCCAAATTCGTTGTTTATATATATATATATATATATATATATATATATATATATATATATATATATATATATATATATATATATATATATATATATATATATGGTTTGCTCTGACGCTGTTTTTGCCATCCATTTTAGTAGATTCTCTGCACAGACGGAGTTTTCCTCTGGTGTTTATTATTTTTGACAAAGGGAAGTTTCTTTTTCCCGAAATATTAAATAAATAATTTTTAATAATCATCCGGACAACACACAAACAGCTAACACCACACGTGCTGTTATGTAAGATTTTAAGAAAAAATAAATAGTAAGTCCCATTTCGATTACGATTTATTATTTTTGTTCCTTCCAGCTTACATCCTACCCGGGACTTTGCATTGTCCCCAGATTTTAAAAAACATACTATATATATATATATATATATATATATATATATATATATATATATATATATATATATATATATATGTATGTATATATAAGTGCAGATTAGTAGTCCGAGGCTATAGCAATGCGATGTAGTTGCCGGAAGATGGAAAAAGTGAACAGAAATAAACGATGAGAGAAAGTGAAACTCAAAACGATTTATTAATAATTCAGTTTTTCGTGAAATTATTAATAAATCGTTTTGAGTTTCACTTTCTCTCATCATTTATTTCTGTTCACTTTTTCCATCTTCCGGCAACTACATCGCATTGCTATAGCCTCGGATTACTAATCTGCACTTATATTTACCAGCAATGCTTCAAACAAACTACAATCTCCTTTTATATATATATATATATATATATATATATATATATATATATATATATATATATATTATAATTAGTATGGTAGTTGTTGTGACCAAACGGGGACACAAGTCCGTCTTATTATCTTAGAAATTGCACTCCTACTTCATATCAAAAAAGCAAAAGTATATATATATATATATATATATATATATATATATATATATATATATATATAGACATAATATAATTAGTATGGTAGAAATTGCGCCCCCACTCCATATCAAAAATGAAAAGTATATACATTATAATTCTACGTCATCTTGTAAGAGAAATAAACCAAAGGAACTATCCATCTCACATCTCAAAGACGTACAATTTCTGTGGTAATGCACTTTTGTTTCCAAACATGGGAAACAAGTAAAGAAACAAGATCCAGAAAACAACCCCCATCACAAAACTGGTCAAACATTTTGGACAAGACAGAAAGACCAAACAAGCATCTCAGGGAAATAAACCAAAAGAGTCGCCAGAAATACACGAAGACCTTCTAGTAGAAAACTGGAAGAATGGGCTAACTGACAACGGACAAGGCTTCTAACAAGATCAGTGGTCTCAGTAACGATAAGTGCAGGTTCTGCCACGCAGAAGTAGAGAGTGTGGCCCACCTGGTACAGAGCTGTTATATTCTACTGGAGGCGGCTACTATACAATGTGACACAATGAAGTGTGTAAATATTCTCACTGGACAATTTCTAAAACCATGAATATCCAGTGTAACAACAAGTTCTGGGAACATATCCCAGAAAGAACTGTTGGAAATAAGTCATACACTATCGATTATGATTATGCAATCCCTACAGCTACATACCTAGAAAAATGGAGCTGTCAAACAAGACATACTGATATGGGACAAAAATGATTCAGTAGCAATTCTAGTAGAAGCCAGTGTCCCTTATGATGCTGGCTTAAACAGAGCTGAGAAAGAGAAGATAACTAAATACGAACGTTTTATGTACAACATGAAAAGAAACTAGTAACTTTAGAAGTTCTTCATCATTCCAGTAATCATATGGGCTACTGGACTAATAAAAACGAAATTAAAAACAACCTGGTGAATATACCCGGCGACCCAAGTGCAAGAAAGATCCAAATAATTGCACTTAAATGTAGGATTAGAATCCAAAAGAGATCTTTCGGTTGGAGTTTTTTAAATAGCGGGTGAATATCTAACATCCGGTAGGATTCTCCATCCCCAGCAAAATCAAAGACAAAAGTAAATTAACGCTCTTAACTTCTCTACCAGACAATTCCAAATCAACCTTGGCTCGAAGTTTAAGCATCCAAACTCAGACTACTCCCAATACTACAAATAATGCAAATACTTCAACAGCAACCTCATATAAAACACACACCTACATTGGGGCCAGTGATTTTACCATTAAGACCAGAATTGCTAACCATATCAAAAGCAATAACGAAAATACCATTAGTAGCTCTCTTTCCAATTAAATCAAAAAAATTAACCGTAAAAAACTCACTACCCTCTACATAGATCAATACTGAAAAAAGTCCAGATCCTATACTCCAGGTTCCGGATTTTACCAACTGTGTACCTTAGAAATAGTTATGATAGCGATAGCACTGAAGAGTAAAAACATTATTATTCTAAAAACGAACTCCTTTCGAAGTGCAGGCACAAACGAACATTTAAATATATCAAGTTCATTGCGCCTTATGACACCCCTCCCCCAGCCGATAACTATCCCATAACAATAGTTTAACCTTTTAACTTTTTAACTTTACAACAAATCACTCCAATAACATAGCGTTTTTTTCTGTGCATCTAATCACCTTATTAACCCATAATCTCTAACGCATATTGAGAACTAATATTAAATTTTACTACACCCTTAATCTATAATCCCTCTCCTCCAGTACCTTAAATCTTAAATATATTTTCAATTATTAGCAAACCCACTTTACAACTTATACATTGACTTTCTGATCTCCCTTTGAACACAATCCATTGGATTTGTTGATACAGCGCTCACTACCGACAATTTAATCCGCATAGATCTCATAGTTTTTACCCTTTAAACTACGTTCCCCGGCCACATCTATAATAGCTGATTCGTCCACCCTCCAATCAATCTGAACTCAATGTAATCCATATCATACTTTTCCTTCATAATCTTCCTAATCCGATCACAATAACCTTGTATATTGATTCTCCTGACTAAATCACAGAAACACCGGCCCGATACTAACATTAGTAATATCTTAAAATATTATAATTGGTCACTGCCCTGACTAGAGCACAGAAACACCGCCCCGATACTAACATTAGTAATATCTTAAAATATTATAATTGGTCACTGCCCTGACTAGAGCACAGAAACACTCCCTATACTAACATTAGTAATATCTTTAAATATTATAATTGGTCACTCCCCACGCCTCTAACTCTAACTCTAACTCAAAACCTAACCCTAACCTTTACCCTAAACTTACCCTAACCCTACGTAACCTAAACTCTAACCCTAATTCTAACTCTAACCCTAACCTAACCCTAACCTTAACGTTTACAATACCCCCTCTACCTCAGTTCATATTCGTTTAAATTTCGATATACTCGAATATAACTTAACTTCTTATATTGACTATGAAACCCTGGTATCTGTAGAGCTGGAAAATAGTGTTTCAGTGATGTTACCTGAACACATAAATCACCTCTCACTTAAGCCCCCAATCTTTAACTAACTGTGAAATCTATGTACTTGTAAAACCTTTAAATACAAAAATGTCTGAATAGTTACTTCTTAAACAATTATATTCCCAAATCTCTAATCACTTGAACCCTAATCCTATTATGAACCCTCTTTAACCTTCTGAATTATATATAATTTGCCTTAATAATAGTGCTTCAACAGAATACTCATTAGATCTTGACTTTTAACGAGCTTCAACCCTTCACCATTATAATACTCGTAACCCTAAGTAAAATGTCATCTCTATATGCATAATTTCTTCCCCGAACTGTTCACTTAATGCTAGCCATGCTACTGTACTAGTTTTATAGCACCCCATCCCGAACTTACTGATTTTCTACCTTGCTTGGCAAAATCAAGCAACAGCTATTTAAATCTATTTTATTACTAACGATGAGCTGTATCCAAACAACCCTCATTCCAATTCAAACTAAGCGTCAGCCAGAGTATCCATCGCTCAAACCTTCCTCAAGCATACCCTACCCCTATCTTATCCCCAACTCAAACCGGCCTCAAATTTCACCTAACAACCTCTTTCAATCTCTAGAGGCCTTCGGACAAACATTTAGATACCAGCGAACTCGCTTTCCTCTTGGATTTTACTTGAAATCTCTACAATATTTTGAACTCAAATCCTTAAAAATTCCTTTACTAAGGTCCATGGAAAATGTAAGATGGCCTCAAATCACCAACCTACACCCTAACCAGCTTTTTCTCAACGGTAGAACCACATATTATTCTGTTGGATTTATTCCTTCTGTATTTACAACATTTTCACCATATTTGACGCAGTCTCCACAAATTTTTAACGGTGAATCTTTTATCTTTCCATCCTTCACCTCTTACTGGACATTTTATCACTGGAAATTATTCTAACTGGACATATTTTTCATTTTGACAACCTTCTCATACATTCACATCAGCTTTTTATAATTTTATAATTTTTTTTTTAATTATGATTTTTCGCCATTTCTCTGCCAACTTATCTACATGTGTAATTCCTCTGATCATAAGATTCCATTCTTTGAAAAGCCCGGCTTAAGGAAAGAAAAAATAAAGATGCTTTTATTGAATACAACTTGCATTGAAATACTGAACATGAAATAGATGTGTCATTCTTAGATTTTTATTTATCTTTTTTCATTTATCTCTCTATCTCTCTCTATCTCTCTCTCTCTCTCTCTCTCTCTCTCTCTATACATACATATATATATATATATATATATATATATATATATATATATATATATATATATATATATATTAGTTGCTTCAGAAACATTTAATTTTTAACCGAAAACAAGTTTCAATACATATTATTTTTTTGTAAAATTATGCTGGCTACGAACGTTTCAGAAATATTAATGGTCAAGTTATGTTTGAAGACAAAATAACAATTCGAAATGTGTATGATACTCAAGTTGGATCGTCAATCGGTTTAAAAACCAGTAAAATCTTTCTCAGATAGGTCACAAAAAAGTATCTGAGGTAAATAATATGAATATCATTCCCCGGTTAAAATGAATAAAGGTCCAAAAATCCGCCTTGAGTTGATAGCAAGCCGCTTCGCCTAAAGCGTATACTACTAAATTAAAGATGGCTGCCACTTTTGATTTCTAAGGGAGGTAATTGAAAAAAGCTTTCAAACATTTTTGACAGGAGATAACTACGTAATATTTGTGTGCTTGTTTACAATAATTATTTTTTCGTCTATAAAGATTCACTTAGTCGTAATTAAAGTGAATTCCAGTGGATTTTAAAGTATATATTTTGACAAATTGAAATATATAATTATAGAAATCAAAAGAAAAGATTCTTATTTTTTTTAGTGGCTCAACTTTCTGTATTAATTTTGAAGGATATAGCGAGTCGAAATTATTACAGAGAGCTCTAAAGTGTAAATGCTTCAAACCCTTTTCTCACATCTATCAGACCCTACAAATCTAGAATTAGGCTTTGTATGTAGAATTGTTGTCATATTTTGGCTGGTGAATGTTTGTGACATTTGAAGATTTTTGAATCGTATCTATAATTTGGCTGGTACCACTTGTTTTCTTCTTTGCCCCCTCTCTTAAAGTCTCAGTCTTTTCTATAAATACTATTATTGCTTGTGTCTTTCGGAATGATTATTATTATTATTATTAGTAGTATTATTATTATTATTATTATTATTATTATTATTATTATTATTATTATTATTATTATTTGTTTGTTTGTTTGTTATGCCTCCTTGGGCATCTCCCTTTAACTATTTTCCCAATTCAACTGTTAAAAAATAAACTCTTAGTACAGTATCGATATCCAGATCCAATTCTGTTAAATATTTCATTTGTTAACTCCCAAAAGTGCCCCCTCAATTTCTCCCTCCTACCACTTTCTCTGAATTCATCCAACCTCATCTTAAACTGATCCACGCTATTGCTGTTCTTAATCCGATCTGGCAACTTATTCCAAAAACATATTACTCTGTGAGCAAAAAAAAAATTGACTGGTTACCAGATCTTGTTTTTTAAAACTGCCTTGACAATAACCTTCCAGATCTAGGAGAAATACTAAAAAAATGCCCACCATAGTTAGAAATGCTATTTATTATCTTGAAAGTCTCAATCATATCACCTCTCATTCTTCTCTCCAGCAAAGTAGTCCATCCCAATTTGTCCAATATCTCCCTGTAACTGCACTCCTCTACTTTACTTATTAATGTTGTCACCCTTCTTTGTAGGCCTTCCAGTTTAAATATTACATTCCAATTTCCATATCTAGTCGCTGGAGCCCAGGCCTGTGTGCAGTATTCTATATGAGGTCTTATTAGAGTTTTATATATCCTTAACACAACATTTGTCTCCCTCGAAATAATATTCCTAACCATCCACCCGATCATTCTATTTGCCATCGATACAATATTCAATATATGATTATTTCTCTTAAATGTATTATCAAACCCCACTCCCAAATCGCACTCTCCATCTACTTTGATTTCTGTTGTTTAGTACATATTCAACTCCAAAATTCCTGGATCCTACATGTAGTACTTTACATTTGTCTAGGTTAAATCCCAATTTCAAAATGTCCTCCCAATTGCCTGATTTAGTCCCTGCTTCCTTTGTCTCAACTCTTTTGACCTGTTGTCTAGTGGTCTTCCTTAATTCGCTGTTCATATACCTCGTTATAATACACTTTTTTATTATAATAGGTTGTTCTCTATAACTGTAGGCTCGTGGAACTCTTTTCATGCTTACTGTTTTCCACCTAACTATAGCCTTGCGTTTTTTTTCAAAACTAAGACCAATATGCATCTCATGTCTTTGTTATAACAATCTTTCGAGTATTTTAGCTCGTTATATAAACTGGTTTAAGTAGTGACTACAGTGAATGGCAGTGGATTTGGAAGTATATATTTTGAAAAAATTAATATATATATAATAGTAGTATGTTTTTAAAAAGCTGTGGGCAATGCAAATTCCGGGTAAGATGTAAGCTGAAAGAAACAAAAATAATAAATCGAATACGAAATGTGACTTAATATTTATTTTTTCTTACAATCTTACATAACAGCAATGTTATGTAAGATTTTAAGAAAAAATAAATAGTAAGTCACATTTCGTATTCGATTTATTATTTTTGTTCCTTCCAGCTTACATCTTACCCGGAATTTGCATTGCCCACATCCTTTTAAAAACATACCACTATCATTCCCAGCAATGCTTCAAGCAAACTACCATTCTCTATTAAAATATATAACTATAGTAATTAAAAAAAAAAGTTTTTTATTTTTAGTGGCTCAACTTTCTCTAGTAATTTTTAGGGTATAGTGAGTCAAAATTATTGCAGCAAGATGTAACGTGTAAACGGTTCGAACACTTTCTAACATCTATCAGACATTGTATGTAAATTCGTTTGAAAAATAATAAGTTTCTTTACTTCTTTACAGAAATAATTAAACAATATAATGTAATACTCATAATAATAATAATAATAATCTATGACTAATCATAGCTTCCGTTATGTCTTGAGATACAATGGCTACTCTCTATAAGTGGCTTTTTGGCTAAGATCAAAGTGTAGTATCTGTTCCGATGGATACTGCACCCCATAGACTGGTATTGTCTTGGCCTTCGGGGCTTGATTTACGCCGGTCTATGGGTCTGTCCTGTGTAGTTCTAGGAGGTCCACCCTCCCAGGCTTCGCCTCCCCTCTTTGGGGAGGAGTAAGTTTATTGCTTACTGCCTGAGGCGCCCCTACCAGGGAATGCCGACGGGGCTGCCCAGGCAATTTTTAAACCCTACCCACCCGACCCAACCTTGGGTAACATCTTACTTGTGGGAGTAAGATAAAAACTGGCCTTGTGCCTAACTCCTGGAGAGGAGTAAATCAATACTCTCTTTAAGTAGCCTTTTGGCTAAGATAAAAGTGTAGTATCTGTTCCGATGGATACTGCACCCCATACTGGTGGTGTCTTGGCCTTAGGGTCTTGATTTATGCCGGCCAATGGGTCTGTCCTGTGCAGTTCTGGGAGGTCCACCTTCCCAGGCTTTGCCTCCCCTCTTTAGGGATGAGTAAGTTTATTGCTTACTGCCTGAGGCGCCCTTACCGGGGAATGCCGACGGGGCTGCCCAGGCAATTTTTAAACCCCACTTTCCCGACCCGACCTTTGGTCACATCTTACTTGTGGGAGTAAGATAAAAACTGGCCTTGTGCCTAACTCCTGGAGAGGAGTAAATCAATACTCTCTGTAAGTGGCCTTTTGGCTAAGATCAAAGTGTAGTATCTGTTCCGATGGATACTGCACCCCATACTGGTGGTGTCTTGGCCTTCGGGTCTTGATTTACGCCGATCAATGGGTCTGTCCTGTGCAGTTCTGGGCGGTCCACCTTCCCAGGCTTTGCCTCCCCTCTTTGGGGAGGAGTAAGTTTATTGCTTACTGCCTGAGGCGCCCTTACCGGGGAATGCCGACAGGGCTGCCCAGGCAATTTTTAAACCCCACTTTCCCGACCCGACCTTTGGTCACATCTTACTTGTGGGAGTAAGATAAAAACTGGCCTTTAGCCTAACTCCTGGAGAGGAGTAAATCAATACTCTCTGTAAGTGGCCTTTTGGCTAAGATCAAAGTGTAGTATCTGTTCCGATGGATACTGCACCCCATACTGGTGGTGTCTTGGCCTTCGGGTCTTGATTTACGCCGGTCAATGGGTCTGTCCTGTGCAATTCTGGGAGGTCCACCTTCCCAGGCTTTGCCTCCCCTCTTTTGGGAGGAGTAAGTTTATTGCTTACTGCCTGAGGCGCCCTTATCGGGGAATGCCGACGGGACTGCCCATGCAATTTTTAAACCCCTACTTTCCCGACCCGACCTTTGGTCACATCTTACTTGTGGGAGTAAGATAAAAACTGGCCTTGTGCCTAACCCCTGGAGAGGAGTAAATCAATACTCTCTGTAAGTGATGCTGCGCGTGTAATTGTGAAGCAAGGGTTGCGCAAATACTAACCACACCTCTCCCGAATCGGCATTTTCTTATTCCAGTAGCAAGAAGAAGTCCAGGACGACTGGAAACATGCCGAGATAAGCAGAGAGTACATACAGCACCCGGTATTTCCAAGTGGTCACCCATTTTAGTACTGGCCAAGCGTAACATCGCTTAACTTCGGTGATAAAACAGGAACCGGTTTTTCAGCGTGCTTATACCGTGAATGTATAACTAATATAGATATGTTATTCGTGGTATGGTTCTTGGTATTATTAGGTCTTTATTCTCTGATCGAAGCTTGCGAATAATTTTGGGTCGTGTCTCCTCGTAGATAAACGAATAGAAAGATAGATAGGCGAACTAAAATCGTAGTCTATTCATAAGAAAGACAGGAGGATGGATACAAAAAAAGCAGACATTAATAAAAACAAACAGAAATCGTGGATTGTTCCCGAAACACCACGCGAAATATTTGGTGGAAACGGCTGAGAGCTCGTCCGGCTGGGTTGGAAGCTGGGTGTGTTTGTTGGGGGATGGTGTGCCGGTCGTGTTGTGGGTGACCAAGTTGGCGCGTCCATTTGTGGAGTTGATGGGGGTGTGGTTGCGTGTCGCAGTGGTAGACAGCGAGGGTCAGATGTGGCGAACGTGAGAGAGAGAGATGGGCGGTGTGCGAACGTGGGTATGATGGGGTGGCGAACGACGTGAGCCGAATGTCATCATAATCGGTGGTGGTGATGGGGGGGGGAGAGAACAAAAGTGGGAAGATGAGGATGAAGAAGAAAAGTACAATGAAAGAAGTCAGAAAGAAAAAAAGAAACAAGTAGAAGAACACGACAATGGGATGCAAGGAGAAAAACGCGGATTGGAAGGAGACGCTGATAACGGAAGAAGAAGAAATATAAGATGAAGAAAAAGCAGGACAGAAATAAGTAGACATGTTAATTGAATAAAAAGAAAGAAAAAAGAAAGGAGCATGATTAAAAAAAAAGAAAACAAGATAAAGGCAAAGAAGAAGAAAATGGAGATGATGATGATGGTGATGTATGATGATAATGATGATGGTGAAGGCGAAAAACAAAACAAACAAAGAAGATGAGGAGGAGGAAGGAAAAAGAGAAGGCGAAGAAGAAGTATAAGAAGAAGATGATTATTATTCTCATCATGCTTAAGCGAAAAAGAGGAAGACAAATAACGAGAAAAAGAAAGAAGAAGAGGGTGAGAGGAAAAAAACAAAGAGGAAGAAAAAAGAGAAAAAGAAGAAATAAAAGATGAATAATAAGAAAAAGCAGATGAAAGCAAAGAAGAAGAAAAGTAGACGATGAGGAAAAAGATGATGATGATGATGATGATAACGATGACGATGACGATGATGATGACGACGACGATGATGATGATGATGATGATGATGACGATGACGATGATGATGATGATGATGACGACGATGATGATGATGATGATGATGATGATGATGATGATGATGATGATGATGATGATGATGATGAAGGAAAAGTAAAAAGAATAAGAAATTGATGAAGAAGATGATGAAGTAGATAACGATGAAGCGAAAAAGAAGAACGAGAGAAGATGAACCAAAATAAATAGAAAAAGAAGAAGAAAAAGAAGAAAAAGAAGAAAAAGACAAGAAAAAAGAGAGGACGCAAAAAGAGTAGAAAGGGAAAGAGAAGAACACGAGAACAAAGAAAAAGAAGAAGAAAGAGAAGTAAAAATAGAAGAACAACAACAAGAAGAAAAAGGCAAAGAAAATAGAAGAGGACGCAAAAAGAAGAGTAGAAAAAGAAAGAGAGAAAATAAAAACAAAGAAAAGAAGGCGCAGAAAAAGAAGAGAAAAAAGAAGAGAAGAAGAAGAAAGAGAAAAAGAAGAAGAAGAAAAAAGAAGAAGAAGAAAAAAGAACAAGAAGAAGAAGAAGAAGAAAGAAGAAGAAGAAAAAAGAACAAGAAGAAGAAAAAAGAACAAGAAGAAAAAAAAGAAGAAAAAAAAGAAAAAGAAGAAGCAATTGGAGAAGAAAAGAAAGAAGAAGAAGAAGAAGAAGAAGAAGAAGAAGAAGAAGAGAAGAAAAAGAAGAAGAAGAAGAGAAGAAAAAGAAAAAAAGAAAAAGAAAAAGAAGTAGAAAAAAGAAAAAGAAGAAAAAGTTAAAAGAAGAAGAAATATGAAAGAAAAAGAAGAAGAAGAAGAAGAAGAAGAAGAAGAAGAAGAAGAAGAAGAAGAAGAAAGAAAGAAAGAAAAAGAAAGAAAAAGAAAAAGAGGAAAGGGTTCGATAGAATTCGGTGGATTGGTTGGGGCTGCCAACTGATTTGAAGAATGATCGACTGGAGGTGGGCAGAGGGGGAGGGGGGGTTCTAGTAGGAATGAAGAATGGCGCAAGTTTGAAGCGAAGGAGATTTTTGTCAAGGCAGGGAAAGGCTTATTTTCGATTTAGTAGACGAGCAGACTAAAAGGAATAGGCAAAAAAAAAAACATGGCAAAAGAAGGAATATAGAGCATTGAATGGTTAGAACATGTCCTAGTGATAGTCAAAGAAGTGGAACGCGCCAACATCTTAGCTTTTCGAAATTCTATTATTGAGGGCCGGATGAGGCGAGGGTGGATGGGAGGCTGTCAAGGGATCTTCGCATCTGTCCATCTGTGCAAACCTGCAAGCGTGCGTATGCTGAAGGATGCGGATCTTGCAAAGATGGTGACGGACAAAACTACAAGAACTGAATTCAGCAAGGTGCTTCCAATGAATATGTCATTAACGCGATGAAAATCTGGTAATCTTGCAGTATACTTAACAGCAAAGAAATAGAAAATAAAAAAAAATACAAGTAATAACTTTCACCAAACGCATAAAAATTAAATTTTTTTCCCCGACTCGTATACTTTTACAGTGTGGAAACTAGTAATTGGACGTGTTCAATATTTTGCGCGATTTCGATACATTTTTTGAGACTTTTTTAAATTGCCGATGCTGATATTCGATTCCGATTCTTTTTACATTTTTATATATTTAATTGTTATTTAAGAAAAAAAGTATTATTTAGTTGTCCTATGTATTTAATTGTTATTTAAAAAAATATTATTAAGTTGTCTTATATATTTAATTGTTATTTTCAAATATTATTTAGTTGTCATATATTTAATTGTTATTTAAATAAAATATTATTTAGTTGTCTTATATATTTAATTGTTATTTAAAAATATTTAGTTGTCTTATATATTTAATTGTTATTTAAAAAATATTATTTAGTTGTCTTATATATTAAATTATTTAAACAAATATTATTTAGTTGTCTTATATATTTAATTGTTATTTAAAAATATTTTGTTGTCTTATATATTTAATTGTTATTTAAAAATATTATTTAGTTGTCTTATATATTTAATTGATATTTTAAAAAAATTATTTAGTTGTCTTAAATATTTAATTGTTATTTAAAAAATGTTATTTAGTTGTCTTATATATTTAATTGATATTAAAAAAATAGTTTTCTTATATATTTAATTGTTATTAAAATATATATATATATTATTTAGTTGTCTTATATATTTAATTGTTATCTAAAAATATTATTTAGTTGTCTTGTATATTTAATTGTTATTTAAATAAAATATTATTTAGTTGTCTTATATATTTAATTGTTATTTAGAAAAATAGTATTTAGTTGTCTTATATATTTAATTGTTATTTAAAAAAATATTATTTAGTTTCTTTATATACTTAGGTGTTATTTAAACTATATTATTTTGTTGTCTTATTATTTTGTTGTCTTATTATTTAATTGTTATTTAAAACATTTTCAGTTGTCTTATATATTTTATTGTTATTTAAATAAAATATTATTTAGTTGTCTTATATATTTAATTGTTATTTTTAAAAATATTATTTATTTGTCTTATATATTTAATTGTTATTTTAAAATATTATTTAGTAGTCTTATATATTTAATTGTTATATTTTAAAAAATTATTACAGTTAAAACGCGTGAAATTTTTCCATATATTTTCTTAAAAGTTAAAATTCATCGAACGAGTGGAATATCCTATTTTTTTTTTCTAAATGTTTTCTTTCGTAATTGAGTGAACATACAAATGCAATTAAAGACCTATTTCGTTAAAAACAATTTTTTTTTAATCGATTTTGGAAACGGAAACTAGACTAACATTTTTCTGATTGCGATACCCCAAAACTTCCGATATATCCGATGCACGACACCGATTCCGAATAATCATCCCATCACTAGTGGAAACTGATTGAGTAACGCGTATAGATCGACGTCGGAAAAGAATGCGATAAAAATATTGTGTACAGGCGATACGAATGGTTTTATGTTGCTTTTTTTTTAAAAATATTATTAAATGGGGAACCATTTCGAGTTAAAATCTATTTAGGCTTAAGTATTTAATCGGAAGAAAACACGTTTGAAATGTGTAGACATGCTAGAATAATTGAGATTTTAACAAAATGAAACCGACGCCATGTTGTTTTTTTTGTATCGCTCAAAACGAAAAAGGATTAAAACGTCATTTTTCCTTATTACTACGTAATACTAAATTGATTTTAACTCTAAAACGTTCTTAATGCCATCATCTTATATATATATATATATATATATATATATATATATATATATATATATATATATATATATATATATATAATTCTCATAGCAACTTTTTTATATTTTTTATACATTACCTCAATATTTGGCTCTGTTGAGCGAGGTACGAAACCGGTCAGCTGCCCTTTCATCTTTTTAATTTCTTAATTCATTATGAGTAATAAATATTGTCTCTTCAATGCCATTTTAAAGTTTTGTACGACAAAGAAAATATTTTAATATATATATATATATATATATATATATATATATATATAGTTTTCATGTTCGATTATTTTCGAAAGGAATTCGAATCAGAGACCTCTATGTCCGTTCAAGCAGAGCATGAATAACTTATTTCGACCTTAACTAGGTCTCCTCGGATGTGTTCGAAACACATCCGAGGAGACCTAGTTAAGGTCGAAATAAGTTATAATGTGTACAATCTGAATGTATATCTAGTCTTTTTCAAGCTCATAACTTTAATAATTCATATTACCATATAAACAATGCTTTCTAAACAAGAACACCATTTCTAATATATATATATATATATATATATATATATATATATATATATATATATTATCGCCTATACACTAAGTTTATTCAACTTTTTGAAGAAACTGTTTCTGACGTCGATTTTATTCGCCCGCCACTTGTCATCGACGCGAAAAAAAATTTAAAATTGCGTCGATTCTTTGGAGGTGGTCACTTAGCTTTGGATTACTGTAATCTTAAAATATAGTAAAAAAAATGAATTCCTCTACAACTAACTCTAAGTTAGGATTGCCATTCGGACTTAGGGTGTGTGGTAGGGTAAGTCATGCTTTTCCTATTTTTCTCAAGGAATGAAACAGCACAAACAACAGAGGGCCAAACGGCCATTTATTTTCTCATGTGACGGAAAAGAGAGATTTGAACGAATTCAAACCTTGTAAATGAAAAAAATAAAAAACTTAAAAAGAGTTTCAGAAGGTTAAAAGTACAAAGGTCGGTAGAAAATTAATTTTTAATGCGTTTGGTAAAAGTTTTTGTTGTATGATTCTTTTTTTCTATTTCTATGCTGTTAACAATACGACCAGATTACCGAAATTCCTATGCCAAACTTAAAGGTTAAAGACCAATTTTTTACTATTTTCCCACCTGCGGGTTTACATCAAAGTGTAGTGTGTGTTCTTAGTCAGCGAGGGAGAAATCTTTCTAGACTGAGGAAATTTCAATTTTTGTCTCAATTCAGAACATCCGTTTTTAGAGAGCTGGATGTTCCCCGACAATATGTCTAAATCTGCCCTCGGATGGAGGTAGTAAAATAAGGACGGTTATATTTAAACCTCATTTTTAATAGAACAACTTTTTAAAAAAAACTAGATTTCAGTACCGGTACAGCTTTTGAACCAGACAAAACCGACTTTTTATTCAGCATCTTTCGGCTGTTCACGTAAACAGCCGGAAAATGCCGAATGTAGCAAGTTATACGGTAAACAAAGATGGACGCAAATGAGTTGTTTTGTACACTTTCGGCTTTCTATGGACGTATAGCTCGTTAGTCAAGTGGTCCTAACGACGCTCACAGCTTTGATGGCCTTGTGCCCATGTTAGGTGGTCCCTTTTTCAGAGACATATGTTTAAATTCTGTACGAGTCTCATTTTCACTTCATGGTATACTTTGTTTATATCCAGCCCCGCCGACTAAACAAAAGGAAGTTTAATACATAACATACGGTCAGAACTAGATTTCCAGGGTATTTTTAACAATGGTCAAGAAAACAAAAAAGGGGTGAAAAAACAAAAAAACGAATACACAACAAATAAATGTTACCAAAGGCAAGATAATATAATCTTCTACCTACCTGAATAAGTTTTTTTGTGTGTGTTTTAAGTCATTTTAGTTTAAACTCTGTTATTTTAGTGCCAATTCTGTTTAGTGAGAACGAAAAATAAAATGGCTGACATTAGCCGTTCACGTGGACTATCGAGAATCACTCAAAAATCGAAAATTATACAAAAATACTGATAAAAAATATACAGTTCTGTTGAACATTGCATCTTCGCACGATTCGTGACGGTTATTAGCTATGATTCTGTTTAATTTTCGATTTTTGAGCGATTATCGAGACTCCACGGGATTGTCTAATGTCAGCCATTTTCTTTTCGTTCTAACGTAACAAAGTTGACGCTAGTTTTGTATTGAACTGAAACATACTTTAAAATAAGTTAAAACACAATAAACTTATCCAGTAAAAGAGTAATTTATCTTGCGTTTGGTAACATGTATTTGTTGCATATTTTTTTCCTCCCTTTTTTCACTTCATGGTATACTTTGTTTATATCCAACCCCGCGGACTAAACGAATAGCGGTTTAATATATAACATACGGTCGGAACGAGATTTCCGATAATATAAACTGATAACTATGTGTATATGCATCTGAAAACTTTAAGACGTAAGCGTGACAGACATGCTATTTAAAACTTAAGCGTGGCAGACATGCTATTTAAAACTTAAGCGTGACAGAAATGCTATTTAAAACTTAAGCGTGACAGACATGCTATTTAAAACTTAAGCGTGACAGAAATGCTATTTAAAACTTAAGCGTGACAGACATGCTATTTAAAACTTAAGCGTGACAGACATACTATTTAAAACTTAAGCGTGACAGACATGCTATTTAAAACTTAAGCGTGACAGACATACTATTTAAAACTTAAGCGTGACAGACATGCTATTTAAAACTTAAGCGTGACAGACATGCTATTTAAAACTTAAGCGTGACAGAAATGCTATTTAAAACTTAAGCGTGACAGACATGCTATTTAAAACTTAAGCGTGACAGACATACTATTTAAAACTTAAGCGTGACAGAAATGCTATTTAAAACTTTAGCGTGACAGACATACTATTTAAAACTTAAGCATGACAGACATGCTATTTAAAACTTAAGCGTGACAGACATGCTATTTAAAACTTAAGCGTGACAGACATGCTATTTAAAACTTAAGCGTGACAGACATGCTATTTAAAACTTAAGCATGACAGACATGCTATTTAAAACTTAAGCGTGACAGAAATGCTATTTAAAACTTAAGCGTGACAGACATGCTATTTAAAACTTAAGCGTGACCCACATGCTATTTAAAACTTAAGCGTGACAGAAATGCTATTTAAAACTTAAGCGTGACAGATACGCTATTTAAAACTTAAGCGTGACAGACATGCTATTTAAAACTTAAGCGTGACAGAAATGCTATTTAAAACTTAAGCGTGACAGACATGCTATTTAAAACTTAAGCGTGACAGACATACTATTTAAAACTTAAGCGTGACAGACATGCTATTTAAAACTTAAGCGTGACAGACATGCTATTTAAAACTTAAGCGTGACAGACATGCTATTTAAAACTTAAGCGTGACAGACATGCTATTTAAAACTTAAGCGTGACAGACATGCTATTTAAAACTTAAGCGTGACACACATGCTATTTAAAACTTAAGCGTGACAGAAATGCTATTTAAAACTTAAGCGTGACAGATATGCTATTTAAAACTTAAGCGTGACAGACATGCTATTTAAAACTTAAGCGTGACAGACATGCTATTTAAAACTTAAGCGTGACAGACATGCTATTTAAAACTTAAGCGTGACAGACATACTATTTAAAACTTAAGCATGACAGAAATGCTATTTAAAACTTAAGCGTGACAGAAATGCTATTTAAAACTTAAGCGTGACAGACATGCTATTTAAAACTTAAGCGTGACAGACATGCTATTTAAAACTTAAGCGTGACAGATCAAAGGAAATACGACAAAAGTGTTCTTAAATGACAACGAAAAAAAAAGAAAAAAAAAAACAAATATACTACAAATAAAAGCCACGAATGCGATAAAAAAAGTAATATTCTTTCGACCTGCATTGTTTTAAACTTTTGAAACTGTTTATATATTTTGTTATTCCAAAATGTGTTTCGTAACTTTCACTTAACCGAATTTTGTCCATCAAAGTGGCGGTCAATTTTTTTCTTTTTTAGATGGTCGGTGATTTTAGGCTTAAAACATTTTTTTTTAAGATCACTCTACTTCTACGGGAAACTATCCCCGGAATTAGGCTTAGTAGTACCGTAAGCGGTTCGTTTTTAAATATATATTTTAAGTCTGAAATTAGCGACCATCTCAAAACAAAAAAATCGACGGCCATCTCTGAGTGTTTAGTTCTACTAAGTGAAAGGAGCAAGTTTTTTTTGAAACAACAAAACTTACATACATAGGTTTTCTACCGTTTGGTAACAGTTATTTGTTGCATAATTGTTTCTTTCCCCCTTTTTTCATTGTAAACTATACTACACTTTTGCCGGAAGTACTACTGGAAACTTAAGCGTAAGCGACAGAGGGGCAGAACATCCTCATGTATCTGTTCACGGCGTCTACATCTAGTATTTTTCTGTGACTTATCTTGCCTTTTACATCGTTTGTTCTGATTGAGTTGTTTTGTGCGACTGTCATTAGTGAAAAGGTATCTTTGTTTTTTTATTACTTTAAAACATCACAAAAAATGCACACAGCCATTGAGACGTAAGAGGCTACTGCGATTTATAGAGGAATCCTAAGTACGTAGTTGTACAGCGAGATGTTTGTTCACATTGCATTTAAATTTCTGCATGTTGGTGCAACCAGGAAAACAGGGAGCAGGGAGGGAATTCAAAAAGCTAGCAGTTCAAGAAAAGAAGCTATTAGAGTAGAAACCCTTCTGACATAAGAGGGCGTCTACAGTGAGAGATTGTTGGGATTTTGCTGATTGTCGGATTGGTCATGGGTATTTATGTCGAGAGGGCACCATTGTAGCAAGCTCATCTGAGCACATTCCATTGAAGTATTTGTAAAACAAGCACAGGGGTACAACATTGCAACGAAGGTACAGGGGCTGGAGCTTAGTAGACAGTGTGGGATCTATTAGTTAGAGGCTTTTTGGGGAACCCGGTCTAAAAGTGATAAACTAATGGTTGGTGCACTAGCCTAGATGTTGCAACACAGTCCCATGCATTTGTAGAGATATAGGATACTTGCAGGTGTAAAAAATAAAACAAGATAAAAACTCTAATCCTAACCCTGCCCCCTAACCCTACCCCTAACCCTACCCCTAACCCTAATAACTCAATTTGATGGACGACTAAACAAGAGGGGCAATGAGTAATTAAAACCATCATCATCATATTTAGTTTTACGTTCGTTTCACATGCCGACATGTATTGGACAGCTTTAAGAAATTGACTTCCAAATAATCTATCTCTTCCCAGGTATTTATTTATCCCTCTTTCCTTCAGGTCCATTTTTTTTCACTTCCTCATATGTTTTCCTTGATTTCACCCTGTGAACTGAACCTGCTACTTCAACTGTTCAACACCTATCCAAAAACTCTCACCCATTCTTTCAAAGTGGCCATATCATCAAAGTCTCCTGTTCTGCACACATCTTCCTCTACACTCTAGATGTAATCTTCCTCTGAGGTCATCAGATCTAAGCCTGTCTAAGACTCACATTACACATCCATCGTATAATTCCCATGTTATTTCTCTCCATGCAACACCTGTCCTCAACCCTTACTGGTCAGGTTTCACTTTTCTACATCTTCATACTTCGTACACATGCCTGATATACTCTTCCCTTGGTTGACAGTGGACACGCTCTGCTGGTTAGTAATGACAGGTCAGCGAAATAGAAATCATTCTAGATTGATGCAATTTTTATTTTTGTCCCAATCCAAAGTATTCGTTTTGAGGAGTTGGATTTCTCCACGTTAAGAAACGACCCTGTGTCTAACTCTGCTTGCATTGAATTTGGATCTGAATCGACTCAGACTAACGGATTGACGGACAAAACCTCTTATAAATTTGCAAGGGCGCATCTATTACGTGTCCACTTTGGCGTGAGAATGTCATATTTAGGCGACCTTAGTGACAGATGAGTTGGAAGGACCTGATTTCCAGGGAACAAGTAAGGCAATAAGCGAGCCGTGACAAGACATGACCTAGTTGTTAACCCGGAGAATACGTGTGGGAACCGACGTGGACCCATCCATCGGAACAACGATAAATGAAATAATCAGTTTAAGAAATAAATAATAAAAAAAAGAAATATGGAATACAGAACAGGGGATAGAAAGAAGACAGGGGATGCGAAAAGACAGGCTTAAGACAACAACAAAAAATGAGTTGGGCTGGGAGGAAATAGTTTCTTGGAAGAGGTAAGGGCGCTTGGAATCAGAGTGTAAAATCACGGGCCCCTAATTAGGAGGAAGAAGAGAGATCTTCGAAGAGGAAGCTGAATCTTATTTGCGAATTCGGTTATCGGAGGGATACTTTTGGAAAATCCGAAGAGAATGGATGTTTCTGTGGTCGGAAAATCTGAAAATAATTACTGTCAGTTGTGTTTCAATTTTCTGCTCGAAATTTCAGCCAAATTAACCATGAACTTTCCATCATGGTGTTATGCCTAGCCAAACTGATAAGTCGTGAAACGACGAAACAGCTGTGGATATAAATACATTATATATATATATATATATATATATATATATATATATATATATATATATATATATATATAGTAATCCTTAAACGAACGGTTCCGCTGTATCAGGCGTCTGAAGTGTGGCTAGACAAGATAGTGTCTCTAGTCAGGATCGAAACTCGACCGTTTAGATGACAGTCGGCATTTCTAACAACTAAGGTATTATGCGACACCTGATGAGCGTAAGCGAAATCTCAATTATAAGTATTGTCAATTGTCTGAAAGTTCTATTCGTTACAAAAAAATGTATATATATATAATATTAAAATTAAATTAAAGATAATTGAATTATCGTTTAATAATAATCTATCGTGATAAAATAAAGCTCAACATATTGAATAGAGCAATCAATTCTAGAGATGAAAGATGAGAATAAAAAAATTGTAACGATACAATATTTATTAGAACATCAAAAGTTCAGAGCAAGGAGCTTCAAATCCTTAATGCATGGATTTTCAAAGATAAACTCTTTTCGTCAGAGGATAGGAAAAAGCCGACAATGTAATTGTAAATATTATCGGCAACATTTAACTTTGAAAATTTTACATAAAATAAAACAAAAATAAAAATAAAGGCAAAAAAGGTAAAGAGTCTTATTTTGAGATGAGAACGTGGAGTCAGAGTGGACGATGTCAAAAAACACGTCAAAGTAAAAAATAGCTGTTATGTTGGAAATGAATGTTTGGAACAGAATAATACTTAAATTGTTTAGGAATCCAAATATTTTTGTTAAGGGGCTTGTACTCAGACGGCAATTGGTAACGTTGGTTAATAATGTAATTGGAGAAACCCAATTACATTATTGACCAAAAAATTCAACAATGCAAAAACAATACTAGTAATAATAACAATAATAATAATAATTATAACAAAAACAACAATGAACCCAATTCTCTACTTAAAAACATTATAAAACTATTTTACTGCAACCAATTTCATCATAACTATAAAATAGACGAACAGGTTCTCAAAAAACATTATAGATAACAACGTACTCCCAACCGACCCAAACAAAAAAGTAAAACTACTTATCTATTATAATAAAACTAAAACTACCAATCTGGTTGTTAATAATAATTCTTCACCCCGGATTAGAGTTCTTGATAGGACCAGTCTCCGACCATCATGAAAATGTATACATAGGGTCGACTGTTACGACGCTATCCAGAAGATTAACTATGCATTTATCTAACGACTCCGCCATAACCCAGTACCTCTATAAAAAGCATTTCTGCCCCCGTTCGCATATCCGTAAACTTCTAGTAGATAACACAAAAATCATCGCACAAAATACTAATACACTTAAACTCCACATACTCGAAGCCCTATACATTAAAACAGAAAAACCAGCTATTAACAAGATTAACTATACTATTAGTACTAATATACTCAAATGCCTATAAATATAAATTTAAATTAAACAGAGTCCTTTATTTTTCCCGCCTAAATAGAATATATATTCACTCCTAGGTGTATGCTTGGTTAACATTACTCCACTGAAGATGGACCTTGAAGGGTCCGAAAGCGCTTTGGGAAGCTATGGCAATTTTATCAGCCAGTTTCCGTCTGAAACTAAGAACCTAATCAGAAAAACGGAAAGGATCATAGAAAAAATATCCAGACACAAGATGTCCGTTATTTTTAATGATACTTGTATAAAAGAAAAGATGCTGCCAAGATACACACACACACATGTATATATATATATATATATATATATATATATATATATATATATATATATATATATATATATATAAATTTATTTAAGTGTGCACAAAGGTTTATATAGTTACCTAATCGGACGAGCTTGATGAAGTGTGCCCCTTCAACGTAAATACTAGTGATTGGACGATTCAACTTTTTTTTACCGATTCCGATACTATTACAGATTCCGTTATAAATTTCCGATTCCTATACAATTACCGATTTTTTTTATTTTCTAAATATTCTGTTAGAGGTTTGTTGTTTTTTTAAATTTATTTTCGAATTACTATAAAACTTCCGTGTAATGTCAGCATTTATTTTCGTAAACGTAAAAAAATACACTAAGGGGGAATATATTAGACAAGTAGCTCTTTCTAAATATTGTTTCTCAAATGTTTTCCTTGTAATTAATTAACTAAAAATAGTGAGCCAACTAAAGATTTATTTCTCTTTTAAAACAAAGCCGATTGGCATTAGTTCGTCGTTAGTTGACAAAATGCTATTTGAATTTTTTCATAAATAATTGAAAATAGTCGAAGATTGTTAAGCAAAATGAGAAGACGATGTAGGAACAGAATTCCCAAATGTGTACACTTTTATTGTCTTAATGACAATAAAAGTGTACACATTTGGGAATTAAGGGTATGCGAGCACAACAGGGCTACGTATTTTACTGGTAGGAATTTTTCTTCAGAGCACGTCACACACTTCATGCACTCATGCATAGAGATTTATACTGTAGTGATGTGATAATGAAATGGTTTGGTTGATATGTAGTCATACCCTTAATGACAATAAAAGTGTAAAAATTTAGGAATTTCCTTGCTTTTGTACATTTAGTGTATATGAATTTTCATCTTAAACCTATTAAGGGCATATGATTTCAGTATACTGGCATTTTTCATGGAATGTCACTACTTTTGTAAAAGCTATGCCTACATACAATGGTCATTTTTAAGGTTTTTTT
>OY744554.1:13628983-13638983 GCA_963556195.1 Sepiola atlantica | reverse complement strand
TTGGATTATTCGGACAACTTTAATCTAGTATTGTATTATTTGGATTATTTAAATTATTCAGACTACTTTAATCTATTATTGTATTTTTCGGATTATTTGTATTATTTGGATTATTCGGACTACTTTAATCATCTTGAGTGTTATTTTCACAACGTTTCGGCCGGTGAAACCTTCGACCTACTTTGAGTATATCTTGTCGAACTCGGGAATCTGTATTAAATTTCGAACGGAAGCTTTTATTTAATCCACGGGGGTAGCATGCTCTTGTTTCGTCAGCCCAGACTCGGTAGAAGTTTTAAGCAATTCGCAATCATTCTTAGTATTGCCCGCACTGAGGATTGAACCTTCAACCTCCAGAAGACTGTCACTAAGAACTAAATTCATACTTAGTATTTATTTTGTTACACCACGGGGCCGAATAATCGAAATAATACAAAATATGAATCTTTATCGAAAAAAGTCAGAAACTTAATCTATTATTGTATTATTTGTAATAAGGGTGGGTAGTACGGTATCGGTTCAGTTGCCATAAGATCGTCCTCCCAGGAATTACCTCCTTCTTTTTAAGGAGGTGGGGGTAATCCTCCTAGATATTACATCTTCCTTTAAAGGATGGGTAGTGTAGTATCTCTTCTATCGTCATGAAACCATCTACTACATTCTCCATGTTTTAGTAGGTGTGTGTGGGGGTAGTATATTATCATTTCTGTTCACATGATACCATACTTGCAGGCATTACCATCTCCTTTTATATGGAATCCTCCCAGGTATTACCTCTTTCATTTTGGAGGGGGGCATTGTAGTATCTGTCCTGTTGTCATTATACTATCCTACTAGGTATTACCTTCTCCTTTGAGGAGTAGTGTGGTATATGTTCGTGATATCATTCTCTCAACATTACCCCTCTTTAGGGTCAGTGTATGTAGTTCGTAAACATGCTATCATCCTAAAACGAATCTATACGTAATTTTAAATATGTTTATATATGTATTTATTTAGTTATTTATTTATTTATTTTTATGCATAGGATTCACTCTTAAATAGATTTCTTAATCTTGTTCGCCTACAACAAGTCATATTGCGACTGAAATTTAAGGGGATAATGTCAAAGGGGCCACATTAATAAAGGGGTCGGGAATATGAATAGGAAGATGTTTGTTCACATTACATTTAAATGTCTGCGTGTTTGTATGGTCGGATAATAAGGGAGAGAATAAAAATTAGCAGTACTAGGAATAAAATTATCAGTGTAGATAATCTTTCGGCATCCAGGGACATCTAAAGTGAAGGGGTGAGATTTTGTTGCTGGTTAGGTATATTTTCGTTTAAAAGGGGACGGCGACAGTAGTTTTATCGGACTAAATTTCGTGGAAGTACTTGCAAAGCTATTAACGGGATGCAACACTGCAGTGATGTGACAGAGGCTGGAGCTTGTTAGACAGTCTGGGATCTATTAGACGAGATACTCTTTTTTGAATCGTCAAAGAGGGAGAGGTTAGTGATTCATGCATCAATACCCTATGTACAGGCGAATTGTGGTTTTATAGCGATATAGGGTACTGTCAGGTGTTAGACTGTTTCTAGCTTCGTAAAGAGACCATACTTTCTTTGAAGAGATTTGGCAGTATATGAATGGATTTATTCCAATCTACGCTGCCCTCAGACTGTTAGACTGAGGAGTTAACAAATAATTATGAATTTTGCAAAACAGCTGCTAGGCGTAAGGTTTGGTAATATGGACTATATTTAGTTTAATCTAGTTTTATGCAAAGAAGGCCAAGATTTGGCGGAAACCCCTTTGTAAAAATGCAGATACCTCCGATTTTTGTGGAATTTTAACGATAGCTATTAGACATTAATTAATGAATATTCCTCAACTTTCAGTTTTCTTGGATTATTCTAAAGGGCTTTTAGGGAGTATAATATGGGCACACACTTCCGATTAGAAAATTCAGTTCTTATTCGGATTGATGCAGAAGTGAAAGGTAGCAATTAAAAATAAAATAAGAGAAAAAAATTAAATATATTTACTTATCAGTCAAAAGTCTCTGTGTACACAAAAAATTACGGAAAAATATCGTTTATTTTCACATCTTTAAAAAAGAAAATCGGTTTTACTTCATTTTATTTATTGTGGGGTCTGCGTTCGCGCTTGACATCCATAAATAGGGTATTTTACTTTTATTTAATTTATAGCAACAATATTTTAATATTTATTTTGTTTAAACTACGTATTTTATCTAGTTATGTCACAACTATATATTACTCCCAGCCTAGCAACAATAAAAAATATTACCAAAACACACATGTGCACTCAATTTCATACAATAAATTATCTATTATTATACTAAATGTGAGTTAATCAATAGTTTTTTTCCTAAAACATATTAAACTACATACGTAAATCTACTTTAGTTCTAGGATTAAGTTATGTCTGAAATAAAATCAATTGTTTTAATTAACCGTAATTTGTAATTAGCTGAAGAAGCAACATATCTGTCTCTTAGGTATCTATATATTTCTTTCGCGTCATCTCAAGCCATGTTGATTCAACGTCTCTCTAATTACTCTTAATATCTATGTGCGCATCTAGAAAAAAAGTGACTTTTTTACCATGATCTTCTAATTCCGATACTTGTGTCTGTACACACCACAAACACGTATGTAAATTAGATGGTCAAATAAAAAAGTCTATTAATGTTGGATAATGGCCACATAAATAAAATTTATTTTAATCTTAATTTTCGAGAATAACAATTCTCCTTAAGATTAAAATAAATTTTATTTATTTTGACACTATACATTGTTATGGTTTTTTCAAAAAAAAAATAATACTATTACGAAAACATGGTTTTAAAAATATATCTAAATACCCTTTCTTAGTCAAATTGGCGCAACCTCGCCTGCAGACATAACGTGATTTTTTACCCAAAAGTCCATTACCATCGGACGATGAAGAAAAAGAAGAATAAAAAGAAAAACACGCTTTGACAAGGGGAATTGTAATTCTCGAAAACTAAGATTAAAATAAATTTTATTTATTTTAACACTATATATTGTTATGGTTTTTTCAACAAAAAAATAATACTATTACGAAACAATGGTTTAAAAACTATGTCTAAATACCCTTTATATATATATATATATATATATATATATATATATATATATATATATATATATATATATATATATATATATATATATATTCTGTTCCTTACAACTTGCATCTTACCCGGAACTTGCATTGCCCACAGCCTTTCAAAAACTTACTAATAATATACCCATCAATGCTTCAAGCAAACTACCATTCTCTACTATATATATATATATATATATATATATATATATATATATATATATATATATATATATATATGTGTGTGTATGTGTGTGTGTGTGTGAGCGTGTATGAGTGTCTATATTTGAATATGCACTCGTATGTGTATGGGAGAGGGAGGTAGGAATAAGCGAGCGCAGTATTTACGGCGCTCGCAAGTCTCTAGACAATTGTATTCGGATTTGCACGTCTTTTTGTCCAAATCACACCAAGCTATGTCGCCTAAGCCAGTTTCCAACGGCCAAGCCGGCTTAGCTCGGTTCTACCCACGCCCAATTCTCTCCGTGAATCCAGAGTGCTAACAATTCGAGCCAAATTTATTCTTACAACCTCAAGCCACTTCCCCAAAAAGCTGATCTTGCCATCGTAAACTTCTTTGTCTAATGTATTTCAGTATTGTCCCGTTCGTTGCAGTGTACGGAGTGAACCGCTATCACCAGTAACGCCTTCTCACATTTTCTTGGCTCAAACAAATAGTTCCTTAAACTGAACAGCTGTTAATTTTGATAAAGTCTTTGTTATTAAAAGAAACCAAATATTAATCGTTTTTCATATATTTTTTATATTTTACGTTTTGTTCAATTTTCTTTTTTTTCTACTAGCATTCCAACGCTATTTATAATGTTACTCATTTATTTTTTTTAATTATTATCGCTTATGTTTGAATTCATGTTTTGAAACATGACATAAATGATAAATATATGACGTCACACCCAATCTATAATTATTTTGTTACGGTAACGTTTTAAGCGTTTTTAAGAATGTCCGAATAGTTCAGTTGGTCGAACGTCAGACTGAAGATCTCAAGGTCTCGGTTTCGATTTCCGGACATGGCTTTCGTTTCATTTGTTTGGAATTTATTATTTACTATTAATGCAATATTCTCCATTTCTATATATTGTGTGTGTGTGTGTGTGTGTGTGTGTGCAGGTTCGAATAGTTTCGATAGGAATTCGAATTAGAGAGCTCTATGTCCGTTTAAACAAAGTATGAATAAGTTTTGAGGTGTTTCCAACGGCAATTCAAACCTAAATGAGAGAATTTTAACACCTTGATATATAAAAATAATTTTAAAATAAAAAAGAAAAAAGAATTATACAGATATTCTTTTATATATATATATATATATATATATATATATATATATATGCAAGAATATTTATATATATATATATATATATATATATATATATGCAAGAATATTTATATATATATATATATATATATATATATGTAAGAATATTTGTATATATATATGTAAGTATATTTGTATATATATATATATATATATATATGTATATCTATGTATATATGTATATTAAAGCATATTTGTATATGTATATATTTGGTTAAGAGCAAAGCGTAGTATCTGTTCTGATACTACACTTCATCTTTTTGTCTTCTATCAGGTAATGAAAAATCATTTAAGACTGAGGCAATTTTTATTTTTGTTCATATCGAAAGTGCCCATTTTGGGGTAACTGGATTTGTTATGAAGAATAAATGAATTGGAGTTGAGTGGAAGAGTACCTTTGCTCTCGTTAATATTTGCAACATGTTCTTTACACTAAAAATGTGTAATTCACTTCAATGTCTTTCCAAAAATGATTATTCCAACAAAGGAGATTAATACTGACCTTGTGTCCAACTCTGCCCATGTTGGAAAGCAAGTAAATAGGGATGTCCCTGATATTTCGGAATTAAACAAATTCCGCAATGTATTTATTACGTTTAGAAAAATTGTGACTGACATACAAACAAAATGTCTATTTATATAAGATACAATCAAATTATATATATATATATATATATATATATATATATATATATATATATATATACTGACAGACAAACAAAATGTCTATTTATATAAGATACAATCAAATTATATATATATATATATATATATATATATATATATATATATATATATATATATATATATATATATATATATACATACATAATTTATTACTGGTGATACCAGATCAGGCTGCCCTGTGGCTCTCTGAGACGAAATTCACCTACATTGACGTTTTTTTTTTTTTTTTTTTTTGTGTAAAACTTAATTATGTACTACAAAACCAAAAACAACAGCCCCTCTCCCTTTCTCCCTCCCATTTTTTATTTTTATTTTTCCTACCCTACTCCCGGTCCTGGATATGACCTTAAACTACATCCGATGGTGAGATCCGGCTTACGGACTTTGGGGAATGTGGAGCCTCCTCTTAATTACCATTGCTCCCAGGTCCACCCTGACCCGGAGTGGTAGTACCTGTTAGGGTCCCAACTATGGGTTAAATAGAAACAGATATTAAAAGGGGAAGGAAACAAAAAAGAGAAGAAAACAAGACCAGATTCGGCATCAAATAACCCAAAAAGGGTTGATATGCCGTAAAACAAACTACCAAACCAAACTACCATAATTTATTATGTGTATGAACCTAAGTGTATGTACAATTATCTATTAGCTATTATGTACAATTATGTACATTATTATTATGTATGCATTATGTACACATTATGTATTATTAATTATTATGTACAATTATTAGTACAATTATCTATTAGCTATGTATGTATGAACATATGTGTATGTAAAATTATCTATTAGCTATTATGTACAATTATGTACATTATTATTATTATTATTATTATTATTATTATTATTATTATTATTATTATTAGTATTATTATTATTATGTACATTAATTATGTATACATTATGTATTATTAATTATTATGTACAATTATCTATTAGCTATTACAATTATGTGAATTATGTATACATTATTTATTATTAATTATTATGTACAATTATTAGTACATTATTATTATTATTATGTACATTAATAATGTATACATTATGTATACATTATGTATTATTAATTATTATGTACAATTATTAGTACAATTATCTATTAGCTATGTATGTATGAACATACGTGTATGTAAAATTATCTATACAATAATATAGATACATAATTATATAAGATACAATCTGTCGGTGTTTATACTTATATGAGTCTCATACAATAGATATTGGTACAGTTGACAGCTTAAACTGCATGTCAACCAATTGAGGGTTATTCAATGTCACTTATTTACAGCAAGAAAGCCACCCTTACAAGATTACAGTGCTCGATCGTCGACACGCAGATGGCTCAGCAGCATTGATTTACTTTTATAAGTCTTTTGTTTTTCTTAGTTGTATTCATCCCAAATAAGGGGGAACACTGCCACTGAGACGTAAGGGGCTACTGTGAATTAAGGGTCATATTAATAGGGGCAGGCCAAGTGTCCAGGTGTCTGTTCATATAACATTTCAACTTCTGCATATTAGTGCAGTCGGGGGAAAATATAGAATAACCTAATTAAATAGGGATACAATGCGAAAAAGAAACAGAAAGAAGAAAGAAGAAAATAGCAAGAATCATCCAAAAAAGAAAGAAAGAATAGAAAGAACAAAGAAAGTAAACTGAAAGTAAGTAAGGAATACATATATATATATATATATATATATATATATATATATATATATATATATATATATATATATATGGTCTAGCCGCTCTGATGAGCTGTGAAACACCGAAACAGGCTGTATGTGGATGACTATATATATATATATATATATATATATATATATATATATATATATATATATATATATATATATATATATATACTCGGGCGTTTGCGTAGGACAACCGAACGCTTCCGAGTCGAACCTCACAAAACTGGGCCAGGATCGATATCAGTACCTAAAAATAAATATTAAAAAAAGAAAAAGAAAAAACTATAGAAAAATATTTTGATAGATGAATGAAACAAGAACGAAGGAAAAAGAAAAATAGAAGGAAAAAAAAAGTAAAAGAAAGGAATAGAAAGATAGATATATCAAGAAAAAAAACGCGAAACGCTAAAACGTAGGAAAATCTCTAAACGTTGGCATAAAAGACACGAATTTCTACGAGCGATTGAATAACAGAAAGAAAAAAAATAAAAACAACTCCGGAATTAACAAACAATTTAATCAGCGTCCATTATGCCAATTCCACCACGGGGATTGCTTCTGTTTCCACATCTTCTTCCGCTGACGACTGCGCACTTGATCTATGAGTTCAAATTGGAAGCGTATATCTCGGCATAAGAAAAGCAAATAAGATATGAAAGAACCTCCCAGGGGGGTGATGGGATTCCCCGACCGGGCGGGCTGAATTTACCTTAACAACCCTAAGGACAAACAAACAAACGAATGAACAAACGTTGTTCTAGATATTGAAATATGGTGAGCTGTCAATCGCTTAGTGTTTAGCGGTATATTTAAAGGAAGCGCAAAGGAATCAAATGGATTTTATTAAGAAGAAGAAGAAGAAGAAGAAGAAGAAGAAGGATGAGAAAAAATAAAAATAAGCAGGAGAAGAAGAAGAAGAAATAGAAGAAGAAGAAGAAGAAGAAGAAGAAGAATGAGAAGAAGAAGAAGAAGAAGAAGAAATAGAAGAAATAGAAGAAGAAGAAGAAGAAGAATGAGAAAAAGGAGAAGAAGAAATAGAAGAAATAGAAGAAATAGAAGAAGAAGAAGAAGAAGAATGAGAAGAAGAAGAAGAAGAAGAAGAAATAGAAGAAATAGAAGAAGAAGAAGAAGAAGAAGAATGAGAAAAAGGAGAAGAAGAAATAGAAGAAATAGAAGAAATAGAAGAAGAAGAAGAAGAAGAAGAATGTGAAGAAGAAGAATGAGAAGAAGAAGAATGAGAAGAAGAAGAAGAAGAAGAAGAAGAAGAAGAAATAGAAAAAATAGAAGAAAAAGAAGAAATAGAAGAAATAGAAGAAGAAGAAGAAGTAGAAGGAGAAGAAGATGAAGAATGAGAAGAAGAGGAAGAAGAAAAAGAGGAAGAAGAAGACGAAAAAACTGAACATGAAAAAAGTCAGTATAATATCAATAATCGTAGGAGCACGATGATCAGTACTAAATAGCTTGGTACAAAGACTAGGAGAAATTGGAACCAAAGGGAAGACTAACTGATAGCAATGTAATACACAGGTAAAAGTTGTAACGGTAACTAAGTGGTAAACTACACTGTCTGGAAACCTAGGGGTTACAAGTTCAATTCCAGTTCGTTCCACAGAAACACTTTTATTAAACACACACCTGACCTTTTGAAATCTTAAGGAAAATCTTCGCATGCGGAAATCAACCCACATAAACTAAGAAGACTAAACAGCCACATGGAAGTTGAAATAGAAATAAAATACAGGCATATAAAGAATACCACCTGAACCCGAGAGAACTGAAACTGCAAGAATCTCATAAACTGCCCCCCCCCCCAATATAAAAACACAAAAAAGCACACAATGTTATGGCACAACCCACGGCTGATACTACGTAAAATGGTCGTAAACGATTAAGGAAGATGGAAAGATTCAGGAGGGAAAGAACTAACTATCCCCTCATAGAAAAAGTAGGGTTAGGGTTAGAGTTGGATTAGGGCTAGTGTTAGAGTTTAGGGTCATGGTTAGGGTTCGGTTTAAGGTTAAGGTTAGGGTTTAGGCTTTAGGGTAGGGTTAGGGTTAGGGTTAGGGTTAGGGTTTAGGGTTAGGGTTAGGGTTTAGGGTATAAGGTTAGGTTAGGGTTAAGGTTAGGGTTTAGGGTTTAGGGTTTAGGGTTAGGTTAGGGTTAAGGTTAGGGTTTGGGTTAAGGTTAGGGTTAGGGTTTAGAGTTAGGGTTAGGGTTTAGGGTTAGGGTTAGAGTACTGAGATCCTGGAGAGACTTATTGCTACCCAACCCCCAGTGAAGACCAATGGTCGCTTCCAGCGAGAAATCAATAGCGCAAAATCATTTGCAGTGGTTAACGAAAGACTTGTTGTCACCCAAACTTCAAGTTATTATCAGTGAGCAGTCATTGATTATGACCTGTGTGAGAACTCCCAGGGATTTATTGATAATACTGACTGACAAGAAGAAAGACTAAACAAGAAACATGAAGAACTAAACAAAAATACTAGTAAAAGAGGGAAGCAATAAAATTTAAAGTAAAAAAAATTACAAATCTTATTAAGAAAGAAATGGAAACATTGAGTCTGAAGCTGTCAGCTGGAGGACATCAACTACGTGAGATAAGAATACAGATAGGTATTTTTCAGGGATACTTCGATTACCCCTACTGCTTATCATAGCCGTGATTCAAATCAACAACATACTTATGGAGTGTAATGCAGGATACAACTTAAAGAATAAAGTACTTTTGTATATGGACGACCCGAACGTAGTTGTATACATACAAAAAGGAACTGGAAAAGCTGATGAATACAACTAGAATTTTCAGGCAGAACATTCGAATTGAACAATAAGCACTGCTGGAGATAAAAAGGGGAAAACTGGAGACAGCCGGACACCTATAAAGATCTGTGAGTATTGTCAACAGACACAATGAAATCAATAAAAATGTAACAGAAGAGTGTAAATGAATACATGGGAAGATCCAGAAAACTCTTATAAACTAAATTATATAGTAGAAATCTAGTAAAAGGAATAAACATCTTGGCATCTAAAAGTTGAGACTACTATGAAATAATTACTAGTAGGAACAGGACGATCAGGGGGAACATGCTACCTATACATATATTAAAGTTTTGGAAGCAGACATGGAATCAACCGGA
>OY744554.1:13608983-13623983 GCA_963556195.1 Sepiola atlantica | reverse complement strand
AGGAGCTCTCACATTGGTCATCATCGGTGATTGCTAAGTGAGAATCATCCCTGCTGTTCCTTGGAGTCTGAGTGACAACAAGTCTCCACACATTTCCAGTACTCTCTACCTCAATAACTATTGCAAATGGCTTTGTGTTATCACAACAGACACTTACCAGGTATTTCTCGATGGCAACGACCTTTGGTCTTCTCTAGGATTTGGTGGACCTAAACCTTCTCAAGGCTTTAGTACTCTCCGCACTCTTCCAGTGGAGGTCTGGTTAGTGTTCTCTCTCCTCCGTCTTCCCATCCTCCTTGGCCCTTCACGACTATTTTGTGTGATATCAGCCGAAGCTGGTTCTGTCACTTTTTGGGGTGGATAGTTTATGAAATTTCTTGCATTTGCTGTTCCTTCGTTTCATGTGGTTGTATTCTTTCTGTGTTTTATTTTAAGGAGTTTTCACACTGGTCGTCATCAGTAATATCTCACTGCCTATAACCAGTAGTGTTCCCTGAAATCTGAGTGACAACAAGTCTTCCTAGATCTCCAGTACTCTCCACCTGTTTTGATAACGATTGCAAATAATTTTACGTTATTGCAACATCCGTTTTCCATTTATTTACTGCTGAAAACGATCATTGTTTTTTTTTGGGGGGGGGGGATTTGGTGGGCAATAAGACACCCCCAAGGTCCCTGTACTTGCTGCACGCTTTCAGTAGAGGTCTAGTTAAGTTAGTACTGTTCTTACTGGGTCTTTCCATCTTCCTTGACCATTCACGACCATTTTGAGTTGTATCAGCAGAGGCTGGTGCCATTAATTTTTTTCGAGGGGGGGGGGAGATTATAACATCTCTTGCAGTTTCAGTGTCCTTGGCTTCATGGGGTGGTGTTCTTTTTATGATATCACTGGTTAGCATTCGTAGTTTACGTAGGTTGGTTTCCGCATTCGAGGATTTTCCTTAAGGTTTCAGCTTACTATTATGTTTATGATTTTATTTTTGTTGCTGCTGTTGTTACTGTTGATGCTGATGTTTATTAATTACGAACACTCGGCGCCGTCTTCTGTTTTTTTTTTTTTTTACAAACCAAAGAAAATAATCCTTTCCTGTGGACCGCTAATCCTGCTTGGGGATATTTTTTCACTGATCAAAGCAAATAAACTTAGCGATTCTGGAAACCACGATAATCGTCCAGGATATCTTCCGAGCTGTGCAGACGGATGTCTTTAAGATCCCCTTTTGGAGATTACCTTTTTTTTTTTTACATTTCCAGCCCATCGAACATGTCCGTTTATTTACTTCCGGTTAACATTGACGTTTGCACATGCGCAGTTCGTGCGTTACGCAACGTAACAGTTAAGCTAAAAGTATGGGCTTTCAAATTTAACAAACGTCGCAATTTTAGATTTGAATGTATGAAATCTTTGGCCTTTTTTATGAGATTGTTTTCGGTTTTGAACAAACCGGAAAACAGTGGACGGTATATTCTTTCATAGAAGTTCGTTTTTCACCGTTTTTTTGTTTGTACTCACTAGGAGTTCTCACACTGATCATCATCAGTGATTGCTCAGTGATAACCATCCCTGCTGTTCCCTGGAGTCTGAGTGACAACAAGTCCCCACACATTTCTAGTACTCTTTACCTCGATGACTATTGCAAATGATTTTGTGTTATCACAACAGACACTTACCAGACACTTACCGATGAATTTGTACGGACATAGTTATGAATACAATTTAATTTTCAAACATTTTGGACATATTTTAAGTAGGATGACCCCCAGAGTAAATGTGGTATTGTGGTGTAGATCTAACCAATAGTACAATGGTTTAATATGTTACAGTAGACAAATGGTTAACCAACCGCTGCAATTTACATCACATTTTTAATGGCCTTGTACCTAATTTCTTAAAAATGTAACTTATATAAATATTTTGCAAATAAATAGTTCAATGTGTAGTATCTGTTGTGAGACCACACTTCATCGTATATGTCTTCAATCATTCAAGGAGAAATCCTTCCAGGCGGAGTTATTTTTTTTAAATTGTCCCATGAGAAATCCTTCTAGACTGAACCAATTTTTGCTATAACCTATTTTGTTATTTTTTTTTTGGGGGGGGGGGGGATTTCCCCACATTAAAACCCAACCGTGTGTTTAAATCTGCCCTCATCAGAAAGCAAGTAAAATAATGGGAACCCTTATTTAAAGAATCATTGGGAATTGTAAGATTATAATGGAATCTGTAGACTAGGATGGCTACCAGGTAATGCCCGGGAGAATGAGGAAAAAAATAGTAGTTTTAAAAAGTGTGTGTAACATCTTTCTTTTGATTTTTTTCTCTTTACCCGTCTCTAGCTCAATCACCTCTTAATCTATTCCCCTCTCTATCCCTTCTCTCTCTCTCTTTCTCTCCCCTCTCTCTTTCTCTCTCTCCCTCTGTCTATATATCACCCTACTCTCTCTCTATCTGCCCCTTTATTTCTATAACCCTTCTCTCTATATTTAACCCATTCTCTTTCTCTCTCCCTCTCTCTCTTTCTCTCTCTCCCTCTATCTATATATCACCCTACTCTCTCTCTCTCTCTCTCTCTCTATCTGCCCCTTTCTCTCTATAACCCTTCTATCTATATTTAACCCATTCTCTTTCTCACTCTCCCCTCTCTTTTTCTCTCTCTCCCTCTGTCTATATATAACCCTACTCGCTCTCTCTATCTGCCCCTTTCTCTCTATAACCCTTCTCTCTATATCTAACCCATTCTCTTTCTCTCTCTCCCCTCTCTTTTTCTCTCTCTCCCTCTATCTATATATCACCCTACTCTCTCTCTCTCTCTATCTGCCCCTTTCTCTCTATAACCCTTCTCTCTATATTTAACCCATTCTCTTTCTCTCTCTTTCTCTCTCTCCCTCTATCTATATATCATCCTACTCTCTCTCTCTCTCTCTCTATTTGCCCCTTTCTCTCTATAACCCTTCTCTCTATATTTAACCCATTCTCTATCTCTCGCCCCTCTCTCTATCCCCTGTTTCTCTCCCCCACTTACCCCGTTTCTCTCGCAACTGGTGTATCATGTAAGAAAGAAAAATAAATCTGACTGACTGTTTGACCTAATTATAGAGTTTTCCAAACAACTACCAATCATAACGAGAAAAGTTAACTTTTGACCACCGCTCTGCATTAATTTAGTCCTTCGTGACACAAATAGAATAAATATTGCAGTATTTCCTCTGACCATAAAAAGGTGTGGGTCACACTAAATCCAATTATGGAAAGTTTTGTAAATGTACGTATATATATATATATATATATATATATATATATATATATATATATATATATATATATATATATATATATATATATATATATACATATATATATATACACATACATATACATATATATACATATATATATATACACATATATATACATATATATACATATATACATATATATATATACATATACATATATATATATATATATATATATAATAAATTCTTTGTAGAATGGTAGGAAAAATCCCAGCAGAGTGCTCGATTAATTAAGAATCAAAGTTAAAAATTAAGAGCATAATATTTATTTATTCTGGTACAGAAAAATTAGTACAACATTCGTACCGTCGGTTTCAAGCACGGAAGGTCTTACCCATCCGGCTCTCTTCAGCTTCTGTTGTCATCTGTTTTGGAAATGTGAGGTCACATGACACTCTTGTTGGGACGCGTTATTTGCTCAGTGTGTTGTGTGTGTTTGTTTAAATTTGAATTTAGTGTCATAAGACCGTTGAGATTTAAAACACGGGAGAAGAAAGAGAATTCAAGATTAAAGGGAATAAAAAGGGGAATAAAAAAGGGGGGTAAAAAATAAAAAAATATATATATGAAAAAATATATATATATATATAAATAAATATAAAAAAACATATATATATATAAAAACATTTTAATACTAAGAATAAAGGAATAAAAAAGAAGAAAAAGAGAAAAAGAGTATAAAAAGTGGGTTAAAAAATATATATATATATAGAGAATAAATTGTAGAGAATAAAAAAGAGCGAGAGAGAAAGAAAGAATAAAAATAGAAAGAATAAAAAGAATAAAAATATATAAATAAAATATATAAATAAAAATAATAATAATAAAAAAATAAATAAAAATTAAAAATTAAAAATTAAAAATTAAAGATTAAAAACAAAAATAATAAAAATAAAGAATGGGTTTCTCTGAAATTCCCGTGAGCCAAATTATGAATTTGTATCATTAGCCGTTATATTTTTGAAGGTATGCGTTCTAAAAATCGTTGATGTGTAAGAATCTTTAGATTGGAGTGATTTTTAATGAAGGGATTCGGATCTAAGGGAGGTAACTAAGATGGAAATATGAAATATTTGAGTTTGTTAAAGTGGGTTTGAAAATTAATCTGGTGGTTGATAAAAGATAAAAAAATAAAAAATTAAATATTTTTGCATTTTGGTGAAAGTCGAAGTTTTTGCTCTTGGAATTTATGTGGATATAATTTTTTGAGTAATCTAGTGATTGGTAATTAAATTAAATATTTTTGTATTTTTGTGAAGGTCGGAGTTTTTGCTCTTGAAGTTTAAGTGGATATAGGTTGATGAGGTGTTTGTTCGTTTTTATTGTGTTTATATTAGTAGAGGGGGGGTAGTTAGACATTATGTGAATCGGTCAGACCAGTTTATAAGCAATGCTTGCCTCTTGTGTGCACATCCCTTGAATATTTCATCGCGGACATTTAAACAGGCTGTATTCGGATCGATGATGGCTTTTGAAATGTGGTATTTTTCAGCGTCACATAGAGGACATCTGTTTATGGCTGGAGAGAAGGATGGTTTTCTCTCAATTATTTTCCATTTGATGGTGAAGGGTGTGTTTTCTTCTTTAAGCTGCCATATTCGGGTCGCGAGTGCCGTATTAGCCTTGTTTTTGTATCTGAAGGAGTTTCTGTGTGCATATAGCCTTTGTTTGAAATTTCCCTTCGTCATCCCAATATATTTTTCTGCATTACTGGTATTCTGGTCTGTGACGGTTGCTTCATAAATGATTGAATTGATTTTGCAATTTCCTTCCAGGGGGCAGTTGTTTTTGTCTTGGCATGAGCAGCCTGCGTTTGTAATTGTTTTGGGTTCTGCAGAGATGATTTTTCTTATTGAAGGGGCAGTGGAATAGCTGATCTTAACAGAATTTCTGTTAAAAAGTTTGTGTAATTCATTTGTGGGTGGGAAGTGTTTGTCGAGCAACTTGAGGAAAAGTTGGCCTACCTTTGTTTTGGTATTGGTCGAATAGGGTGGGGAAAACCAGATCACCGATCTCCTTCTATTGCGGGTCCCCCGTGGTTGGTCTCGGTTGGGGGTGTATGAGATTTCTTCTCTGAACCCGCTGTCGCGGAGCGCTTTGTTGTAATATGGTGCTGCTTGGTTGAAAATTTCGGGACTGGATGAAAGGTTTGAGATTCTTTGGCTAATATTATTGATTAAATTTTTAAAGATGGTGGGGGGGTGGCAGGATCCCTTGTGTATGTATTGGAGTGTTTCATTGGGTTTGTGGAAAGGTTTGTGTGTATTGTTTTTAAGGTTCAGTGTGGTATCTAGGAAGTTTACTTGGTCTAAATTTGTTTTAATGGTAATTTTGAAGCCGAGATTATGGAAGGTGTTTGTTAATTCTTTTCTAAATCTATCTAATGTGTTTCCGTTGTGGTTGCGTGACAGACAAAGTCCGTCATCTCTATAGAGACCAAAGAAATGGTCTGGAAATTTATTTTGGAGTGTATTTAATATAAGCAAGCCGACTAAGTCACAGATGTCTGCACTGTCGTAGGCCCCCATTGCAACATCAAATGGGTCCTCTGGGTTTGATTTTTTAACCCAAGCCCTTCCCTCGAAGAAGAGAAGGGTTTGTCTTGCTTGCAGTATTGTGTCTCTTTCTAGTTGACTGATGTTTGTGTGTGAAAGTGCAAATGTTAAGGCCTTATCTAGGGTGTCTTTTGTAATGGATGGGTAGAAGTCTACTATATCTAATTGTGTGAATTTGCATCTGTGTTTATCTTGTATGTTATGGAACCAATTTAGGACTGAGTTAGTATTGCCCCACAGACTTAGGTTTATTTTTTCCTTAATTTTATTAACTATATTTTTAACAATGGATTTGCTTGCTAGTCCTAGTTCGCTTTTAGCTGGGTTGATAAGTCTGCATGAGGGTTTATTTGTGAAGTTTTCTTTGTGGTCTTTTAAAGTAACAAAGGCCTTCCTCTTATCTAAATAATTAATTCTATATTCGACGCCTAGTCTAGTAGCTATTTCAGTAGTATCATTATTAATAGATTTATATGTATCTGCCTTGGCTAATTGATATTTATCGGTAATGGAGCTAATTGTTAGGTCTGTTTTTTCCTTTTTAGTCATTTTATAAATATTTTTAGTTTTGTCGGAGAATACAAGTGCATTATTTTCTCTTTTAAATGGAAAATAATTGAGAGAAAACCATCCTTCTCTCCAGCCATAAACAGATGTCCTCTATGTGACGCTGAAAAATACCACATTTCAAAAGCCATCATCGATCCGAATACAGCCTGTTTAAATGTCCGCGATGAAATATTCAAGGGATGTGCACACAAGAGGCAAGCATTGCTTATAAACTGGTCTGACCGATTCACATAATGTCTAACTACCCCCCCTCTACTAATATAAACACAATAAAAACGAACAAACACCTCATCAACCTATATCCACTTAAACTTCAAGAGCAAAAACTCCGACCTTCACAAAAATACAAAAATATTTAATTTAATTACCAATCACTAGATTACTCAAAAAATTATATCCACATAAATTCCAAGAGCAAAAACTTCGACTTTCACCAAAATGCAAAAATATTTAATTTTTTATTTTTTTATCTTTTATCAACCACCAGATTAATTTTCAAACCCACTTTAACAAACTCAAATATTTCATATTTCCATCTTAGTTACCTCCCTTAGATCCGAATCCCTTCATTAAAAATCACTCCAATCTAAAGATTCTTACACATCAACGATTTTTAGAACGCATACCTTCAAAAATATAACGGCTAATGATACAAATTCATAATTTGGCTCACGGGAATTTCAGAGAAACCCATTCTTTATTTTTATTATTTTTGTTTTTAATCTTTAATTTTTAATTTTTAATTTTTAATTTTTATTTATTTTTTTATTATTATTATTTTTATTTATATATTTTATTTATATATTTTTATTCTTTTTATTCTTTCTATTTTTATTCTTTCTTTCTCTCTCGCTCTTTTTTATTCTCTACAATTTATTCTCTATATATATATATATTTTTTAACCCACTTTTTATACTCTTTTTCTCTTTTTCTTCTTTTTTATTCCTTTATTCTTAGTATTAAAATGTTTTTATATATATATATGTTTTTTTATATTTATTTATATATATATATATATTTTTTCATATATATATTTTTTTATTTTTTACCCCCCTTTTTTATTCCCCTTTTTATTCCCTTTAATCTTGAATTCTCTTTCTTCTCCCGTGTTTTAAATCTCAACGGTCTTATGACACTAAATTCAAATTTAAACAAACACACACAACACACTGAGCAAATAACGCGTCCCAACAAGAGTGTCATGTGACCTCACATTTCCAAAACAGATGACAACAGAAGCTGAAGAGAGCCGGATGGGTAAGACCTTCCGTGCTTGAAACCGACGGTACGAATGTTGTACTAATTTTTCTGTACCAGAATAAATAAATATTATGCTCTTAATTTTTAACTTTGATTCTTAATTAATCGAGCACTCTGCTGGGATTTTTCCTACCATTCTACAAAGAATTTACTCAGCCCCTACCAGGAATTACAGTTAAACCCTGTTAGCCTTGTAGTCGAGCACTCTCGGGAAAACTACCAACACCACGGAAAAAACTAATTAACAGGGATTACCACCTATACCCTGGGAAATGGAACTATACACTCTCGGATATTCTACCAAAAATATCCCAACCCCCAAAAAACAAACATATACCAGGATACTCCTGACAAAAATAGTGGACGTCATAGGAAGAATGAGGTGGAAAGTGTTGAATACAGAACAGAGGCAAACGGAAAAAAACTACTACGGCTTAAAATCTGGTAAATACCCGCCAAAAGTAGAGGCCTTAGACAATTTCGAAAAAGACCTACTCAACATTACTCACAACCTAGTTTTTACAAACAAGCAAAATACATTTCAGAAGACACTTACCGCCGACATAAAAAAACTTAAAAGAGAAAATAATGCACTTGTATTCTCCGACAAAACTAAAAATATTTATAAAATGACTAAAAAGGAAAAAACAGACCTAACAATTAGCTCCATTACCGATAAATATCAATTAGCCAAGGCAGATACATATAAATCTATTAATAATGATACTACTGAAATAGCTACTAGACTAGGCGTCGAATATAGAATTAATTATTTAGATAAGAGGAAGGCCTTTGTTACTTTAAAAGACCACAAAGAAAACTTCACAAATAAACCCTCATGCAGACTTATCAACCCAGCTAAAAGCGAACTAGGACTAGCAAGCAAATCCATTGTTAAAAATATAGTTAATAAAATTAAGGAAAAAATAAACCTAAGTCTGTGGGGCAATACTAACTCAGTCCTAAATTGGTTCCATAACATACAAGATAAACACAGATGCAAATTCACACAATTAGATATAGTAGACTTCTACCCATCCATTACAAAAGACACCCTAGATAAGGCCTTAACATTTGCACTTTCACACACAAACATCAGTCAACTAGAAAGAGACACAATACTGCAAGCAAGACAAACCCTTCTCTCCTTCGAGGGAAGGGCTTGGGTTAAAAAATCAAACCCAGAGGACCCATTTGATGTTGCAATGGGGGCCTACGACAGTGCAGACATCTGTGACTTAGTCGGCTTGCTTATATTAAATACACTCCAAAATAAATTTCCAGACCATTTCTTTGGTCTCTATAGAGATGACGGACTTTGTCTGTCACGCAACCACAACGGAAACACATTAGATAGATTTAGAAAAGAATTAACAAACACCTTCCATAATCTCGGCTTCAAAATTACCATTAAAACAAATTTAGACCAAGTAAACTTCCTAGATACCACACTGAACCTTAAAAACAATACACACAAACCTTTCCACAAACCCAATGAAACACTCCAATACATACACAAGGGATCCTGCCACCCCCCCACCATCTTTAAAAATTTAATCAATAATATTAGCCAAAGAATCTCAAACCTTTCATCCAGTCCCGAAATTTTCAACCAAGCAGCACCATATTACAACAAAGCGCTCCGCGACAGCGGGTTCAGAGAAGAAATCTCATACACCCCCAACCGAGACCAACCACGGGGGACCCGCAATAGAAGGAGATCGGTGATCTGGTTTTCCCCACCCTATTCGACCAATACCAAAACAAAGGTAGGCCAACTTTTCCTCAAGTTGCTCGACAAACACTTCCCACCCACAAATGAATTACACAAACTTTTTAACAGAAATTCTGTTAAGATCAGCTATTCCACTGCCCCTTCAATAAGAAAAATCATCTCTGCAGAACCCAAAACAATTACAAACGCAGGCTGCTCATGCCAAGACAAAAACAACTGCCCCCTGGAGGGAAATTGCAAAATCAATTCAATCATTTATGAAGCAACCGTCACAGACCAGAATACCAGTAATGCAGAAAAATATATTGGGATGACGAAGGGAAATTTCAAACAAAGGCTATATGCACACAGAAACTCCTTCAGATACAAAAACAAGGCTAATACGGCACTCGCGACCCGAATATGGCAGCTTAAAGAAGAAAACACACCCTTCACCATCAAATGGAAAATAATTGAGAGAAAACCATCCTTCTCTCCAGCCATAAACAGATGTCCTCTATGTGACGCTGAAAAATACCACATTTCAAAAGCCATCATCGATCCGAATACAGCCTGTTTAAATGTCCGCGATGAAATATTCAAGGGATGTGCACACAAGAGGCAAGCATTGCTTATAAACTGGTCTGACCGATTCACATAATGTCTAACTACCCCCCCTCTACTAATATAAACACAATAAAAACGAACAAACACCTCATCAACCTATATCCACTTAAACTTCAAGAGCAAAAACTCCGACCTTCACAAAAATACAAAAATATTTAATTTAATTACCAATCACTAGATTACTCAAAAAATTATATCCACATAAATTCCAAGAGCAAAAACTTCGACTTTCACCAAAATGCAAAAATATTTAATTTTTTATTTTTTTATCTTTTATCAACCACCAGATTAATTTTCAAACCCACTTTAACAAACTCAAATATTTCATATTTCCATCTTAGTTACCTCCCTTAGATCCGAATCCCTTCATTAAAAATCACTCCAATCTAAAGATTCTTACACATCAACGATTTTTAGAACGCATACCTTCAAAAATATAACGGCTAATGATACAAATTCATAATTTGGCTCACGGGAATTTCAGAGAAACCCATTCTTTATTTTTATTATTTTTGTTTTTAATCTTTAATTTTTAATTTTTAATTTTTAATTTTTATTTATTTTTTTATTATTATTATTTTTATTTATATATTTTATTTATATATTTTTATTCTTTTTATTCTTTCTATTTTTATTCTTTCTTTCTCTCTCGCTCTTTTTTATTCTCTACAATTTATTCTCTATATATATATATATTTTTTAACCCACTTTTTATACTCTTTTTCTCTTTTTCTTCTTTTTTATTCCTTTATTCTTAGTATTAAAATGTTTTTATATATATATATGTTTTTTTATATTTATTTATATATATATATATATTTTTTCATATATATATTTTTTTATTTTTTACCCCCCTTTTTTATTCCCCTTTTTATTCCCTTTAATCTTGAATTCTCTTTCTTCTCCCGTGTTTTAAATCTCAACGGTCTTATGACACTAAATTCAAATTTAAACAAACACACACAACACACTGAGCAAATAACGCGTCCCAACAAGAGTGTCATGTGACCTCACATTTCCAAAACAGATGACAACAGAAGCTGAAGAGAGCCGGATGGGTAAGACCTTTCGTGCTTGAAACCGACGGTACGAATGTTGTACTAATTTTTCTGTACCAGAATAAATAAATATTATGCTCTTAATTTTTAACTTTGATTCTTAATTAATCGAGCACTCTGCTGGGATTTTTCCTACCATTCTACAAAGAATTTACTCAGCCCCTACCAGGAATTACAGTTAAACCCTGTTAGCCTTGTAGTCGAGCACTCTCGGGAAAACTACCAACACCACGGAAAAAACTAATTAACAGGGATTACCACCTATACCCTGGGAAATGGAACTATACACTCTCGGATATTCTACCAAAAATATCCCAACCCCCAAAAAACAAACATATACCAGGATACTCCTGACAAAAATAGTGGACGTCATAGGAAGAATGAGGTGGAAAGTGTTGAATACAGAACAGAGGCAAACGGAAAAAAACTACTACGGCTTAAAATCTGGTAAATACCCGCCAAAAGTAGAGGCCTTAGACAATTTCGAAAAAGACCTACTCAACATTACTCACAACCTAGTTTTTACAAACAAGCAAAATACATTTCAGAAGACACTTACCGCCGACATAAAAAAACTTAAAAGAGAAAATAATGCACTTGTATTCTCCGACAAAACTAAAAATATTTATAAAATGACTAAAAAGGAAAAAACAGACCTAACAATTAGCTCCATTACCGATAAATATCAATTAGCCAAGGCAGATACATATAAATCTATTAATAATGATACTACTGAAATAGCTACTAGACTAGGCGTCGAATATAGAATTAATTATTTAGATAAGAGGAAGGCCTTTGTTACTTTAAAAGACCACAAAGAAAACTTCACAAATAAACCCTCATGCAGACTTATCAACCCAGCTAAAAGCGAACTAGGACTAGCAAGCAAATCCATTGTTAAAAATATAGTTAATAAAATTAAGGAAAAAATAAACCTAAGTCTGTGGGGCAATACTAACTCAGTCCTAAATTGGTTCCATAACATACAAGATAAACACAGATGCAAATTCACACAATTAGATATAGTAGACTTCTACCCATCCATTACAAAAGACACCCTAGATAAGGCCTTAACATTTGCACTTTCACACACAAACATCAGTCAACTAGAAAGAGACACAATACTGCAAGCAAGACAAACCCTTCTCTTCTTCGAGGGAAGGGCTTGGGTTAAAAAATCAAACCCAGAGGACCCATTTGATGTTGCAATGGGGGCCTACGACAGTGCAGACATCTGTGACTTAGTCGGCTTGCTTATATTAAATACACTCCAAAATAAATTTCCAGACCATTTCTTTGGTCTCTATAGAGATGACGGACTTTGTCTGTCACGCAACCACAACGGAAACACATTAGATAGATTTAGAAAAGAATTAACAAACACCTTCCATAATCTCGGCTTCAAAATTACCATTAAAACAAATTTAGACCAAGTAAACTTCCTAGATACCACACTGAACCTTAAAAACAATACACACAAACCTTTCCACAAACCCAATGAAACACTCCAATACATACACAAGGGATCCTGCCACCCCCCCACCATCTTTAAAAATTTAATCAATAATATTAGCCAAAGAATCTCAAACCTTTCATCCAGTCCCGAAATTTTCAACCAAGCAGCACCATATTACAACAAAGCGCTCCGCGACAGCGGGTTCAGAGAAGAAATCTCATACACCCCCAACCGAGACCAACCACGGGGGACCCGCAATAGAAGGAGATCGGTGATCTGGTTTTCCCCACCCTATTCGACCAATACCAAAACAAAGGTAGGCCAACTTTTCCTCAAGTTGCTCGACAAACACTTCCCACCCACAAATGAATTACACAAACTTTTTAACAGAAATTCTGTTAAGATCAGCTATTCCACTGCCCCTTCAATAAGAAAAATCATCTCTGCAGAACCCAAAACAATTACAAACGCAGGCTGCTCATGCCAAGACAAAAACAACTGCCCCCTGGAGGGAAATTGCAAAATCAATTCAATCATTTATGAAGCAACCGTCACAGACCAGAATACCAGTAATGCAGAAAAATATATTGGGATGACGAAGGGAAATTTCAAACAAAGGCTATATGCACACAGAAACTCCTTCAGATACAAAAACAAGGCTAATACGGCACTCGCGACCCGAATATGGCAGCTTAAAGAAGAAAACACACCCTTCACCATCAAATGGAAAATAATTGAGAGAAAACCATCCTTCTCTCCAGCCATAAACAGATGTCCTCTATGTGACGCTGAAAAATACCACATTTCAAAAGCCATCATCGATCCGAATACAGCCTGTTTAAATGTCCGCGATGAAATATTCAAGGGATGTGCACACAAGAGGCAAGCATTGCTTATAAACTGGTCTGACCGATTCACATAATGTCTAACTACCCCCCCTCTACTAATATAAACACAATAAAAACGAACAAACACCTCATCAACCTATATCCACTTAAACTTCAAGAGCAAAAACTCCGACCTTCACAAAAATACAAAAATATTTAATTTAATTACCAATCACTAGATTACTCAAAAAATTATATCCACATAAATTCCAAGAGCAAAAACTTCGACTTTCACCAAAATGCAAAAATATTTAATTTTTTATTTTTTTATCTTTTATCAACCACCAGATTAATTTTCAAACCCACTTTAACAAACTCAAATATTTCATATTTCCATCTTAGTTACCTCCCTTAGATCCGAATCCCTTCATTAAAAATCACTCCAATCTAAAGATTCTTACACATCAACGATTTTTAGAACGCATACCTTCAAAAATATAACGGCTAATGATACAAATTCATAATTTGGCTCACGGGAATTTCAGAGAAACCCATTCTTTATTTTTATTATTTTTGTTTTTAATCTTTAATTTTTAATTTTTAATTTTTAATTTTTATTTATTTTTTTATTATTATTATTTTTATTTATATATTTTATTTATATATTTTTATTCTTTTTATTCTTTCTATTTTTATTCTTTCTTTCTCTCTCGCTCTTTTTTATTCTCTACAATTTATTCTCTATATATATATATATTTTTTAACCCACTTTTTATACTCTTTTTCTCTTTTTCTTCTTTTTTATTCCTTTATTCTTAGTATTAAAATGTTTTTATATATATATATGTTTTTTTATATTTATTTATATATATATATATATTTTTTCATATATATATTTTTTTATTTTTTACCCCCCTTTTTTATTCCCCTTTTTATTCCCTTTAATCTTGAATTCTCTTTCTTCTCCCGTGTTTTAAATCTCAACGGTCTTATGACACTAAATTCAAATTTAAACAAACACACACAACACACTGAGCAAATAACGCGTCCCAACAAGAGTGTCATGTGACCTCACATTTCCAAAACAGATGACAACAGAAGCTGAAGAGAGCCGGATGGGTAAGACCTTTCGTGCTTGAAACCGACGGTACGAATGTTGTACTAATTTTTCTGTACCAGAATAAATAAATATTATGCTCTTAATTTTTAACTTTGATTCTTAATTAATCGAGCACTCTGCTGGGATTTTTCCTACCATTCTACAAAGAATTTACTCAGCCCCTACCAGGAATTACAGTTAAACCCTGTTAGCCTTGTAGTCGAGCACTCTCGGGAAAACTACCAACACCACGGAAAAAACTAATTAACAGGGATTACCACCTATACCCTGGGAAATGGAACTATACACTCTCGGATATTCTACCAAAAATATCCCAACCCCCAAAAAACAAACATATACCAGGATACTCCTGACAAAAATAGTGGACGTCATAGGAAGAATGAGGTGGAAAGTGTTGAATACAGAACAGAGGCAAACGGAAAAAAACTACTACGGCTTAAAATCTGGTAAATACCCGCCAAAAGTAGAGGCCTTAGACAATTTCGAAAAAGACCTACTCAACATTACTCACAACC
>OY744554.1:13596483-13603983 GCA_963556195.1 Sepiola atlantica | reverse complement strand
TACATAAACATAATAATACATAAACATAATAATCCATAAACATTATAATCTATAAACATAATAATCCATGTAACATAATAATCTATGAACATAATAATCCATAAACATAATAATCCATAAACATAATAATCTATTAACGATATAAGAGGAAACTAATATCTTTAATTAGTGAGAATCCGGATAAAACTGGATCCACAAAGTACTTTAAAGTCCTTAACTCATGAGTTTTCAAAGAAAATTCTTCTCTTCAGAGGACCATTACCGCAATTACATTACTATCAGGAAAGATATCAAATAGCCTGAATATGTTTTAAACTTTATGACTTGCATGAACTGTATAGATTTAACAAAAAAGTATGTTTTGGGCTGATATATTTGATGTTTTATATACTTTTATGTATTTTTATATATATTGTTTTATATATTTTCAAAGTTTAATTTTATTACCTGCAGTAATGTAATTGCGGTAATGGTCTTCTGAGGAGAAGAATTTTCTTTTAAAACTCATGAGTTAAGGACTTTAAAGTACTTTGCCTGAACATTGAATTCTAATAAAATTTGATTCGCACCTTATTTTATTCTTTCACTTTATATAGTGCTATTAATGCTCTATCCAGTATATTGAGCTTCAGTTTCATCCGGATGTTCACTAATTAAACATATTAGTTGCATCTTATATCTTTTGTTGTATTAACCTTATATATATATATATATATATATTAGTAGTAAGTTTTTGAAAGGCTGTGGGCAATGCAATTCCGGGTAAGATGCAAGTTGAAAGGAAAGGAACAAAAACAATAAAAATAAATCGAATACGATATAAGACTTACTATTTATTTTTCCTTTTTTTTTCCTTTTTTTTTTTTTTTCTTACATAACAGCAAGAGTGTTTTAGCTGTCCGGGTGATTAAAAATCACTATTTGATATTTCGGGAAAAGACATCCCTTTTTCAAAAATAATTAGACCAGAAGAAGAATAATATTTTATTCTTCTCCGACTGTGTAGAGAATAATACAAAACAAAATGGCTGCCAGATATAGACCGCAGCAAAAAACAGTTTCACAGGGAATATAAATTAAGTTAAGTTTTATTTTAATATTATGTTAAATATATGATTGGTGTTTAGAATATTAGTGTAATGTTGGTTAGGTGTATGGTGTTCGATAAACTGTTATTTTTGATAATATATATTGTATCATTTTTTTTTATTTATTTATTTTTTTTTTTTTTATATTTGAATATTTACTTTGTTTTATCTTCGTATTTTTATTTTGTTTATCTTTCTATCGTAATTTAAGAATTTTAATATAAATTAAAGTAATTAGTCTCATATTTTAAATATTCTAGATCTATCTACTTATCGATTTCGATTATCATCTATTAAAGAAGTGTTATTATTATTTAATAGATGATAATCGAAATCGATAAGTAGATAGATCTAGAATATTTAAAATATGAGACTAATTACTTTAATTTATATTAAAATTCTTAAATTACGATAGAAAGATAAACAAAATAAAAATACGAAGATAAAACAAAGTAAATATTCAAATATAAAAAAAAAAAAAAAATAAATAAAAAAAATGATACAATATATATTATCAAAAATAACAGTTTATCGAACACCATACACCTAACCAACATTACACTAATATTCTAAACACCAATCATATATTTAACATAATATTAAAATAAAACTTAACTTAATTTATATTCCCTGTGAAACTGTTTTTTGCTGCGGTCTATATCTGGCAGCCATTTTGTTTTGTATTATTCTCTACACAGTCGGAGAAGAATAAAATATTATTCTTCTTCTGGTCTAATTATTTTTGAAAAAGGGATGTCTTTTCCCGAAATATCAAATAGTGATTTTTAATCACCCGGACAGCTAAAACACTCTTGCTGTTATGTAAGAAAAAAAAAAAAAAGGAAAAAAAAAGGAAAAATAAATAGTAAGTCTTATATCGTATTCGATTTATTTTTATTGTTTTTGTTCCTTTCCTTTCAACTTGCATCTTACCCGGAATTGCATTGCCCACAGCCTTTCAAAAACTTACTACTACTATACCCAGCAATGCTTCAAGCAAACTACCATTCTCTACTAATATATATATATATATATATATATATATATATATATATATATATATATACAGGGTGAGCAAAAATAAGGGTCCTATTTTTTAAAATTCATAACTTTTTTATTTATTTTTTTTTTTTATTTTTTTTTTTTAGAATAAGTAAAGGACCCCTTCCGAAGCAAGCATGAGCCGTATTAGCCCTAAGGAACGTACCCTCATTTAGAAAACATTATTTTTGCTTAAAAACTCAAAACAGTGTAAAAAACAATACTTTAGTTTTTGTAAGTTTTAAGAAGTGTTTTTCGGCTAAAATTTGTTTTGTTTATTTCAAAAAATCTCGGAAGGGTCAGTCTACACACACATAAAGTTTGGTGAGTTTAACTTTTATTTTGTGGAAGTTATTCAAATTCAAGTTATTCAAATTTAAAGATAGGACCCTTATTTTGGCCCACCCTGTATATATATGAGCGTCGTCTCTTGTCTAAATTCTAAACAATCTAGCCAATCTTGTGAAGTACTAACCATTGCGGTCTCATAATATTTCATCGCTTCCAAAAGGAAAAGCTAACAAATAATAAATAACAAACAGAAAGAATGCTTAACCTGCGCTAATAAATATTAAAATACTTTCTTTGCTCGGCGAATGAGAAAGCAGAAGCATCTTAATTCTCAAAGACACAACCTCGGGCAATTGAATTATTAATTTACAATCAAATAAAATAAACAACATGACAAAAGAGAAAACTGAGGAACGCTTCAAATGGAATAAAACACAAAAAATATAAATAATTAAAAACATGAAATGCACGGATAAAAATAATGAAGGATAAAAAGGAAGAAAATGATTCCGTTGCCGCCATTGTTTTTTTCGCAGGAAAAATGAAAGCGCGCAGAGCGAAAACGTAGGATCGCATTTTGGCCTCTTAACAAGCCGTGGCGCCATTTTGTAATTCACGTCTGACGCGGGAATAAATTTAATCTACAAAGAATAAATTCAGCCTTCTTATGGGTGTGAGCGTAACTGCGTTCTGAGTTGGAGAGATAAATGTTAGCGAGGATATGTATATATATGATAAAGAAGACAAAAGGCAGAACCTGAGGATGAGGAGGAGAGGGAGGATGAGGGTGTGAAGAAGATCAAGATAAAGAGGTAGAGGAGGAGGAGTAAGAAGAAGAAAAGAAGAAGAAGAAGAAGAAGAAGAAGAAGAAGAAGAAGAAGTAGAAGAAGAAGTAGAAGAAAATAGACTAGGTAAATGAGGAAGAAAACAAGGAATAAGTGAAGAGGAAGACAAAGAAAAAACAAGAGAAAGTGAAGAGGAAGGCGTAGTAGAAGAAGAAGAAGAAGAAGAAGAAGAAGAAGAAAAAGAAGAAGAAGAAAGTGAAAAGGAAGAAAGAGAACCAGAAGTAAGTGAAGAGGACGAAGAAAGAGGAGAAGAAGAAGAAGAAGAAGAAGAAGAAGAAGAAGAAAGTGGCGAAGGCGAAGGAGTGAAGAAGAAGAGGAAGAATAAGTAAGTGAAGAGGAAGAAGAAGCAGAATAAGAAGAAGAAGAAGAAGAAGAAGAAGAAGAAGAAGAAGAAGAAGAAGAAGTGAAGATGAGGAAGAAGAAGAAGAAGCGAAAGTGAAAGGGAAGAAGAAGAAGAAGAAGAAGAAGATATTAAGAAGAAGAAGAAGAAGAAGAAGAAGAAGAAGAAGAAGAGAAAGTGAAGAAGAAGAAGAAGAAGAAGTGAAGAGGAAGAAGAAGAAGAAGAAGAAGAAGAAGAAGTGAAGAGGAAGAAGAAGAAGAAGAAGAAGAGGAAGAAGAAGAAGAAGAAGAAGAGAAAGTGAAGAGGAAGAAGAAGAAGAACATGAAAAAGAAGAGTAGAAAGAAGAACTAATAACAGAGAAAATGAAAAAGACGAAGAAGCAAAGGAAAAAGAGGAAAGAGAAGGATGAAAAAAAAAGACGAAGAAGACAAACATGAAGAGGAATGAGAACGAATTGAAGAATAAGATGAATGAGAAGAAAAGATAGAAAGAAGAACGGAAGGGGGAGGAAAGAATAAGACGAATAATTATAAGAAGCAATCAAAGAATAGGTATAAGAATGAAAAAAAAAGATGAAAGGGAGAGAAGATAAAAAAGAACAAAATGTTAAGAAAAATAGAGGAGGAATAAGAAAAAGGGTAGACTTAGAAAAAGACGATAAATAGAAGAAGGAAATAGATGAAGGAGAAAAACAGAGATGAAGAAGAAGGAAGAGGAGGAGAGAAAGAAGAAGAAAAAAGAAGAAGAAAAGATGAAGAAAAAGAAAAAAGGGTAGAATTAGAAACAGATGATGAATAGAAGAAGGAAATAGAAGGAGAAAAACAGAGAGGAAGAAGAAGAAGGAGAAGGAGAAAGAAGAAGAAGAAAAAGAAGAAGAAAAAAGAAAAAGAAGAAAAAAGAAACAAGAAAAATAAGAAAATAAGTAGCAATAGAAGAAACTATTAATAACTGTAAGAACGAAACAAACAAGAAGTACACGAAGAAAAAACGGGAGAAGAATGAACAAATTGAAATGAAAAAAGAAAACACGAAAATAAATGCGAAAAATAAGTGATGACAACGACCCCCCCCCCCACGATAAATGATTATAGAAATTAAATATGAACAAGAAGAGAGGAAGAAAAAGTAGAAGAGAAAGACGAAAAAGACGGAGAAGGAAAGAAATAGAAGAAGGAAAGAAAGACAAAAAAGAAGAAGTGTATAGAAACAAGAAGAAAAGTAGAAGTCATGGCAACCATAGGAAGAAGAAAATGAAGGAAACATGAATTAGTGTAAGAAAGAGACGAAGAATTTAAAGAAGAAAAGGAGAAGAATTTAAAGAAAGAAAAAGAGAAGAATAAACAAATTTACAAAAAAAAACACGAAAGGAAATGCGAAAAATAAGCGATGACAACGCCCCCAATAAAAAAACAACGCTAATAGAATAAACTGGCTTTGTTCCGTACGTGTTCGTATTTTCTCTTCATGTTATTGACAGTAGTAATTAATTGTGACATTAAATTTAAAAAAGCGAATAATATGAAGATAATATTATTAATGCAATTGTAACATTTATTATTTTCAAACTTCGTGGCTTGCGGCCATATCAGGTTGAAAACAACAACGGCTTCTCATCCGACAGCTCAAGTTAAGCAACGTCTAACCTGGTCACAACGTATATGGGTGAATAAACAAAAATAAAAATGAAGTAAAACGTAAAAAAGATTATTTGCATAAAAAAAATATGTAGTTTTCATAGTACTACAATAACAATACTCGTTAAATAATAATATCAATGCCAATAATAAAAAATATTAATAATGATTGTAATGAATAATTACGAGTAACTTTCCTTACTCTGACTTATCTCCCTTTTGGAGAACTCTCCTGCTTCTACTAACCACTATAAATAGTAGCACTAATACTGTACCGACATTGTGTGCTCAATAAAGCTTTCCCAAGTTACGTCTGTTCTCGTTAGTCATTACTATAATTATAATAATAATATTAATAATAAGAAGAACAACAAAACAATAATAATAACAATAGCAACACTCCACCCACCCCAAATAGGGGGTGGGAATAAATTTTAAAAAAAGAAGAAAATGGTGCCGAACTAGGCTGACACCAAACAAAATATTTGTAGAGGGTCGAGGAGGATAAGACCGAGTAGGGACAGTAAAACAAGCCAACTGGAAGAGTGCGGAGAATGTTGGGACCTTGGAGAGGCTTATTGCCACCCAAATCTCAGAGATGACCAATGGTCCGTACCAGCGAGAAATCAATGGTAAGAAGCTATTGCGATACTGCAAGGTTATTTGCGGTGGCTATCGAAAAGAGGTGGAGAATACTGGAAATCTGGGGAGGCTTGTTGTCACTCAGACTCCAGGTTGTTGTTGGTGAGCAATCACTGACGATTATCTGTGTGAGAACTCCTAGTGAGTACAAATAATAATAATAATAGCAATGACAATAATAATAACAATACTACTAATACTAATACTATAATAATAACAACAATAATAATAAAGATAATAATAATAAAAATAATAATAATAATAAAGATAATAATAATAATAATAATAACAACAATAATAATAATAAAAAATAATAACACCAATAATAATAAAAAATACTACTACTACTAACAATAATAATAACAACAATAATAATAATAATAATATTAAATAATAACAATACCAATAATAATAAAAATACGACTACTATTACTGCTACTACTACTACTACTACTACTACTACTACTACTACTACTACTACTAATAATAATATTGGGAAGACTTGTTGTCACCCAGACTTCAGGGAAGTCCAAGTGAGTTACAATAATAAAAATATGGAAAAAGAAGAATATGAGAAATTGGATTCAAAGAGAAGACTTAGACTATACAGCGGTCGGCAATGATGAAAACATCAAAAATCTAAACGAAAATCCTTGAATGCGGAAACCAATACACATAAACCCAAAACGCCGACCAGTCGCATGGAATACGCAATAGATCTTTTTATTAAATATTCAATAAAATAGAAAGTACACCACGAAAGGGAACTACCCTCCCCCCCAAAAAAAACACACACACTGCTATTACACCAGTCTCAGCGGATACCCACACATGATTGTGAAGGGGCAAGGAGAATAGAAAGATCAGCAAATAGAGAACTAACCAGATCTCCAAGAAATCAATGGTAAAAGCAGTTGCGATAAAGTAAACTGCTTGCTAATGGTTATGAAAATAGGCGGAGAGTACTGGAAATTTGGGGAAGCCGTTTATCACTCAGACTCTTGGGAATACCACTGGTTACTGCAGTGAGCAATCACTGGTGACGACCCGTGTCGAATCCTCTGTAGGCAACAAATACAAAAAACTGAAGAAAATGTTCCGAAGGACCATCGAATGTGCTAGAAATATTTATGGAACATTCATTTTTGTTTTTTAGTTAGACAGAAAAAATATTATTAGAAAAATCGAAAAAATAAAAAAAAGTATAATAAAGTTGAGGAATTAAGTTATGCTGAAACGAAAGAATGATGACGAAATACACACATATATATATATATATATATATATATATATATATACATATATATATATACGTATATATATATATAAAAGTATAAGGGTATACTCAAAAAAGAATGAAAGGGAAATACCAACAGAGTGCTCAATTAAATTAAATTAAGAGCGTAATATTTTTTTTATTTATAAATACAGATTTTAATCAGACATGTGGACCGGCGGTTTCTGACAGGAAAAAAGGTTGGACCCCTAATCCCGTCTTCGTCAGCACAGCCTGAAATGGTAAATAATGGAATTTCTTCAAAAAACATCTGTGATAAGTCTTTACCCGTTATGAAACTGAGAATTTTAAATCAAAAGGCAGGGAGACGCTTAATCAGGTG
>OY744554.1:13563983-13593983 GCA_963556195.1 Sepiola atlantica | reverse complement strand
CATATAGATCGCTTATCTTGTTGTACGGGGCCGCCCTCACTCTCACTAAGGCTGCTCGGAGATATTACTTCTCCGCTTGCATAAATTGTCAGCCAGAACGAAACAGATAAACACCCAAAGTCACGTGGCTTCATCGACTTCCGCTTTGATGGCACCTCTGCCATTCAAAGTGTAACACAACCCATTCCATCTAAACACAGCCATTGCTATTTAACAGCAAAAATATGATCGATATGCCGTGAAACAGATCAAATACTCTATGGAATGTATATTATTTGCATATCAACACATAATTTGAAATCCAGAATCTGGTTAGAATTAACTTAAAATTAACTTAAAACTGAAAAAAAAAACTGAAACTGGATTTCAAGGGATTTCAAAGTTGCCTCCCCTTGACTGTTCGTATTCCTTTAACGGCTCACATTTATCAAATTTAAATTTAAAATTAAGATTGAATTTAAGAGGAAAACAAATTAAAGGAAGAAAAAGAAAATAAATCAAATAAAATAATAAAATTATAATAAATAGTATATAAATAAACAAATATTAATAAGATGATAAGCTTTAGTTGAATAATTGTATAATTAAATTATGATATGAATAATTAATTTTCATGTCCAATCAGCTTATCTTAATCCTTTTTCTGCATACCTACTTTCAATTTTCTGCGGTGTCTCATCAACAGTTTATCCCACCAGTCAACCTTGTTTTTTCGACCACTCGGTCATATTTTTGGTCTTTTGATAATGAGAGGTCCCGCTCTCGAACATTTAAGTTTACCTTATTCCGGAACTTTTATTTGCCTGGCAGTAACCTCTTTTTATTTACTGTTCTGGTATTTAATCTGTTTTACGTGAAATATTAATAAATTGTTTTGAGATTCCATTCTTATTTTCTCTTCTCATTTATTTTTGTTCATCTTTTCCACCTTCTGGTATATATTTCACATTGCTCTTGCCTCTGATTTCAAACTTACACTTATATTTCCAGCAATGCTTCAAGCAAACTACAATTTTCCCTTTTTTATATATATATATATATATATATATATATATATATATATATATATATATATATATATATATATATATATATACAGGGTGGGCCAAAATAAGGGTCCTATCTTTAAATTTGAATAACTTGAATTTGAATAACTTCCACAAAATCAAAGTTAAACTCACCAAACTTTATGTGTGTGTAGACTGACCCTTCCGAGATTTTTTGAAATAAACAAAACAAATTTTAGCCGAAAAACACTTCTTAAAACTTACAAAAACTAAAGTATTGTTTTTTACACTGTTTTGAGTTTTTTTAAGCAAAAATAATGTTTTCTAAATGAGGGTACGTTCCTTAGGGCTAATACGGCTATTTTTAAAAATTAATAAATAAAAAAGTTATGAATTTTTAAAAATAGGACCCTTATTTTTGCCCACCCTGTATATGTATATATATATATATATATGTATAATAATAATAATATATATATATATATATATATATATATATATATATATATATATATATATATATACATACTTCCACCTGTCGCGCAAATACTCGCGAGTAAAACATATACCTTTTTCTATCCGCCGGAATAAACAATTTCATGTCGTGAGGAGAAGCAAGAATGCAAATAACAAGTCAGCAAACCACCTTAAATGTACCCGCCGCCTGAAATGAATTCGGAAAGAAATCCTTCACACTATGATAAAAAGCCAACGCTGACTTTGCTTTTTCGTTTAGGCTATAAGAAATTATGATAATTTTTTATATGACAAAAATAAAAGAACACTACGTAGTTCTATGATTTCATATGAATATTTTAGTAATACATCGAGATAAATAGAGGGTGAGAACATTGGGGAAGCAATTTTTTTCCATTATTTTTTACGGAATGTATGCATCAGTAAAGAATGATATTTACGATTTATATTATTTGGATTATTCGGACTACTATTCTCATTTTAGTTGTTATTTTTACCAAATTACGGCCGCTGTAAATTCTGACCGTCTTCAGGTGAATCTTGTTGAACTCGGGAATCTTTATTCCACACTCAAGAATTTCGAAATTTTATTTAATGCAGTTAATTTTTTCATTCCGTCTGCAATGATCGGGTAACAGCGTTAAGTAATATTTTATTTTGTTCTCAGTTTTTATCACCTATAGTGATGTTTGTTACAAAACGCCTTTATACGTTGCGCCACGGATTCTCTTAATCCAGTGCTTCATTTTGGCAAGTTTATTTGTCACATTAAAAACTGAATGTGTGTGTAGCTTTGCCCTCTTGGGAGAGCAAACATAAGGGGATTTTTGTGTAACTTTTTTTACTAGTTCATTAAAGCATAACTGAATATTAATAAAATATTACTTGAACTGTCTATGGCTACACATTGAAGAGCATTGATGAACAAGATATTGCTGATTATCTTTCAGATTATTTTTAACATTTTAATTCAGTCTAATTTCTCAGAAATCAAGGGGCATTTTCCTGGGGCTAACACTTGATCTCTATATGAGATACATAAATATCCAAGTGTTCCATTAAAGTTATCGGTTACCTCACAAACGTTCTGTTAGAATAGAAGTGAAGAACATCTCCCCAATTGACCAGTTAACTATGTTATAGTATATTTTTAATGTGCTCTTTTGGTCTTACCAAAGTTTAGGACAAGAATTCATCTAGTCTGGTGGAGTATTCAGCCTAGATCTACTACTAAAGGTGACATAACATGGAGAAGTTGCACCGTTCCTCATATAATCTAGTGTGGGGTAGCCATAACGAAGGGATCTTATTTGGGCTTGGAATACTATGTAATTTTGAATATTTCATAAAAGTTTACTTGTAGGGTGAAGTTTTGTCATGCTAGGTTGTCCTGACAAACCCCTGTACAGAAACAACCGAAGACACTCGAAGATGGTGTCTAGAAAGTAATTCAATCTTCTTTGTTTCATTTTATTTCAGTCGAAGTTCTTAAAAATCAAGGGGCCCCTTTCTGGGGCTAACACTTGATCTCTATATGAGATACATAGACATTCGAATATTCCACTAAAGTTCTCCTTTACTGCTCAAACGTTGAGTTAGTAATGAAATTAAGAATATTAATTTTCCTCTCCAGTTGACCCGTGAATTATTTTATCACATATCTTTTTTGTGGTCTATTGGTCTTCCTGGATTCCAGGACAAGAATTCATCTAGTCTGGTAGAGTATCCAGCTAAGTGCTGTTTCTTGAGGTAACATTACTTGGAAAAGGCGCACCATTCCTCGTATGATTATTTAGTCAAATATATGCAGAAAACAACTGCCTATGACTGCACTTCAAATAGCATTGGTGAACAAGATCTTGCATATTTTCTCTATTCTGATCTAGTGCGATCCGGAACAACTGGTGTGTTACTTTTAAGTTCGCAAAAAACAAGCTTCTCTCTTTTCACTACCAGCGCTCATACTATTGTTTTTATGCAGTTTAAATGAATCGATCTCCGCTTATGTACAAGTATGTACTTAGGGGTCCGCGCCGTAGGTGAAAAAAAAGAATTTGATTTTTATTCACACCGAAATATTGTTTGTATTTCTGGCCTAGGAGTCGCACTGGTGAAATATTGTTTTCAGATAAGGTTGTCGGATTTTGACAGCTGTAAAGTGAAAGGTAAACACAGCTCGTGGGACTTTCATAATTTCAAGATTTCATGATGTTATGATTAATGATGTCAGATCTGCGTGACTTCCTACAGAGTCGATCTCTGACAGAGACGCGGTGAAAACGCGGTGAAAACGCGGTGAAAACGCGGTGAAAACGCGGTGAAAACGCGGGAAGATACACTCTGATTGAACAAGTCCTGAACTGTGGTCAGCTTGTAGATAAAGGCGACAAATAATTGACAAGAAATGGGCCAGCCATACAGGGGGGGGGGTAAGTGAGTATTGATTTACTCCTCTGCAGGAGTTAGGCACAAGGCCAGTTTTTATCTTACTCCCACAAGTAAGATGTGACCCAAGGTCGGGTCGGGAAAGTGGGGTTTAAAAATTGCCTGGGCAGCCCCGTCGGCATTCCCCGGTAGGGCCGCCTCAGGCAGTAAGCAATAAATTTACTCCTCTCCAAAGAGGGGAGGCGAAGCCGGGGAGGGTGGACCTCCTAGAACTGCACAGGACAGACCCATAGACCGGCGTAAATCAAGCCCCGAAGGCCAAGACAATACCAGTCTATGGGGTGCAGTATCCATCGGAACAGATACTACACTTTCATCTTAGCCAAAGGGCCAATAACAAAAAAGAAGGCAGACAATCAGATATCTAACTAGTTATAGCAAGTAGAATTTAGCTGAGCAATGCCAGGTTACCTTTCCTTTATATATAAGATGTGGCAATCTCGCTTCATGAGTTTCAGTCAGGGTAGATTGCGAAAAGCTATTGGGGAAACTGTCGTTCTCTCATCCGAGTAAATTGTTTTTCCCAACCCGGAGAAGAAACGCTTTTCACACCAACTGCCCATTACTTAGGGAGTCGAAGCAGGAACCCTCAAACTCCTCCCAGAAACAGAAGTATGAACCCCCTAACCAGCGAAAGACTTTTTGTTCCAGTAAACCCAAGTTGCCCTGACATACATATATATATATATATATATATATATATATATATATATATATATATATATATATATATATAGTAATCCAGGTAGGGTAAAAATCCACAGAGTAGATATCCAAAGGGAATCAAACCGGGCTTATAAAAGAGTGCTCAATAAAGATATAGAGCTGTAATATGAATGAGTTTTCATTTAAACATGTACAAAGTCTGCTACACTGGCATGTCGATGCTATCGATCTACAGCTATCAAGAGCTGAGGTCTCATCAGGCAGAAGGTTTTTTTTGTGATCCAACCCGATCGGTGAAGTCTTAGTTGGATCACAAAAAAAAACTTCTGCCTGATGAGACATCAGCTCTTGATAGTTGTAGATCGATAACATCGACATGCCAGTGTAGCATACTGTGTACATGTTTAAATAAAAAATCATTCATATATATATATATATATATATATATATAACGCTATATATAAGCGTATGTATATACATACATATTCTCATATTTATTTTAAATTAAAAATATATGTTGAGATGTCGATATCTTAATTGCCTGTTTTTGTTTTAAATGTACTTCTCATCCCTCAGTTCATCGACCGTTACTAGAGCGACCCCTTGATCGAATAATTACGTGTTGCCCCACCCTCACCCATTTACCAAACTCAAAAAACAGAAATAGAATATAATTTTTCTAATTGACAGAATGGGGCGAAATTTAACATTGTAATGAAGCCCTAACAGAGTCTTCAACATCCGAAACAATACTATGACTTTTATTACTAATGGAGATTTGGTATCTGTCTGTCGGAAGTCGGCACCATACTATTACTTCTATTCTTAATGGAGATTTGGTATCTGTCTGTCAGAAGTCGGAACTATAGTATTACTTCTATTACTAATGGAGATTTGATATTTGCCTGTCTGAAGCTGAAACTATACTATTACTTCTATTACTAATGGAGATTTGGTATTTGTCTGTCTGAAGCTGAAACTATACTATTACTTCTATTACTAATGGAGATTTGGTATTTGTCTGTCTGAAGCCGAAACTATACTATTACTTCTATTACTAATGGAGATTTGGTATTTGCCTGTCTGAAGATGAAACTATACTATTACTTCTATTACTAATGGAGATTTGGTATTTGTCTGTCTGAAGCTGAAACTATACTATTACTTCTATTACTAATGGAGATTTGGTATTTGTCTGTCTGAAGTCGGAACTATACTATTACTTCTATTACTAATGGAAATTTGGTATCTGTCTGTCTGAAGTCGGAACTATACTATTACTTCTATTACTAATAGAGATTTGGTATCTGTCTGTCTGAAGTCGGAACTATACGATTACTTTTATTACTAACGGGGATTTGGTATCTGTCTGTCTGAAGTCGGAACGATACTATTATTTCTGTTAATAATGGAGATTTGGTATATGTCTGTCTGAATTCGGAACGATACTATTATTTCTGTTAATAATGGAGATTTGGTATCTGTCTGTCTGAAGCTGGAACTATACTATTACTTTTATTACTAATGGAGGTTTGGTATCTGTCTATCGGAAGGCGATGCTATACTATTACTATGCTATTTCAGACTAATATAGACCTTTCAATGCTCAATTCAAGGAGTGGTCTAGTGTAGTATATCTTCTGTTGTCATGATACCCTCAACCCAGGCATTATCGCCTTCTTTTTGTTGTGTGGGAGAAGGTAGTGTAGTATCTGTTCATTGGTCACGAAAACTTCATCCCAGAGATAATCTTTTTCTTTTTTTTGGGGGGGGGGTAAGATAGTGTAGTATTGGTCTTGTTGTCATGAGACCATCCTTCCAGGCATTACCTCTTCCGGTGATAAAAATGACATTTCCGCAATCTCAGTGTGTATCTCAACTAGTATTTATTGTCTGACAAGTTGAGAAAAAATCGAATATTGAAAAAAGATGACAACAGATTGAAACAGGAAGATATGAAATAAAAAAGGAAAAGAGAAAATGAATAATTCAACGAATTCTATTAAAAAAAAATAAATAAATAAAAATAAAATAGAAAAAAAATTCAACGAATTATATAAAAAGATAAAAATAAAAAAATAAAATAAAATAAAAAATTAAAAAAATAAATAAAAAATAAATAAAAAATAAAAAATAAAATAGGAAAATAAAATAAAAACATGAGAAAAATGAAAAACATAAAAATAAAATAAAACATAAAAATTTTTTTAAAAAAATGTGGTGGAGGTGTTTTCGGATTATCGACGAGTCGGGGGAGACTAATAGGATATTCGCCACAAGTTGCGAAAAGAATATTAAAGAGACGCTAAACACAGACGCGAACGTGACAAATAATAAACATACAAGAACCGCCCGCCAGCCTTTCCCCAACCTTCGCCCCCTTCCCCGTGACAAAACTGATCAACCTCCACTCACTCGCACACACACACACAAAGTCTCACAATCAAAGATGACGTCAGCACTAACGTTGATCGTCACAACAACCGCGTCAATCACAAGGATAGAACTCAACTGAACTCACTACCGGATATTAGCACTACATGTAATCACTCCAAGCGACCTGACCCATTTCAAACCGCATCTTTGTATAGTCAGTGTCTGTGAAGATGTCATATGTATCGCGTAAGGATTCTATTATTTACCACAGTGATACGCTTTATGTTCCTACTTATATATATATATATATATATATATATATATATATGTGATTTTATGAAGGCTTACCAAAGCATTCCTTTCACGACACCAATGATCACCATTAAAGATATTTTTTCTTACAAATACTATTTATTCAAATTAAATGTTTTTTCCTACACGTGTTTCACTACCAAGCAGTTACTTGCTTGGCAGATCATCAGGGAAATTAAATGTCTGGAATACTGGTTTCAACTGCCGACAAAACACAATGTGGCGTTGTAATAGTTGAGGTCACTTAAGAAGAGAAGAGGAAAAAAATAAAAATAAAAATAAAAGTCAAACTTGAAAAGCAAGGAAGAACAACGATAAAAAAAGAAAGTCCTAGAAAAGTCTTAGAAAAGTAGCTTGTGCATTATTTCTTCCACCAAGCCAACAAGCAAATAATCGGTCCCAAATACATTCAATAAAACCACAAAACCGGAACAATGTGCGATAATACACTTTCACGTCGGCCGGTACAATGATGAATAAATCCCCCCCCCCTTACAAGAAAACAAAAGAACTAAATCATTCAAGGTACCGCTCACAAGTTACCATTCCAATCCAATGATAGTATGGGAATTCTAAATCCAACTTCTCACAAAGAAAAGTCAACACAAATGTTCGTCCGAGTTCAAAGACCACACACTCTACTATATCGACGCTAAATCGAATCACCCACCGATGGTGAAAAGAGCCATTATTCCTGCAATATCGAGTAGGATATCTAAGCTGTCCAAGAATCAACAAATATTCGACAGCAGTAAGCAATTCTACAATGAAGCTTTAAACAGATCAGGATACAAGGAAAAAATTAATTACCTTGTGCCTCCTTCGGTTGGGAATGGGGGACTAAACGGGAGACCGATTGCCTCTCGATCAATGGTTTCATATAATAGGGCAATGGGCAAGGCTAGATATAGGAGACCTGGTGTATCCCACGGTAATGTAAACCAGGTAGGGTGGGAACCGGTTGATGATAATATTCGTGAAGTTGGAAGTAACGAATTGAACTCACATGCTACCCAAACCGGGGGGAAGGTAGGAAGAAAAATAGGAGAAGGACCACTACATGGTTCAACCCCCCCCCCCTATAGCCAGCATATTAAGACTAATATCCCAAAGATTTTTTATAGCATAGTGGAAAAAAACTTTCCAAGGGATAGCAGATTGGGGGGAATCATTAACAAAAACACTGTAAAACTGTCTTATTCAACCTGTAGAAATATAGCCACATCCATCATAGGATATAATAATTCCAAGATAACTAAAACAAGGGAAGCCATGTTCTCTTCTGGTGTTGATCCCAGTAACACCAGTTCAGTGAGAACCTCCATTATAAATAACCATAGTAGTAGAACATCCAGCAACGGCCCAGCACACAACTGTAACTGCAGAGCTTCTAACATCTGTCCACTGGGGGGGAACTGTAGAGTTTCAAGCATTGTCTACAAATGCGATGTGATAACAGAGAGTAGTAGGAAATCATATATCGGTTCAACCGGGGGTGAGTTCAAAGATGGATTCAGAAACCACATGAGTTCCTTCAGGGGAGGCCAAAGGGAAGACATAGATAGGCCTAACACTTCTGTTGGCCGTTTTGTGAGAAACCTCATTGCTAGGCAAGACCCTTTCGAACTGAAATGGTCAATTTTAGGGAGGGCTAACAAATATAAACCAAACAAAAAGAAGAGATGCAACCTATGTGCATTGGAGTCGTACCACATCATGACATCTAGAGATAGTTTACTGAACGCTAGGCAGGAAATACTACAATGCTGTCTGCATAGAAACCGTTACCTGTTATCAAGCCTAAAACCTGGATAGGAGGGGAATTGGGGGAAGTATAAACTTACAGCAGAGATAGGCAGGATGGACACTTCCTGAGGCAATCTGGGGCAATAATTAGTGTATAATATGGAGGATGAGAATTAGTAACACGTACTTATGCTAAGATATGTCTTGATTCAATTATTAGCGGATACTCGAGACTTAGGTCGGGGGTGATAAGGTAGGAATATTCTATCGGAATAAGGCCCAGTGATAGTCAACTATAGTAAATACTTATTCAGCGGAATAGAGGGGGGAAATTGTGTTACATATAAAAAGATAGTGGAATAATAAATAATAAATCACAATTTATTCTCAGAAATAGATATATTATACGAAATGCATTGGGGATTTCAAGTAATTTTAAGTGAAAAATAAGAAATAGCAACCTGGATGCTATCACTATTTAATTAAATTAGGTTAAATTAAATTAGTTTTTAATTAGATTAAAATAAATAAAACAATTTGGTGGCAGGAATGGAGAAAAGTAATTAAGGAAAAAATAATTTTAAAAACATGCATGCCGACACGGACTTAATTTCTAAAAATAGAAACAATTGGATTTTTATAAAAAGTATTTTGTACGGGATTTTAAATTAGTAATAATAAAGTCTCCTGTCATTTAACGAGTAAGAGTGATATTTTCCCGTAAAGTTGACAAAAAAATAAACCGGTCCATTAAAAAAAAGTTTTGTTTTTTTTTCAAAATAGAAAATGGATTTCTGATAACGATATTCCGTAGTAACATTTATTTATGGAATATAGAATAATATTCTCCACAGAGAGTTGCAGACAGACACAGCCGTTAAGGAAATATTTTAAATGATTTAAAATAATAACTGGATTTTTGTAGAAGGCCTTTTTATAATAACAGTTTATTTTTGATATATGAATAATTTTTTAAAAACAAATTCTGCGGGATGGGCTTTTTTCGCTTCGTTAAACAACAAAACGATAATAATTCGGCAGTTAATTAAATGAAGGATATTTTCCCAAAATGTAAAATGACGTCCCAGACACTAGATAATTAATTTCTATAGGGAATAGGTTTGATAATAAATATTTTTAGAAACAGTATTTTGAATAAATAGTTTCTATATTAAGATTTTTTCTTGATGGAAGGGAGTTTTCTGCGGGATTGACATTCAACTCGTCGTGTGTTTATTTCGAAGGGTAATAAATCAACAATTGAAATAAGACTCTTTGAACTCGGACGAACATTTGTGTTGACTTTTCTTTGTGAGAAGTTGGATTTAGAATTCCCATACTATCATTGGATTGGAATGGTAACTTGTGAGCGGTACCTTGAATGATTTAGTTCTTTTGTTTTCTTGTAAGGGGGGGGGGGGATTTATTCATCATTGTACCGGCCGACGTGAAAGTGTATTATCGCACATTGTTCCGGTTTTGTGGTTTTATTGAATGTATTTGGGACCGATTATTTGCTTGTTGGCTTGGTGGAAGAAATAATGCACAAGCTACTTTTCTAAGACTTTTCTAGGACTTTCTTTTTTTATCGTTGTTCTTCCTTGCTTTTCAAGTTTGACTTTTATTTTTATTTTTATTTTTTTCCTCTTCTCTTCTTAAGTGACCTCAACTATTACAACGCCACATTGTGTTTTGTCGGCAGTTGAAACCAGTATTCCAGACATTTAATTTCCCTGATGATCTGCCAAGCAAGTAACTGCTTGGTAGTGAAACACGTGTAGGAAAAAACATTTAATTTGAATAAATAGTATTTGTAAGAAAAAATATCTTTAATGGTGATCATTGGTGTCGTGAAAGGAATGCTTTGGTAAGCCTTCATAAAATCACATATAAATGCTCTGTACTCTGTAATCGAGTATCATCGAGCTTGTTTTTTATTGGAACAACCCCGGTCTTCACTGAATGATCTATTTTATAAGTGAAAAATCTAAATCTATATATATATATATATATATATATATATATATATATATATATATAAAGTATAAAGGTATACTCAATAAAGATATACTCAATAAAGAATAAAAGGGAAATACCAGTAGAGTGCTCAATTAAATTAAATTAAGAGCGTAATATTTTTATTTTTAAATACAGATTTTAATCAGACATGGACCAGTGGTTTCTGACAAGAAACGGGTTGAATTACCGATTCTGTCGTCTTCAGCATAGTCTGAAATAGTAAATGATAGAATTTCTTCAAAAAACACATCTAACTGTTATGAAACGCTATGTACACAGAATTTTGAAATGGACAGTCGACGAGAAACGCTTAGGACAGAAAAAGCCGTTAAAAGATTCTATATTTAGAAGTAAAGCAAGAAAGAAAAGAGAGAAAGAAAGAAAGAAAGAAAGAAAGAAAGAAAGGAGAGGAAAAATAAAAAAATAAAAAATAAATTAAAAAAAGACGACGGAATCGGGAATTCAACCCGTTTCTTGTCAGAAACCACTGGTCCATGCCTGATTAAAATCTGTATTTATATATATATATATATATATATATATATATATATATATGGTAAAATGAAAAAGGAAAACCAAAAACTGGATGTTTTTTATGTGTACATCAACGTTTCGTCTTTATTTATAAGACTTCATCAGGATGATGATATAGGGAAAAGATATCATGCAAGCACAGATACATGTAGGGTAGACATGTTGGGAAGAAAAATAAAATAAAATGAAAAATAATGGGAAATGAATAAGGAAAAACCAAAAGATGTTTTTTTCATGTATTCATCAACGTTTCGTCTTTATTTGTAAGACTTCCCCAGGATGATACTTTTAAGAAAAATGTCATGCGAGTGCATGAAAATGTTGGGTTGACATGATGGGTTAATAAGAAGAAGTAGTAACCACTACTGGGGGCACAGGACCGAGGTCCGGGCTGAGATAAGTCGGTAGCATGGAATAACATTAATGTGGATGGCTGTGAGTGAAAAAGTGGAGGGTGGGGAAAGCGGAGGGGAAGGGGAGGCTCTGTGTTTTTGGTGTGTAGGTAATTTCATTCACTCCCACCCCTCACTTTTTCACTCACAGCCATCCACATTAATTTCATTCATTCCCACCCCTCACTTATTCACTCACAGCTATCCACATTGATTTCAGTCCATGCCACCGAGTTCTCTAAGCCCAGACCTCGGTCCTGCGCTCCCAGTAGTGGCTACTACTTCTTCTCATTAACCCATCATGTCAACCCAATATTTTCGTGCAATTGCATGACATTTTTCTTAAAATTATCATCCTGAGGAAGTCTTACAAATAAAGACGAAACGTTGATGAATACATGAAAAAACATCTTTTGGTTTTTCCTTTTTTATTTTCCATTACGTCGGATTACCCTCATCCTTCCATTCTCATATATATATATATATATATATATATATATATATATATATATATATATATATATATATATATATATATATATATATATATTCCTTCATGACAAATATGATTTGGAGGGTATCATCGACGTATCTTAATGTTTTTAATTTTATTTTTCATTCCAACTGGAGATACATATCATCTGACCTCTTTATATTTCCCTCCCTTAATTTTTGTGATGATTTTAACTTAAGTGTGTTGTTCATCCACCTTTTTTACCCCCTCTCTCTGTCTATGATATTTTTGGGGCCTGGTGAATATTTCTTTTTTTCATCATTTCCAATATGTAACTGTCCTGCTAGCATTCTGCTGAGACTGGGAAGTCGAAATAAATTATGAATGCTGACAGTTACAATGTGTATGTGATTTTTTTTCTTTCTATATTCTGTTCTTACTCTGTTTTCTACATTGAGCTCTCTTACTCGGATTTCTTACCATAATTATTCACTTTAACACTATATATATATATATATATATATATATATATATATATATATATATAGGTTAATGTAGTTTCTTTTAATCCTTGTTTAATGTGTACATAAGGGTCATTTATAGAAGGTAATGCAATGCAGAGGTGTAACGGATTAACACGAACTGAAGCAAATTGAGATATATAACATGATTTTGCAGTTTTAACATTTTATTCATATAATTCCTTTATATTACGATCTTAATTGTCGTCAGTGCAGTTCGATGTAAGTTCCGTATAACATAATATTTCGGGAAAAATTGCCCTCCTCAGACGTGCGTTCTACTTCATTTCAAACGTATACTGTTGGAAATAGTTCAGTAGAAAATAGTATCATTTTAAAAGTACATTTTTTCAATTCGTTTCAGTTGTTTTGTTTGTCTTTCATTTAGTGTCACTATTAATAATAATGATAAAGATATATATATATATATATATATATATATTATGTATATTCTATAATATTTTATATTTTACTTTATTTTTTATTTTCCCCTTCTTAGGTTCAGTGTTTCATTTTCATTATGTAATTTCAAAATTATTTTTTAGGAAAATTATATATATATATGTATATATATATGAGAAAGGAAGAATGAGAACAATCCGACGTAATGGGAAATGAAAAAGGAAAAACCAAGAGATATTTTTTATATATTTATCAACGTTTCGTCTTTATTGTAAGACTTCCCTAGGATGATAATTTTAAGAAAAATGTCATGCAAGTACATCGAAATATTGGGTTGACATAATGGGTTGATAAGGAAAAGTAGTATCCGTGGCTCCTAAGAGCGCTGGACGAGAGCCACAATGAAGAAGTTAGAAGTCAGTTAAGTCTCTGTATTGCTCTGATGATAAAAAATTAAATCTTTGAAAAGCAATGGTTTTAGGAATACAGAGACTCAACTGACTGGCGACTTTTTCTTTGTGAGTCATTTTTTTACCTGTATTTTTATTGTTCTGAACACCACTTCTTTTTATCCCACTTTGTATTCAAATCCATAAAAACTGTATATAAAGCCTATGGAAGTCCTTAAAAATGGCTTTCGATACATAGATTACTTTCTAAGCTTTTGCACTGTAATATCCCTCCAACAGGATTTTTTGGGAGCCTGTTGTCGTCTGGCTTCTCCAAAATTCTAAGGACTTTACCATATTTCTTTCTGCTACAATTTCGCGACGCCTTCAACGGTGAAGATGTTCATATATCTTCAACCCATTATCTTTACATTTGACATTTTCTGCATTTCTTTGTGTAATGATATGTTTTCTTTTCAGATTTTGACTGTGACTTTGGAAATTGTTTAACAACTTATCTTTCTGTATTCCTCTGATGATAAGAATTCTATTCCTTGAAAAGTCATTGTTTTAGGTAAGAAAAAATACATCTCTTATGGTGAACAACTGAAGACATAATAGATTTTGTATTTTTACAATTTTTATTCCCATCTGTTAATTGTCTATATAATTGCTCTATCTCGTATACCGAGCATCAATTCTTTCATGATAGGATCTAATTTAAAGGTATATCTTTATTTTCCTGTTATCTCTCTCGCTCTACACACACACACATATATATATATATATATATATATATATATATATATATATATATATATATATATATATATATATATATATATATATATGTATTTATATATATTATTAAAGCAAGGAATACAGACGTTTGTGACATTTTTGGGGGTGGAATAGAAATTAAAAGTGTAAAAACGAGAGGAAAAAAGAAAAATACATGAATATACTAAGCCGGCTTTCGTCCACACTCATCAGAGTATTGATTTACTCCTCTCCAGGAGTTACGCACAAGGCCAGTTTTTTTTATCTTACTCCCACAAGTAAGATGTGACCCAAGGTCGGGTCGGGAAAGTGGGGTTTAAAAATTATTTGGGCAGCCCCGTCGGCATTCCCCGGTAGGGGCGCCTCAGGCAGTAAGCAATAAACTTACTCCTCCCCAAAAAGGGGAGGCGAAGCCTGGGAGGGTGGACCTGCTAGAACTGCACAGGACAGACCCATAGACCGGCGGAAATCAAGCCCCGAAGGCCAAGACAATACCAGTCTATGGGGTGCAGTATCCATCGGAACAGATACTGCACTTTCATATTAGCTAAAAGGCCAAGAAGACTCTCTCATCAGAGTAATTACGTTGAAATAATTCAAGCATTACGACTAAAAACTTTTTAAAAAGTAGAATGAAGACCAGTGACAAGTTTAGGAGGAAAAAATAGGGGAGAGGGTCACAAATGGATCACATTGAGTCCTAGAAGCCACTCCTTTTGTTTACAAAGGGAGGGTTTAAATTACTTAATATTTATAGCTTCCAGAACTTTAAGGTGGAATAACGAATGCGATCTACTTATGACAGAAAACCTGTCACTAGTGTAAGTCGACGCACATTCGGCGCTATTTATAAGAGGGTCAGCAATAGCAGACCCGGATGTGTTGACTAAATTATTTAAATTATTTAGTCGGCCCTGACATATTGCAGGGGGTGATGTGTTGTTTTATTCTGGATTCAAACCTTTGCCTACATTTTTTAGTCGTAATGCTTTAATTTCCACGTAGTTACTGTGATGAGTGTGGACGAAAGCCGGCTTAGTATATTCATGTGTTTTTAAAAGTATATTTTCTTTTCGTTTTTACACTTTTCAATTTCATTCCCCCCCCCCCAAAAAAAATGTCACAAACGTCTGTATTTCTTGCTTTAATAAAATGTTGTACCACTAAAGATGTATTTAATGTTTTTACACTTTTCAATTTCATTCCACCCCCAAAAAATGTCACAAACGTCTGTATTCCTTGCTTTAATAAAATGTTGTACCACTAAAAATGTATTTAATGTTTTTACACTTTTCAATTTCATTCAACCCCCCCCCCCCAAAAAAAAATGTCACAAACATCTGTATTCCTTGCTTTAATAAAATGTTGTACCACTAAAAATGTATTTAATGTTTTTACACTTTTCAATTTCATTCCACCCCCAAAAAAAATGTCACAAACGTCTGTATTCCTTGATTTAATAAAATGTTGTACCACTAAAAATGTATTTAATGTTTTTACACTTTTCAATTTCATTCCACCCTCCCAAAAATGTCACAAACGTCTGTATTCCTTGCTTTAATAAAATGTTGTACCACTAAAAATGTATTTAATGTTTTTACACTTTTCAATTTCATTCCACCCCCAAAAAAATGTCACAGACGTCTGTATTCCTTGATTTAATAAAATGTACCACTAAAAATGTATTTAAATATTTATTTATTTATTTGATTAAAAGTATATTACATATATATGTTATTTTCCGATTTGCCCCGTTACCCTCTATAAACCCAATCTCAACGTGTCTCTCCACTAAGAGAGCTCTTCACAATTTTAAATACATATATCCCATTTAAATACATTTTAAACATTATGCATAAGCCATAAATTCAAAGAGTTTTCTAAAATGTCAGCCTTCAGACAAATATATATATATATATATATATATATATATATATATATATATATATATATATATATATATATATATATATAGTCTAAAGAAGCTTTGAGTCATTTTAAACTAAAAAAAAATGGAAAATGCAGTTTAAATTCCCAGAGAAACTAACTAAATCCAAGATATTGCACTTAACATTCGTTGGAAAATTCATAAATAAAAATAATAATAATAATAATAAGTAAATAAAATAAAAAGGAGGGTTAATTATCTAAGAGTGAAACAAAAACAGGAAACCTTAAGCGTCTAATTTTAACACAGGATCATCAGCTGTTTACCATGTAACTGTTTCGGAGATTTAAAAATAGGACAGTTATAATATTCATGGCTCTCCAATGATACTGATCAAACTACCATTTCCCCAATAATCAAGTGTCGAAATCATTCAGCTTTTAATTTCACTAATATATACATAAATAAATAATAATAATAAAATAATAATAATATATTACCCTTAAGACTACCGTGTGATAGGGTAATTTGCATATCAAATAACATTAATTATAACAACAACAACAACAATAATAATAATAATAATAATGACAATGACAATGACAATGATAATGATAATAATAATAATAATAATAATATTAATACTACTACTACTACTACTACTACTATTACTACTACTACTACTACTACTACTACTACTACTATCCAAACACTACACCCAAGAACCATTCTGCGATATGGTAGCTAGCAATAAAATTATATAGGAATTAAATATATATATATAATGATGATTCCAGAAGGATGAAACATATACTTATGTAGATACACAAATATTTATAATCATTTGTCATCCAGAATTTCAGGCTGGGTACTCTAGTGAGTAGTATGAACACAGTCGTAAAAATGATAGCTTTAATGCATGTTCCTTCATTAGTTGAACACTGTTGATGTTAACTGCTAATCGCGTCAGTTTGGCGTAATCGATTTAAAACATTCACCGATTCATGTGCTTGTTCACTGTAGTCGTGTGGAATAGGCTGTTGGAATTTGAGTAAAAATCTTGACTTGTGTTCAGGGGTTTCGAATCCTGCGACCGGATTTAATGATTATATCTATACTGATGATTCCAGAATGATGAAGCATTTCTACCTAAGACAAGAAAATACATATATTAAAAGGAAGGTAACGTGTTAGAGAGTTACGTCCCCTTGGCTTCCAACAAGAGACAAATATTCGTTTTAGCACCCATTATAAATGCCAATTAATTAGTAAATCCTCTTCTTCCAATTGTAAAAAGTAAATAAATAATTAATCCTTGACCATACTATGTTTCCTCAGTAAAATTCTCTCTTATATTTGTTTTTATTAACTTACATTCGCATATTAAAAGTAACATCCATCAAACATCATCCAATAATCCCACGGTGACATCAATAACAATAGTTTTACACTAAAATACAAGCACTTGCTCTTGCCCAAATAATATAAATATAATACTTACCCCTTTTAATAACAAGAATACATTCCCATCCAGAATCTAACCTACTCACCGACCAATAATTAAATGTTTCTAAAGAACGCTTAGCTACGATTAAGACCCATATAAATATACAGTTCGCCCAAATTGACTCTGTACTCTCTCTTACAAACGGGACGCTTCGGCGAATTTACCAGAAGGTGTTACCGGTTATCTTTGAACTCAATTATTTGATTTGTTTCCATTTCGTGAGTCGCTGATGATTTCAATGGATTCTGACAACCTTTTTAAACGGTAAAAAAAAAGATATTCGCTTACACAAGGTTTCAAGATTATCCGGGAACTTTCAGGCACAGGAATCAGCTATCGGTAATCACCTCGTTAGTACAAATAGTTGTTTTGACAACTATTCCGATTGATGGTTTTCTGTTTTACAGAGCGCCACGTCGAACTACCATCTCAATATTATTGAGGCGTTAGTCATTAACAACTATCGACCTAGCCTGTGTAGACAAAAGATTTTGAAGCATCAGTTGGAGATATTTAATGATTCAAAGCCACCATAACGATGAGAGATCTACTTTTCTTCTTTTTTTCTCTCAATCGTTTTATCCAACTGAAACAATATTTTTCCCCTCATATCTCATTCGATTTTCTTAGTTTTTAATTTACCATTCTGACGTTTCTTCTTATAGGGTCAAACGATAAGGCCTTAAGGAAAATGTTAACAATTTTCTTTTTATTTCCACCCGCTCGTTTCATTGATTAAAAAAACGTTTCCTCTGAAATTTATCCTACGATTTTGTTGTACCCATTCCAAAACTTCACTAAAAATCACGCGTCTTTCAAATTTACATACTTAATTTGTTTTAAAGCTTCTAATAAATTAATATTCGCAAATATACACTCATGACTGTTATTTTCAGATTTCAAGATGTATTTAAAATATTTTCCTCGATCTTTTTTACGCCGTAAAGGGTAAATTTTGTTAAAAACTATGTCTTTATTATTTAGGGTTTTATTTGTTAACATAAAATATCGGGTGATTTTATTTTTTATTTTTTGTAATCAAAAAACAAACAAATTTTACTGAGCAATTAAATAAAACGAATAGCAAAAATATGCGACCGGAAGGAGCATATATTTGCTAGTATTTATAATAATAATAATAATAATAATAATAATAATAATATATATATATATATATATATATATATATATATATATATATAGGGTGGGCCAAAATAAGGGTCCTATCTTTAAATTTGAATAACTTGAATTTGAATAACTTCCACAAAATAAAAGTTAAACTCACCAAACTTTATGTGTGTGTAGACTGACCCTTCCGAGATTTTTTGAAATAAACAAAACAAATTTTAGCCGAAAAACACTTCTTAAAACTTACAAAAACTAAAGTATTGTTTTTTACACTGTTTTGAGTTTTTTAAGCAAAAATAATGTTTTCTAAATGAGGGTGCGTTCCTTAGGGCTAATACGGCTCATGCTTGCTTCGGAAGGGGTCCTTTACTTATTCTAAAAAAAAAAAAAAAATCAATAAATAAAAAAGTTATGAATTTTTAAAAATAGGACCCTTATTTTTGCCCACCCTGTATATATATATATATATATATATATATATATATATATATATAGTAATTTATATATATATATAGTAATTTATGAAAATATATATTATAATCTTCAGGCTAAAATGCATTTTAGCCTGACAATTTTCTAATTTGAAGCGGTTTTAGAAACCAGTAAAATCCGGAGACTTTTTTTTTTTTAAAATAAAACATATTATCTATTTAAATTCAAATTTTCGATTCACACAGGAATCATCATCAGGATAATTGATAATGCTTTTTTTCGTTTTTTTATATTTAAATTAAAGCTTGTTGTGTTTAATACACAACAAGCTTTGTTAATAACTGAAACACAAGATCAAGCGACACCAAGTCGTTAAAAAAGGGGGGAAAATGTCTATTATCCTGATGAAGAATTACGTGTGAAAAATTTGAATTTAAATAAATAATATGTTTATTTGAAAAAGAGAAGTTTCTGCATTTTACTGGTTTCAAAAACTGTTACCGCATCGCCGGTCAAACGGATCGAACCCCTGATCCACATATTAAGAACCCATATCTATGTGATATATATATACAGGGTGGGCCAAAATAAGGATCCTATCTTTAAATTTGAATAACTTGAATTTGAATAACTTCCACAAAATAAAGGTTAAACTCACCAAACTTTATGTGTGTGTAGACTGACCCTTCCGAGATTTTTTGAAATAAACAAAACAAATTTTAGCCGAAAAACACTTCTTAAAACTTACAAAAACTAAAGTATTGTTTTTTACACTGTTTTGAGTTTTTTAAGCAAAAATAATGTTTTCTAAATGAGGGTACGTTCCTTAGGGCTAATACGGCTCATGCTTGCTTCGGAAGGGGTCCTTTACTTATTCTAAAAAAAAAAATTAAAAAAATCAATAAATAAAAAAGTTATGAATTTTAAAAAATAGGACCTTTATTTTTGCCCACCCTGTATATATATAGAGAGATAGATAGATAGATAGATAGATATAGTGATATAGTGTGTACATTAATTTTGGTGGCTTCCCTTATTTAACATTTCTCATTGTGACCCTGAAAATATATCATGCCCCTAAGATTAGATCATACAGAATTCGTCGGGCCACGTTTTCACTGTTAAATAATATCTTAAAAAAATTAAATTTTCGCAAGTTCAGAAATCGACTGATGTCTCCCCGTCAACAACCACCTTAATAATGTCCAAGGTGTGTTTGCTCTTTTTTAAGTGGAGTCGAACAGACGTCTTGTGGAGATCCCTGCAGTCTAATTGGTGGGCTAGGTTGTTATCATAGTTCCCCGCCGAAAGCGCTCTTTGCGACACCTTGTGTTTATGCTGATCGCATCAAAGACAAGCTGTTTCCATTAAAAAAAAAACCTTGAATAATTGTGAGCCTTTGTCCGGTCACCGCAGATCAGCGTTTCTCAATCGGCGTTTCTTCGCAACGCTAACCCCTAACCGCAAAAGTTCCCGTAACGTTTCCGCCTTTACACACGCGAACAAAAATTCGAACGGACGAGACAAGCGACACCGTAAACACCCACGCCGTAGTCTGGTATATTTTTTTCCCAACTAAAACATGCGGGTCCTTTATTTTTATTATTTATGTTTTTTTTTATGGAAGCCGCTCCAGACAAGGCATGAAGCCACTTACTTTATGTCTAGGGCTAAAAAGAGCAACATATAGTTAAGCTGCATAGTAACAAAAAGGGAGAGGAATGTAGAATCACTTCGAAACACTGTGGTCTTTTTACTGACGGCGATAAATCCAGATGAAAAATAATCGAACCTGAGGCTGAAGCATTAGCATGGCAGTGACGGAAAATCTTCGATTCTGGAAATATCTCAAGGGTAACACTTGAGAATACCCCAACATTTAACGAGGTATCAAATGGTATGAATTTGCTACCAATGGTATTTTGGTACCATTGGTATCTCTGCAAAACAATAATAATCGAACCTAAAGCTGAAACATTAGCATAGCAGTGACGGAAAATCTTCCATTCTGGAAATACCTCAAGGGGGGCACTTGAGAATACCCCAACATTTAACGAGATATCAAATGGTATGAATTTGCTACCAATGGTATTTTGGTACCATTGGTATCTCTACAAAACAATAATAATCGAACCTAAAGCTGAAACATTATCATGGCAGTGACGGGCCCATTCATCCATGCAGAAATACGTCAAGTGACACACATCTATGGACAACATAGCACTTGAGAATATCCCGATATTAAATGAGTTCTGATGGAGCTACATCTGAGTTCGAGTTCCTGTACTATCATCCGGGCTGGTGCTGAATAGAAGAACACTATAACTCCGTCCTCTACCAAGGATGCTTCATTATCTGTCAGTTATCAGACAAACCAAGCCTGAACTAGACCCTAGCATTAACGTTCAATTCCCGTTGACTCCAAACAGGCTATTTGACTCTTCAAGAGCCCAATAGAGAAGGAAGTGGTTACAAGGTTGGCTGACAAATCACTCTACTCCTGACAAATAAGTCTACTTAAGCATTCCTTCTCTGTTGTTTAACATTTTTATGCAAGCTGAGATTGGGAGAAAATAAAAATAAAAGTCACAAGGAGCAAGATCAGGTGAATAGGGAGGTTTTTTCAGTACGGTAATTTTCTTCTTGGCCACAGGATGCTCACATGATATCAAAAAAGTTATATAACTGATCTGCTTATCCCTCTTTCGCTCATAGTTGACACATCAAGAGAATACCTGTCCCCGTTACTTTTTGGACCTACCTGCTACATGTGAACTTGCGTTTGTGCGCATTCACTGCACAGGCAGGGATCGTCCGCTTGTTGTCGTCGTTCGAATTCGGTGCTTTAGTGGAAAGCCCTATTCAAAGTATTCGATTTACTAGATGATATAAAGTAAATTATAAATTATCAACAGAAAGCTGTTTCGTTGGTATTACAAGCCCAGCAATGCGGTGTAAGCATACCAGCACACTAACACCGAGAATAAGGAACCGAGCCGAATAAAGCCAGCAGATCTTGCACCAACACATGTCTCAATATCCTTTCATATAGATCTTTATTACAAAAATCTAAATAAATAAATGCGAAAGCTTTTAAATTAATCACTCCTATATTACCATCGAAACGGGTTACTGTTATTTAACTCAATAATGAAACATAATATTTTGAAATACTCTATATATACTACCGAAGAACGATCCAAAGATGATCATTTGAATGCCTAAATTGCATAAAACATTTGTAAACAGTTCATAATAAATTAATGTTTGATGTTATACATTTGTAATTTTATTGTACTATTTTGTCTTTATATATGCAATAGTTTCGTCGATATTAACAGTAATTAATTAAAATGCTTTAATAAAGGTGATCATTTGAATGCCTAAATTGCATAACACATTTTTAAACAGTTCATAATAAATTAATGTTTGGTGTTATACAGTTGTAATTTTATTGTTCTATTTTGTCTTTATATATGCAATAGTTTCGTCGATATTAACAGTAATTAATTAAAATGCTTTAATAAAGATGATCATTTGAATGCCTAAATTGCATAACACATTTGTAAACAGTTCATAATAAATTAATGTTTGGTGTTATACATTTATAATTTTATTGTTCTATTTTGTCTCTATATATGCAATAGTCTCGTCGATATTAACAGTAGTAAATGAAAATGATTTTATAAAACAAATAAATAACTTACTGAAACACTTTTTAAAGGAAGCTAGCATCGCTCGCTAGAATTCTTACCGACAAGAAAAAAACGAGAAAAGAGAAGGGAAGGATAACGGGTGGGTTTGTGTATGGCGAGTTACTTTGCTCACTTTCTCTCTTCCTCGCTAGTTTCTTTTCTACTCACCCGTTAACGGCGCCATATTTTTTGTAATTCCAAATGTATTCCATGATAAATGCCAGTATACTGAAATCATTTGCCCTTAATAGGGTAAGATGAAAATTCATATACACTAAATGTACAAAAGCAAGAAAATTCCCAAATGTTTACACTTTTATTGTCATTAAGGGTATGCGAGCACAACAATGCTATGTATTTTACTGGTAGGAATTTTTCTTCAGCGCACCTCACACACTTCATCCACTCACGCATAGAGATTCATACTGTACTGATGTGATAATGAAATGGCTTGGTTGATATGTAGTCATACCCTTAATGACAATAAAAGTGTAAACATTTGGGAATTTCCTTGCCTTTGTACATTTAGTGTATATGAATTTTCATCTTAACCTGGCATTTATCATGGAATGTCACTACTTTTGTAAAGGCTATGCCTCAAGACAATGCTATTTTTAAAGTTTTTTTTTGAATTTTCTGGAAAACTAAGGTATATGGTAAACTGACATTAAAATGCCATCAACTAGAACCTAGAACCTCTATCTCTGCCAAAAATCAGCTGAATCCATCAAATAGTTGATGAGATACAGGGTGGCACATACATACGTACGTACACACGGATAACACAAAATCATGACTGACCTTTCTGGATCTCTGGGTTGCCTTGACTAATGATGCTTAAATTCGACACACTTATAGAACATATCAAATAAAAAATGTGTGCACAGTTTTAAATAATTTGGTTTATTGGTTTTTGAGTTATGACTGATCAAAGAAATGAGATTTCTAGCATAGGTAGTTTTTGAGTGTATTAAGGGATAGAGCACTATCGCGCCTCCCTTGATTTGTTCTTTCATATGATTTAATTAAAAAAATAATAAATTTGTATACAAATTACCAAGATTTTAATGTATATCATGTATTTTTCATAAGAAAAACATCGAAAGTTTAAGTCTTGTGTTTGCAAGAAATTCAGGAATGTATTTGAAAATTTAGTATCAAATATTTCAAGTTCCAAAATTTGCGAAGCGATTGCGAGCTGATGAAGCCAGTTAGTAATTAATAAATGTTGCAACACTTGTGGATCATTCATTTCTTTTTCTTTGTAAATATATATATGACATTGCCGCATGCAACCTCACTTTCTCGCTACTACTTCCTAGCTAAACATGCTATGTCATATATAATGCGATAGATAGATAGATAATACCCATGTCTATGTAAGTATATTATTAATAATAAAGATAATATCAAATTATATTTTTTAAATATCTTACCTACGTACGACGTCCTTTCGTGCTTACGGTTCTCATCAGTGCACACACACACATATAAATATATATAGATCTGTATATATATATATATATATATATATATATATATATATATATATATATATATAATATTGATAAATTAACCTATTCAAGAGGTCTCTGTGAACTGGGTTCGCACCCTGTGACCGTCTGAGATTGTTATTTCCCTGCACTGATGAGAACCGTAAGCACGAAAGGACGTCGTACGTAGGTAAGATATTTAAAAAATATAATTTGATATTATCTTTATTATTATTATTATTATTATTATTATCATTATTATATATATATATATATATATATATATATATATATATATATATAGAGAGAGAGAGAGAGAGAGAGAGAGAGAGAACAAGCTATTCTTTGAAATGGCCGAGACTCTGCCAGTCTGATTTTTGTATGTATAAGTTCATATTCAAAAGTCAAGGGAGAAAACTCTTCTTCTTCTTCTTTTTATGGCCAATTGCAACTAAAATGGCTGAAGGTCGGATTCTTAATAAGAAATATTTCCCCAAAATTAGCTCGGATTGTGGGTGTCGACGCTGTGATATTTAATTGGTTTCCGTAAACCTGGCGCCTTAATTTGCGTGCAAAGCATCTTGGGAAATTATCTCTGCAATATTGTCGCCAAAGTATTGGCAAGACGAGCAATAAACACACACATATATACATATATATATATATATATATATATATATATATATATATATATATATATATATATATTTGGATATATAGTTTTATCCTAATGACAAAAATTAATTCTTAAATCAATTTTCTTTGTTGTAATGACAGAAATTGTCGATGGTTTTACAATCGTTTCGCAACGTGCATGATAATACAATCTTAAGTAATTACATGCTGTTCTTCAGAAACCTCAATAAAAACGTTTATAAAAATGTTACATTATGCAAAAAAAAACGAATAGAAAGAGAAAACAGTCAAAACTCACGCGAACTCTCCCCCATCCCCCCGTTACAAAGATTGCAACATTCAGATCAAGACGCCATTTTAAAATTAACCGTACGGAGCTAATTTGTTTTAGACAATCATAAGAAAACAATAACAAAGAAAAAAGATTGAAACGGAAAGTGATTAAATATAGTTTGAAATTAAATTGTGCAATTACTATTATCATATGTGAGATCATTTTGGAGAAAAAAAATTCGAAAATACGGTTTATGGAACTAGACGATTCAAGCATCATCAACAATTAAACTATTTTTAAATAATACTTAGTACGATTAGGGCATATATAGTCATACAGTCCGCCCCTATTAACTCGGAACCTTTCCTAAATAGGACACTTGAGCGCATTCACCGGTGATCTATGAACTCCATTCTTCAATTTATCAACATTCCGTAAGTCGCTGATGATTTAAGATGGATTGTAACATCGGTCTTTAATAAACAGTAAAAGGTGAATCCATGTCAATAATACCATGGTACGTCTTTGAAATGTGTAACGTATAGTTTTTAAATAAATAATTTGGCGCTTGTTCGTAATACTCAACCACCCATTTTTCTCACCTTTTTTACAAACCAATTTTTTTTATTTTTTAGGTGTACAATTACCTATCATGTCGCTAGAGAATTCCGTGTTTTATGGAATGTTTTTCAAGTAATTTAGATTTTAAGAGAGGGGATAAGTTTCCAATAAATAATTTTTTTCAAGTATTTTAGATTTTAGGAGGGGATAAGTTTCCATTAAACATTTTTTTTCAAGTATTTTAGATTTTAGGAGGGGGATCAGTTTCCAATAAATAATTTTTTTTCAAGTCTTTTAGATTTTAAGAGAGGGGATAAGTTTCCAATAAATATTTTTTTTTCAAGTAATTTAGATTTTAGGAGGGGGATCAGTTTCCAATAAATATTTTTTTTTCAAGTCTTTTAGATTTTGAGAGAGGAGATAAGTTTCCAATAAATCATTTTTTTTTTCAAGTATTTTAGATTTTAGGAGGGGGATCAGTTTCCAATAATTTTCTTTTTCAAGTAATTTAGATTTTAAGAGAGGGGATCAGTTTCCAATAAATAATTTTTTTTCAAGGTTTTAGATTTTAAGAGAGGTGATCAATTTCCTATTAAACACTTTTTACACCTGTCAGTATTCTATATTTATAACAAACCACTATCCGCCCATGCATGGAGTATTGTTGCACCATCTATTAGTCACTCACTCCTAGACAGGATCCAAAATGGAGTCGATAATTTTATTGGTCACTTACTATCCACCAAGCTTCATCCCCTGTCCCATCACCGCAACGTTGCATCCATGTGCTTGTTTTACAAGTACTTCAATGGAATGTGCTCCAATGAACGGACTACTCCGGTGACCCCTCAATGTAAATACACACGAAAAACCTGACAATCAGTTAAGTCCCATCCATTCACTATGGAGGCCCCCAGATGCCGGATGGCTTTCTTCTCGAATAGGTTCTACCCTCGAGTTGTAAGCCTTTGGAACTCCTTTCCTGCTCCCTGTTTCTCTGACTCCATCGACATGCAGAAATTTAAGTGTAATGTGAACAAATATCTTGCTGCACAACTCCTCACTTTGGTTGCCCCCATTTATAATTCCTGACCCCTAATCCACAGTAGCCCCTTACGTATCAATGGCAATGTGCCTTGTCTGGGGTTAATTCAAGTTTGTTTTTTTTGTAATTGGTTAAATTAATAATTTAATAACCAAACGATACAGTAATACTTAAATTTAATTTTTAAAATGGTATGTAATAATAAAATTATTATCATTTAGTAAAACACAAAAGGAGAAGTAAGTCGTTAGACTGCATCTCTTCGCTTGACAACGTAAGGATGGGCAAAAGACTTATGTGGGTCTTACTTCTCCATATTGTATGATGTATTCCCGAAGTTACACCATAAAACCCTTGATGACTTCCAAACTATTAATCTGATCAGGCTTTTGTATCTCGGTTACTCGTACCAAAGAACATAAAATCCATACATAAAATCCATACATAAAATCCATACATAAAATTCATACATAAAATCCATACATAAAATCCATACATAAAATCCATACATAAAATCCATACATAAAATTCATACATAAAATCCATACATAAAATCCATACATAAAATCCATACATAAAATCCATACATAAAATTCATACATAAAATCCATACATAAAATCCATACATAAAATCCATACATAAAATCCATACATAAAATTCATACATAAAATCCATACATACAATCCATACATAAAATCCATACATAAAATCCATACATAAAATCCATACATAAAATCCATACATAAAATTCATACATAAAATCCATACATAAAATCCATACATAAAATCCATACATAAAATTTGGAAAAATAGAAAGTTGAAAGTCCGTCAAAATTTCGGCCCTAGAAGAACTTTGTAAAGGTCAAGGAGAAATGTCATGTTAAAGATAATATAAGATTCGGGACTTCATTGGCTACAATATGGACCAAGTCGTGAGTTTCCACGATGAAGTGAACCAAAGCTATTTATCTACCTCCCACAGCAGTAAGATGTGACACAAGGTCGGGTAGTGGGATTTGATAAACCAGCGCCCGAGAAAGTGGGCGCTCTGTCCATTATAAATTGCCTGGGCAGCCCCGTCGGCATTCCCCTGTAGGGACACCTCAGGCAGTAAGCAATAAACTTACTCCTCCCCAAAGAGGGGAGGCAAAGCCTGGGAGGGTGGACCTCCTAGAACTTCACAGGACAGACCAATAGACCAGCGTAAATCAAGCCCCAAAAGCCAAGACAATACCGGTCTCTGAGGTGCAGTATCCATCGGAACAGATACTACACTTTGATCTTGGCCAAAAGTCCAAGAAACCGAAAGTTATCACTTTTACCTTCTTTGTAACCATGATTTTAACCTTTGACCTAGATATCTAAAAATGTAATCCGTTCTATGTTAGAAAATGATTGATATTTTGACCAAGTTTGGTGACGATTGGTCAAGCGATGTGGACACTAAGCTGTACACAAACAAACAAACTCGATTGAAAACATAACCTCCTTAACAGGTAAAAACTGCGAAATGTAACTGAAAGCTAAAAAAAAAAAAGTCCCGGGCAATGCCGGATAGGTATAGCTAGTATGTAAATAATTGAGGAACTGGTTCTGCGAACTTGTAAAACTTTAGTAAGCAATTCGATAGAACTGGCGGGAACCGGCTGAGAATCGCCGTTGCTCAAGTACATGTCCAATCGGGTTGGAATCTTTTAAATTAAAATCTTTATACATTTAGACACCCGTGCTTAATATTAATATATATCTTCCCTTCTTTATTTCTTTCCCCCTCTATCTTTCTGTATGTATCTCTCTCTCTTTCTCTGTCTCTGTCTCTCTCTCCCTCTATCTCTCTGTCTCTTCCGCGCTTTGTATACAATTATATATATATATATATATATATATATATATATATATATATATATATATATACATACAATTATATATATATATATATATATATATATTGATATGTATATTGTATATATATGCATATATATGTATATATATATATTGATATGTATATAAATATGCATATATATGTATATATAAATCTATATGTATATATATGCATATATATATATATATATATATATATATATAATATATATTGTCTGCGGTTTTGTGCGGCCAAGATCAATAAGGGATTTGATGTATGATTGATAAGCGGCACGATGGAAGTGATCACCTTAATACCATAATGCCGCCATCGACCGATGTCGGGTCGGATTTAGGTAGGAGGGGAAAGTGGAGGAGAAATTCCACTCTTTGCAAACGCCACTCATTGTAGGACGTTTTACAATCGACTGTCTTCAATCTTCGCTTTTTCCCCGTCACAAAACTTTTTTTCTATTCAGAAAAGTACCTAAAGTATATATATATATATATATATATATATATATATATATATATATATAAAGAGAAACAGAGATAAACAAACAGACGGAGATAGGGGGTGTGAGAGTTTTTACTTTACATCTATTTTAAATCCTGCTCTCCCTTTCCCTTTCTCTCTATCTATCTATTTCACTCTCTCTCTCTCTCTCTCTTTCTCTCTCTCTCTATCTCTATGTAAATATATAAATTTAGTAAATGTACCGAATTATACCCCGTCACATAACTTTTCTGTTTTTATTTATTTTTAGAAAAGTACTTAATGTATATATATATATAGAGAGAGATAGAGAGAGAGTGAGAGAGATGTTACTTTACATCTATTTTAAATCCTGCTTTCTCCTTCTTTCTCTCTCCCTCTCTCTCTCTCTCTCTCTCTCTCTCTCTATATATATATATATATATATATATATATATATATATATATATATATATATATATTAA
>OY744554.1:13558983-13561483 GCA_963556195.1 Sepiola atlantica | reverse complement strand
TAATCGCCTGATGCGCCCATTACCGGGAATGCCGTGTATGTTTTGATAATTTGGCACCTCTAATGTGTATGGGTTTGGTGTCAGTGGGTTTGAGAAATAAAGACGATAGTTATGATCTTGTAAAAAGTGAATTTTTTTCATTTATATTTTTAAAATTTTCTTTGCTAGCCAATTTCGGGGTCTGACTACTTTTGAGAAGAATGTCATTTTCAGTTGAAATTGCAATGGTTAACTCGCGTAGGCTACTTTTTAAAATGGAAATCGCTCCAGGAGACCTATTGACCTTATTCTTGAAAACACCAAGATTATAGGTAGAAAAAAAAACAGTCAGCAGGAAGAGAGTTCCACAAGCCTGCGGTTCTTGGAAAGAAGCTACTGGAATAGGAAGCTTTATTACAATGAGGTATCAAGACAGCGAATTGATGGAGACTACTAGACCAGCGCGTCAAACGAGCTGGAACAAAAGAAGCGGGGTATAGATCACATAATTCTAGAAAAACACATGCCATAATAGTATTTATAGAAAAGACTGAGACTAGCTGCATCACGTCTATGAGTGAGGGGGTGTAGAGAAGAAGAAAGGGTAGGGCTTATCAAGAATCCTCAAATGGGACAGAGGTTCATCATCCCAAATGTGTGTGTGTGTGTGTGTGTGTGTGGATGTATATATTTAAAACATCGTTATTTGGTTTCTTAACTTCTAATTTCTAAATGTAATCAAATACGAAACGATGTTTCTAAAGGCCAACAGTTTATTTAATTAACCAATAACGCACGTAGTCACTTATGGCATACGAACATTCAGACCAATCGTTATAAACAACTCAACGGACTACTATCCACAAGAGATTTATATATCTCCGACAGGAAAGTTGATTATCAAAAAAAAAAAAGAAAATGTCTAAACTTTAGAAAGGCGTTCATGTCTCTAAGGCAAATAAAGTATGCATTTTGAAGAAAGAACATCGTTATTTGGCTTTCTAATTTTTTATGTTATAATTTAAATATGAAACTATGTTTCTAAATGCCAATATTTTATTTCCGTTTTATGGATACGTCCGCTCCTTAATACATAAATATACCTTGATTCTCTTTTTTTCACCGTAGTTGTTAGATACCCCGCCTTGTTCTAGGGGGTCAGAGAGAATGTCTTTTCCGTTGCTGAAACGTTGCTGGACGGAGGAATGGCAGGCAGCAGATAAATCAAGGTTGCACAGATTTGTGGAGGATCCGGATAACCTACCAGGCATGGACCTCCCTCGCCGGCAGTGGACAATGCTCAACTGCCTCAGGACAGGTGTCGGCCGTTTCGCCGCGACCATGAAAGGATGGGGACTCAGGGACTCGGCTGTCTGCGACTGTGGTCACTCTGAAACAAACAGTAGACCACATCATCGAGTCATGCCTTAAACATCGACCACCCAACGGCGAATCCGGCATAGCTGCGCTAGACAACAAAACATTAGCATGGCTTTTCTCAATCAAGCTGGTGATCTAACAGTGAGATGCTGTGAAGCAAACGAAAGAAAAAGAAGAGAGAGAATGTAAAAGTTGACTTGGGTCTGAGGTTCGAATCGTTTGACCGGTTATAAAATCACCCTCCACACTGATGATTCCCCAAAAAGGATGAAACATCTGTGTATGTGGATAAGAATTTTTTTAAATATTCATCATAATACTTTTTATATTCCACTTAATGCAAGGACGAGCCCTTTAAGAGAATTGAAAACAGTTTGTAAAAATTAATGCGTAATGCGATGCTCCATCTGATTGTTGAACACTGTTATGGCAGCTTGCTAGATATGTCCGCTTGTAAAGACATAAATAGATTTTAATTGTTTTCTTCCTCTTTGGCTGTTGGGTTTTCCGCATTGATATAGAAGTTCAGACTAAAAAAGTTCAATGGTGACTTGGGTCTGAGGTTCGAATCGAGTCATCCTCCACACTGATGATTCCCCCCAAAAGAATGAAATATACGTGTATGTGTATGTGAATAAAAATGAAACAAATATTAATCATAATATTGTTTATAGCTCCCTTAATGCTTAGGACGAGCTCTTTAAGAGAATTATAATTAGGCTGTCTAATTTAATGTGTAATGCGACGTTCCGCCGAAATCGGTGAACACTGTCTGACAGCCTTCTAGATATGACCGCTTATAAAGACATGAATAGATCCTTATTTACTTCCTTTCATCGGGGTTGTTAGGTTGGTCGCATGGTTCTAGCGGTTCAGACAAAAAATGAAAGTTGACTTTAGTCTGAGGCTCGAATCGTGTGACCGGCAGAAAAATCACTCTCTACACTGATGATTTCTGGAAATTGATAAAACACATGTGTATGTGATTAAGAATTTTCAAATATTTATCATAATAAATATATATATATATATATATATATATATATATATATATATATATATATATATATATATATATATATAATTATTTCCACAATCAGACAACGCCGCAGCCCACAACCTATGAAAAGAAACAAACCGG
>OY744554.1:13536483-13553983 GCA_963556195.1 Sepiola atlantica | reverse complement strand
TAGATAATAAACAAAACAAATATTATATATATATATATATATATATTTATTTATTCTGGTACAGAAAAATTAGTACAACATTCGTACCGTCGGTTTCAAGCACGGAAGGTCTTACCCATCCGGCTCTCTTCAGCTTCTGTTGTCATCTGTTTTGGAAATGTGAGGTCACATGACACTCTTGTTGGGACGCGTTATTTGCTCAGTGTGTTGTGTGTGTTTGTTTAAATTTGAATTTAGTGTAATAAGACCGTTGAGATTTAAAACACGAGGGAATTCAAGATTAAAAGGAATAAAAAAGGGGGGTAAAAAATAAAAAAATATATATGAAAAAATATATATATATATAAATAAATATAAAAAAACATATATATATAAAAAATATATATATATAAAAACATTTCAATACTAAGAATAAAAGAATAAAAAAAGAGAAAGAGTATAAAAAGGTATAAAAAAGAATTAAAAAATACTTAAAAAATATAGAGAATAAAAATGTAGAGAATAAAAAAGAGTGAGAAAGAAAGACTAAAAATAGAAAGAATAAAAAGAATAAAAATATAATAAATAAAAATAAATTAAAAATAAATTTAAAGATTAAAAAATAATAATAATAATAATAAAAATTAAAATTAAAAATTAAAAATTAAAAATTAAAAATTAAAAATTAAAAATTAAAGATTAAAAACAAAAATAAAGAAAGGGTTTCTCTGAAATTCCCGTGAGCCAAATTATGAATTTGTATCATTAGCCGTTATATTTTTGAAGGTATGCGTTCTAAAAAACCGTTAATGTGTAAGAATCTTTTTCCCATATTGGAGTGATTTTAATGAAGAAATTCGGATCTAAGGGAGGTAACTTAGTTGGAAATATGAAATATTTGAGTTTGTTAAAATGGGTTTGTAGATTAATCTAGTGGCTGATAAATAAATTAAATATTTTTGCATTTTTGTATTTTGGTGAAAGTCGAAGTTTTTGCTCTTGGAATTTATGTGGATATAGTTTGTTTAAATGGATTTGTAGAGTAATCTAGTTACTGATAAATAAATTAAATATTTTTGTATTTTTGTGAAGGTCGGAGTTTTTGCTCTTGAAGTTTAAGTGGATATAGGTTGATGAGGTATTTGTTCGTTTTTATTGTGTTTATATTAGTAGAGGGGGGGGGGGTAGTTAGACATTATGTGAATCGGTCAGACCAGTTTATAAGCAATGCTTGTCTCTTGTGGACGCACCCCCTGAATATTTCATCGCGGATATTTAAACAGGCTGTATTCGGATCGATGATGGCCTTTGAAATGTGGTATTTTTCAGCGTCACATAGAGGACATCTGTTTATGGCTGGAGAGAAGGATGGTTTTCTCTCAATTATTTTCCATTTGATGGTGAAGGGTGTATTTTCTTCTTTAAGCAGCCATATTCGGGTCGCGAGTGCCGTATTAGCCTTGTTTTTGTATCTGAAGGAGTTTCTGTGTGCGTATAGCCTTTGTTTGAAGTTTCCCTTCGTCATCCCAATATATTTTTCTGCATTACTGGTATTCTGGTCTGTGACGGTTGCTTCATATATGATTGAATTGATTTTGCAATTTCCCTCCAGGGGGCAGTTGTTTTTGTCTTGGCATGAGCAGCCTGCGTTTGTAAACAACTGCCCCCTGGAGGGAAATTGCAAAAAAAAGTTCCGCAGCCGGGAATCCATCGAAAAATAGCTCTATCCATGGAAATTACCCTGACGCAAAGCACACAGAAAGAGAGAGGAATAAATATTTGAAGAAAAAATGTCTGAAGTAATTAGACATTTTTTTGTTAAAATGGTTTGATTTTAGATTAAATAATACCAATGTATATATATATATATAATAAATACCAATATATATATATACATACATATATATATATATATATATATATATATATATATATATGTGTGTGTGTGTGTGTGAGTTCTTATTAAAAAATATGTTTAAGTGTATACTCCTTATAATATCCGAAAATGTATCAAATTGCAAGCTCAATAAGGTTGTATTACAAGCTTCAGAGCATATTTACTTCATAATTACATTTAAATACTTTTTCTTACGCACGTTTCACAGCAAAGTCAAGAGAAATGTATAGTCGTTAGTTTAATTTAGCTGATCATCAGAGCAATAGTTCATTTGATGGTAATAGGAAAACATATTTTCCCAAAAAAGAAGACATAAAAAGTTTAAGAACAAGTCTTGTTAGAAAATAACAGCAAGTCAACATACATGAAAAAAACTCACTTGAAAAAGTGTCACAAAACTCCAGATTCCCCCTAAAAAAACATTGCTTTCAAAATTTGAAACGACTTTTCAGACTGTAACCTATAATCAAACTGAAATATGAAAATATAGACATTGAAACAATAAATGAAATAATGGTGTTGGATTCATTTTTCGTATGATCATTGTAATGCACATATAAAGTATATATATATATATATATATACATATATATATATATATATATATATATATATATATATATATACATATATATATACATATATATATATATATATATATATATATATATACATATGAAAAAAGGAAAACCAAAAAATGGATGTTTTTTATGTGTACATCAACGTTTCGTCTTTATTTATAAGACTTCATCAGGATGATAAAATAGAGAAAAAATGTAATGCAAGTACAGATACATGTAGGGTAGACATATTGGGAGGAAAAATAAAATGAAATAATGGCCCCTACTGGGTGGACGTCCGTGCTTGTTGGAAAAATAGAAATGAATGTTGAAGAAAATGAGTGGGGAAAAAATGGAAGGATGGGGTGAGCAAGGACTACTGTGGCTGGTGGTAAGAGAAAGAGGTGGGGGATGAGCAGGGGTAAAGTGGAAGGCAGAGAGGGAGTGGAGGAAGAAGGGGGAGGGAGGTGTTTGACCAAATGGCTGCGGTCAAGATAGAAGGGGAAAAGTAAGTTGGAATGTTTGTGGTCGGATTACCTTCATCCTTCTCTTCCCATATATATATATATATATATATATATATATATATATATATATATATATATATATATACACACATCTATACACACATTAAGTATTAAAGGTTTTTAATACCTACAGACGACGTCGTGTCGGGTTTTCTTATCCTCATCAGTGCAACAGGATGACAAGGATCTTGTAATTTCAAACGGGGCACTACTATCGGGGCTAATAAATCTGAATTTGACAGGTTGCGCAGAAGCAACCAGGGGTTTTTACCCCGCCTAATAAATCGGTATCGTCCGGGCCTTCGAATCTGGATTTACGCCGGTCTAATGGTTGTCGGTTCTGTGCAGTTCTAGGGGGTGCACCTTCCCAGGTTTGGCCTCCCCTCTATGGGGAGGAGTAAGTTTATTGCTTACTGCCTGAGGCGCGCCTACCGAGGAATACCGACGGGGCTGCCCAGCCAATTTTTAAACAGCAAGAATGCTCAAATTCTCGAGCGCTGGTTTTGTCCCACTTTCCCGACCTTGTGTCACATCTTACCTTGTGGGAGGAAGATAAATAGAATCGACTGAACTTTATTCTATCGTCTCCCAAGTAAAACACTCACAACCAAAACTCGTCTAGCTACAACCACTGTCAATTAATTTCCGTTCTCCGTGTATGTACTTAGAATTAAACGGAACTTTCATGGGAAGAGTTTCTTTGCTAGAACGGCACGTCTGTGGAACACGATACCGCGGGGCTGCTTCCCGACTGACTATCGCATTGACTTTTTCAAGTCTAATGTAAACAAATTCTTGTTGAATCGTCTTCATAAATAATCAGTTTCTTTGCCAGTTACACCCATCGTTACAAACCTCCTCGGTGCCTTACCCTCAACCTGCCCTACCCAAATAACCCTTACCCTCAACCTGCCCTACACAATAACCCTTACACCCTCAAGTTGCATATAAACTTTTATAAGAGGTGATAAGCCATGAGCGGTTATTTGTCTTGAGCAATTCGTAATTGTATTCTTAGTATTGCCCGCATTATATATATATATATATATATATATATATATATATATATATATATATATATATATATATATATATATATATATATGTATATGTATATATATAGTCTAAAGAAGCTTTGAGTTATTTTAAACAAAAAGACAAAAAAAGGAAAATGCAGTTTAAATTCCCAGAGAAACTAACTAAATCCAAAATAGTGTAGACTTAACATTTGTTGGAAAATTCATAAATAAATAAAAATATATAATAGTAAGTAAATAAAATAAAAAGGGGGATTAAGTATCTAACAGTGAAACAAAAGCAGGAGACCTTAACGTAAGCATCTAATATTAACACGGGGATCATCAGCTGTTTACCATGTAACTGTTTCGGAGATTTAAAAACAGGACAGTTATATGCATGGCTCTCCAATGGTACAGATAAAACTACCATTTCCCCAATAATCAAGTGTCGAAATAATTCAGCTTAAAATGTTACTTATATATACATAAATAAATAATAATAAAATAATAATAATAATAATAATAATAATAATAATAATAATAATAATAATAATAATATACTACCCTTAAGACTACCGTGTGATATGGTAATTTGCATATCAAATAAAATTCTTTATAACAATAGTAATACTAGTAACAATAATAATAATAAAATACTATCTAAACACTACACCTACGAACCATTCTGCGATATGGTAGCTAGAAATAAAATTATATAGGAATTAAGGTTGCATTAAAAAAAAATAAATAAAAAAAAGCTTTATATATATATATATATGAATAGTGTGGCAGGTTATGTTGAAAAGAAATCAATAAAGTGCTCGAACGCAGAAACGTTAGAGCTAAATACAAATAACTTATTTTAAAAACTATACGTTACATACTTCAAAGTCGTACCGCGGTTTCATCTTCGGAGCACATTCCGTGGAAGTACTTGCAAAACAAGTACAGGTGTCTGAAATTGCGGCGATGGGACAGGGGCTGGACATTGGCAGAATGTGTGTGATCTATTAAGTTAAATATTCTTTTTTGCATCTTGTCCAAGAGGGAGAGACTAGTGTTCGGTACATCAGACCAGATGTGGCAACAATAATACATGCACGGTCGAATGGTGACTTCATAAATATATAGGATACTTTTTTTTTAAACGATGGGATCGTCCGATCGCCAAACATGCAACAGATTGATGTAGAAAGCACCGTGTAATTTCCACGGATCTCGGCAGGCATATTATTCTTGTTAGAAAATACTTCCTTGTACGAAACGTTTGCGAATGTTCCTTCTAAAAGACCCCGCCCTTTAGGAGATCTCCGCGACCCGACCGAGACGTGGGCTCTACCGAAAACTGACACTAAGTGTAATAACAGGTTTTCTGGTAAGCGAGTCAGAGATGGGCCCCCTGGGCGGCTTTTTTTGTGTCGGGCTAACGGAGGAGGTGGGGAAATGCTAATAGCTAACGCCAACGGTAAACGGATACGTCGAGGAGATGGTTTTTGTTAATTGGGTACGCCATGGTCCATGTAGCGCATAAACTGGGAATTACTGCCCCAGATTGGGGGGGGGGGGGGACAAAAAACTAGCAAGACAGATTTCAGATCGCTTGAGTCTAAAGAGACTTTCAATACAAGTTTATATCGCATTACAAACACACACAATATTCTGATACTCAATACACACACACACACCCACCACACACACACACACACACACACACAAATATATATATATATATATATATATATATATATATATATATATATATATATACCGAGGTCTTATATACGACATGAAAAGAAACTGGAATCTTAGGAAAATCTCCATCATACCAGTAATTATAGGAGCACCAGGACTAATGAAAAAGAATTTAAGAAGCTATCTGGCAAATATACCCGGTGAACCGAGTGCAAGAGAAGTACAACCAACTGCACTTAAAGGGACGGTTAGAATCTTTAAAAAAAAGATCTCTAGGCTGGAGTGTCTGAAATAGCCGGTGAATGTCTGGCATCCGGTAGGATGCTCCATCTCCAGCAAATACAGAAAGATAAGAAATATATATATATATATATATATATATATATATATATATATAGAATTATAAAAAGAAAAACTATACACACATTAAGGTTGTACACATAATAACTTATTTCGACCCCTTTAATTAGGTCTCCTCAGATGTATAGACAACCACGTCAAAAAAAAAGGGGTTTTTTTGATGTGGTTGTCTATACATCTGAGGAGACCTAATTAAAGGGGTCGAAATAAGTTATTATGTGTACAACCTTAATGTGTGTATAGTTTTTCTTTTTATAATTCTATTTTGCTCTGTTTAAATTACATTGAGCTCTGTTATTCAGATTCTCAACACAAAATTGAAATCTACACACTATATATATATATATATATATATATATATATATATATATATATATATATATATATAAATATATATATATATATAGTAAGTTATAAAAATATATTTATGGGAATTAAACTACACAGAGTCGTCCACGTTTCATCCATGTAGGGAATTGTCAGGTTAAGTGACGATTCTCTACATAGATGTAACACGGACGCCTCTGTGTAGTTTAATTGATATAAACATATTTTCATAACTTACTACCTTGTTCTACACCCGTTAATACTAGAAATCTATACATAATATATGTATATATGAAATAATATATATATATATATATATAGAGAGAGAGAGAGAGTAAGTATAGAAAAATGAATTTATAACATTATTTATTTATGTTTCAAGAATTCAAGATGAAAAGTGATTAGTTGTACGATCATTTCTAAGACGATTGAGAAACTTTTAATTTTTGATTTTTTCATTTCTTTAATCCCTGAAGTTCTCTTCTTGTATACTTACAAGTCTATTCTTTTGATTTAAATTACATATATATATATATATATATATATATATATATATATATATATATATATATATATATATATATATATATGTGGTTTTGTAAGATTCCTTAGCTTGTACGTCAATCAATCTCTTGTAATCGCTGTATTAGTTAGAATCCAAGAATTTATGCTAATCAAAATATTTTTGTATGGTTGTTTACCCTTAAAAAAACTGTTGCCCACCCCAACGGTTTTTTTTTTATAGTAATGGACATAAAAAGAAATAGTATTATATCTGATTGCGCCCCAGCAGTGTTGATCAGACACCACCACCCTTACTAGCAAAACAAAAGCGTTACGGATATTAAATCTATGTGTTCGCTCCAGATAATTTTTCTAACCTATTTTATTATTAAGAAAAATTCTCCTTGCATATGTTGCATATGTTGTTCGTCTTTTCTCGAGAATTTGTATTTGTATAGAGTTAGTATGAACACATTTCATTACTTATCGCCCTCCTTTTGTTATGTTTATTTTCATATATTTATATTAATATTTATTTCATTTGATAAAAGTTATATATATATATATATATATATATATATATATATATATATATATATATATATATTACTATATATGTACTATTTACATACTCAATTTCTTATATAGTTTTAGATTTGCGATACAGCTCTACTGTTCACAATTTAATTCTAACTTCTTTGGATATATCAACTGTTTTGTATTTTCAAACTCTTCATTATCATTAATATATACAAGGTCGTCAATAAATCGCCTGCAACCATGATAACTATAAGCTTTATATATATATGTATTTATTCATATATATATATATATATATATACATATATATATATATATATATATATATATAAATATATATATATATATAAATATATATATATATATATATATATATATGGTAAAATGAAAAAGGAAAACCAAAAACTGGATGTTTTTTAGTATACATCAACGTTTCGTCTTTATTTATAAGACTTCATCAGGATGATGATATAGGGAAAAGATATCATGCAAGCACAGATACATGTAGGGTAGACATGTTGGGAAGAAAAATAAAAATAAAATAAAATGAAAAATAATGGCAGCGTCTTGCTGGACGTCCGTACTTGTTTCATTCTCTAACAAGTACGGACGTCCAGCAAGACGCTGCCATTATTTTTCATTTTATTTTATTTTTATTTTTCTTCCCAACATGTCTACCCTACATGTATCTGTGCTTGCATGATATCTTTTCCCTATATCATCATCCTGATGAAGTCTTATAAATAAAGACGAAACGTTGATGTACACATAAAAAACATCCAGTTTTTGGTTTTCCTTTTTCATTTTACCATCACGTCGGATTACCTTCATCCTTCTCTTCCCATATATATATATATATATAAATATATACATATATATATATATAAATATATACATATATATATATATATATATATATATATATATATATATATATATATATATATATATATATATATATATATATATATATATATTATATATATATATATACAAGTATAATTTAAAATAACGGACATCTTGTGTCTGGATATTTTCTCTATGATCCTATCCGTTTATCTTATTAGATGCTTAGTTTCAGACGGAAACTGGCTGATAAAATTGCCAAAACTTCCCAAAGCGCTTTCGAACCCTTTAAGGTCCATCGTCAGTGGAGTAATGGTAACCAGGCATAGACCTAGGAGTGAATATATTTTATATTTAGGCGAGAAAAATAAAGGACTGTGTTTAATTTAAATGTATATTTAAGAACCTAATCAGAAAAACGGAAAGGATCATAGAAAAAATATCCAGACACAAGATGTCCGTTATTTTTAATGATACTTGTATAAAAGAAAAGATGCTGCCAAGATACACACACACACACACACACACATATATATATATATATATACATATACATATATATATATATATATATATATATATATATATATATATATATATATATACATATATATACATACATATATATATATATATATATATATATATATATATATATATATATATATATATATATGTATATATATATATAGCATGATATAAAATGAAATAATAAAATAAGGTGCAAATCAAATTTTATTAAAATTCAAAGTTTAGGTAAAGTATCTTTACGTCCTTAACTCATGAGTTTTCAAAGATAATTCTTCTCCTTAGAGGACCATTACCGCAGTGACATCACTGCAGGTGATAAATTACATTTGAAAATATATAAAAATATATGCAAAAATGCATAAAAGTATATAACACATCAAATATATCAGCCCAAAATATACTTTTGTTAAAGCTATAAAATCCAAGTCATACAATTTAAAACAAATTCAGGAAAGATATCCAAGAGGTTGATTGAAGATTGATCCAGGTAGTGAGTGACAGTCCAAAAATGAAAGAGTATACTGAGCTTCAGTTTTTATCCGGATGTTTCACTAATTAAAAGATATTAGTTGCCTCCTATATCTTCTGTTGGATCAACTTATATATATATATATATATATATATATATATATATATATATATATATATATATATATATATATATATATATGTATGCATATCTATGTAAATAGAGAGCAGTCCAAAAGTGTGCAGGATCGAAACATATTGGAATACCTATTTTAGTCTCTATTTGAAAATAACTCTCTTTAATAGATAAAGTATTGTCAGACTACTTTTGGTAAAATCTGCCTTACCATTTTTAGTCTTACACATAGTTATACATTTGTATATCATATATTATACCATACTCAGTATAATTCTTATAATTATATTTATAGTTAATTTTTCCATTAGTTTTATTTGAGTTGGAACTACAATATATATATATATATATATATATATATATATATATATATATATATATATATATATATAATATATGTAGAACTACAATATATATATATGTAGAACTATAATATATATATATATACAATATATATATATATATATTACCATTAACATTATTACAAATTGCGAATAATTTTCATTATTATAATTATCATTATTATCATTATTATTATTACAATTTTCATTATTATTATTATTATTATTATAATTTTTTTAATATTATTATCATTATTTTTTTTACGATTATTATTTTTATTATTTTTATTATTATTTTTATCATTTTTATCATTATTAATATTATTATAATTATTATAATTATTATCATTATTATTATTATTATTATTATTATTATTATTATTATTATTATTATTATTATTATTATTATTATTATTATTATTATTATTATTATTATTATTATTTTATTAACATTATTCCAAATTGCGAATAATTACTATTATTATTATCATTATTATCATTATTATTACTATTTTTATTATTATTATTAATAATATTAGTATTATTATTTTTACGATTATTATTATTATTATTATTATTATTATTATTATTATTATTATTATTATTATTATTATCATTATTATTATTATTAACATTAACACTATTATTTTTATACTTATTATTATTGCGACTGTTATTATATGGTTATTTTTATCATCATTAATAACTATTATTACTATTATCATTATTATTAATATCTTTATTACTTGCATTACTATCATCTTCATCGTCATAATCGTCTTTATTATTATCACTGCTACTATCATTATCATTATCATTATCATTACTATATTACCATTATTATTATTATTATTATTATTATTATTATTATTATTATTATTATTATTCATTTCATTATTATTATCACTACTACTATTAATATTACTAGTATTTTTTAAATTATTATTAGTAGTATCGGTATTATTACTAATACAAGTATTGTTATTTATCATTATTATTATTATTATTATTATTATTATTATTATTATTATTATTATTATTATTATTATTGTTATTATAATTATAATTATTTCAATCTTACTATTTTTATTATCATTATTATTATTATTATTATTATTATTATTATTTTAATTTTTAGTATTACTTTTATCACGGGGTCCGCTAAAAATATCATGTTTATAAACTTTGGTAGTTGTAACTATTTTAGTTATTATAATTATCGTAATAATTATTATATTTCCTAATTCCCAGCTGTCCTTGATTTTTAAAAATTAATAGGAATTAACAACAAAAAAATTAATAAAACAGCAAAGTAATAAAAAAAAATGAAATAAAAAAAATAAAAAAATAACCTAACAGGAATAGATATTAAAAGTGTTAAAACCCAGACACAAAAACTCACCTAAATCAATGCGGACTAGAAATTGTGTCTTCATGCTAACCTAGATATTAACCGTACATTTGACACGTCTAGACGATAGTTGCAATATTTCCCTTTCTCTCCCTTTTCCCTCTTTTCCTTCTCCTTCCATCTCCTTCCCTCTCCTTCCCTCTCCTTCCATCCCTCTATCCTAAACAAGTATTTTTATTTGTATTTTTTAAATGTTTATTTCTATTCTATATTATATTATTTTTTAATTTTTTTATTTCTATTCTACATTATATTATTTTTAAAATTTTTATTTCTATTCTATATTATATTATTTTTAAAATTTTTATTTTTATTCTATATTATATTATTTTTTCAATTTTGATTTCTATTCTATATTATATATTTTTAAAATTTTTATTTCTATTCTATATTATATTATTTTTAAAATTTTTATTTCTATTCTATATTATATTATTTTTTTTATTTTTTTTTTCTATTCTATATTATATTATTTATTAAATTTCTATTTCTATTCAATATTATATTATGTTTTTAAATTGTTATTTCTATTCAATATTATATTATTTTTTAAATTTGTATTTCTATTCTATATTATATTATTTTTGAAATTTTTATTTTCATTCTATATTATATTATTTTTTAAATTTTTATTTCTATTCTATATTATATTATTTTTTAAATTTTTATTTCTATACTATATTATATTATTTTTTAAATTTTTATTTCTATTCTATATTATATTATTTTTTAAAATTTTTATTTTTATTCTATATTATATTATTTTTTAAATTTTTATTTCTATTCTATATTATATTATTTTTTTAAATTGTTATTTCTATTCTATATTATATTATTTTTTACATTTTTATTTCTATTCTATATTATATTATTTTTTAAATTTTTATTTCTATTCTATATTATATTATTTTTTAAAATTTTTTATTTCTATTCTATATTATATTATTTTTTAAATTTTTATTTCTATTCTATATTATATTATTTTTTTAAATTTTTATTCCTATTCTATATTATATTATTTTTTAAATTTTTATTTCTATTCAATATTTTTTTTTTTTTTAAATTTTTATTTCTATTCTATATTATATTATTTTTTAAAATTTTTATTTCTATTCTATATTATATTATTTTTAAAAATTTTTATTTCTATTCTATATTATATTATTTTTTTATTTTAATCCGTCTCAAGACTGACCACGTGACTTTCCAAAATTTTAATTTCCCCCTATTCTTTTTTTTTCATTTCTTTCTAAACCATTTAATTCTCCCCCAATATTCCCTGAGGAAAGAATCGAATTTTAATTCTGCTTGATGCGATCTCAGTTTTTTACATCTGTAGATCGATAACATCGACATGCCAGTGTCGCAGATTTGTACGTGCCCGTATGAATAAAAATAATCATATACATGAAAGCTCTATTTTTATAAGCCCGGTTGAAATTCTTTGGATTCCTATCCTGTGGATGTTTACTTTATCTAGATTTTATATATATATATATATATATATATATATATATATATATATATATATATATATATATAGTTAATATATAAATATATATATATATATATATAGTTAATATATATATATATAGTTAATATATATATATATATATATATATATAGTTAATATATATATATATATATATAGTTAATATATATATGGTTTATATATATATATATATAGTTAATATATATATATATATAGTTAATATATATATATAGTTAATATATATAGTTAATATATATATATGTATGTATATATATATATATTTATATATTTATATGTATATGTATATGTATATGTATATGTATATATATATATATATAGCTGTAACAATTTTTAAATATTAAAGTGGTTTTGTATCTACGGAGATATCGTTTTGGGTTTTTTACCCTCATCAGTGCCGGAGTGGAGGTGGCAGGCGGTCGCATGCGATCAAACACATTTCGTAAATTAGGTCGAATCATGAGCCTAACATCTATTCCCACCCGGTCACAAGAATCGTAAAAGACAGTGATTAAAATTAACGTACATTTACCCGAGAGGCAGAGGAAAGCTTCATTGTTTTCGAGTTTTGATGCTCGAGCAGAATTTTCTATAATTGCTGGTGATAACAAACTTTTTAATTCCAAACGTATATATATATACATATATAAATATATATATATATATATATATATATATATATATATATATATATATATATATATATATATATATTCATATATATATATATTCATATATATATATATATATATATATATATATATATATATATATATATATTCATGTACATACATATTCATATATATATATATATATATATATATATATATATATATATTCATATGTCAATGCAAATATGTTTATGAACTTGAATGAATAACAAAATTGACTACAAACATTTTTACTCACACCATGCTAACAAAATAAAAAACATATAATAATCGGTTTCTTCCTACTGTAACTCAGAATTTGTAGCCTACAATATATGAAATATATATATATATATATGTATATGTATATATATATATGTATATGTATATATATATATATACATATGTATATATGTATATATATATATATATATATTTATATATGTATACATATATATATGTATATATGTATATATATATGTATATATATATATATATATTTATATATATATATTTGTATATATATATATATATATATATATATATATTTATATATATATATATGTATATATATATATATATATATATTTATATATATATATATATATATATATATATATATATATATATATACGTTTATATGAGAATTTAGAGTGTATTATAGTGTAAATAAATATCAATAAACTAATAGATGTATATAGTGATCGGGCACTTTATTGATTTATTTTCAACATAACCTGACAAACTATATATATATAAAATTTCAAAATAGTTTTTTAAAAAAAATAATCTAATAATAATACTCATTGTGTATCTGCTTACAATATTTCTCATTTCATTTCAAAAAATAAAATTTCAATATAAAATTAAAAATTCAAATTAATGTTCAAAATGTAATCGAATAAAATTTCAAAATGTATATTTTTAAATCCATCTAATAAAAATACACATTGTGTGTCAGCTTATAATAAGTCTCATGTGATTTAAAAAAAAAAAATTTCAAAACAAAATTTAAAATTCAAATAAAGTTTCTAAATTTCATCGAATAAAATTTCAAAATAAATTTTTAAAAAAATCATCTAATAATAATACTCATTGTGTATCTGCTTACAATATTTCTTATTTCATTTCAAAAAATAAAATTTCTAAATAAAATAAAAAATTCAACTAAATTTTCAAAATGTAATCGAATAAAATTTCAAAACAATTTTTTTTAAAAATCCATCTAATAATAATACTCATTGTGTGTCTGCTTATGATAATTCTCATTTCATTTCAAAAAATAGCATTTCAAAATAAAATTCAAAATTCAAATAATTTTCAAAATGTAATCGAATAAAATTTTTAAATAATTTTTTTTAATCCATCTAATAATAATACTCATTGTGTGTCTATTTAAAATAATTCTCATTTCATTTCTAAAAAATAAAATTTTAAAATAAAATAAGAAATTCAAATTAATTTTCAAAATGAAATTTCATCGGCAGCAAAATCATATTAAAATGGCAGCCATATTTCTTCTCAGTAGCAAATTTTCGAACTGGCAAAAATACTTCGATTATTAACGATTATAGAAAGCCTAAAAACAATTCGATATTGATTGAATTCACTTTAATTTAAATTATTCGGCGATATAATTTTTTCTTCAAAAGTTTAAAGACATTTATAACTTTGTTTTCTGTTTCTGTAGGTAACATCATTTTTATAAAATATTCACCTTTGTTGAAAGTTGGAAATACGCGTGTTTCGATTCGGAGTCAGGATAAAATATGAATCAATAATCAAGAGAAAGCGCTATTTAATTAAATTTGAAAATGTTTATGGTAGAATAAGTTTTAGTAATATTACCTTATGAGAAAATATTGTAAATACATATGTAAATTTAAGAATAGCAGTTATAAGTGTATATTTGTAAATATGAATTTATTAGAAGCTTAAAAGAAATGAATTATGTAAATTGCAAAACTCGCCTGGTGTCTGAGCAAGTTTTGGTAACAGTATATAAAGATGTTGAAAACGTCAAAGTGTAGTATCTGTTCCGATGGATACCGCACCTTATAGACCGGTATTGTCTTCGGGGCTTGATTCCGCCGGTCTATGGGTCTGTCCTGTGCAGTTCTAGGAGGTCCACCCTCCCAGGCTTCGCCTCCCCTCTTTGGGGAGGAGTAAGTTTATTGCTTACTGCCTGAGGCGCTCCTACCGGGGAATGCCGACTGGGCTGCCCAGGCAATTTTTAATGGCCAGAGTGCTCACCTTCTCGGGCGCTGGCTTTTCAAACCCCACTTTCCCGATCCAAGCTTGGGTCACATCTTACTTGTGGGCGTAAGATAAAACTGGCCTTGTGCGTAACTCCTGTAGCGGAGTAAATAAAATGTTAAGTAACATTATATTATATTAAGTAAGATTCTTAACACGATGTGTGTTCGGATCGCAGTCTCGTCTTGACATTTCTTTCTACTTTATTTTTATGTTATTTAATCTAAATAAAGTAATTGATAGTTTCCTAATTCAAAGGTATACAAAGATTATGGACGCTGACTTAAATAGTAATAACCATCCCCCCCCTCTCTTACGTTTACAAAAATTCTCGCTGACGGACAGACAAACAGACAAACAGACAGACAGAGAAGTATTCCGTTTGAATAAATAACGCTTATAGAAAGCTAAAAACAATTCGATATTTCAAAAAAAATATTTTAAAACTTTAAATTTTTCGGTCATATTTTTGGCGAAGCTTTTCGCTCTTTGCTGAGATTGAACCCTGCACGTTTTATTAACAGACAAACTTTTTACCCATTACATTTTCGGCAGCAGCTAAGTGGTTTTATTTATCTTTACAATTTTACAACTACATCAGAGTATAGTAAATTTTCTTTATAAAATTAGATATGGCACAAGGACAACATTGGGTGGGGTATGAAGGAGGTCCGTTGTCGCTATCTTGGTCTATTCTCTAAACTAGTTTCAGTCACCAAAATACCACATTTACTCTATGGGTAAAACCTACTAAAACGTATCTCATATGGTTTGACTTCTTTTTTTTTCACAAAAAAATATCTGTACACATTAATCGTTTGGGGATCGGGGTGGGCTAAAGAACTACAGAAATTGCTGAAAAATAAAATGCTAAAGGGGTGGTTAGTAGGGCCCCTCCCAAATCTATCGAGTTATAAGGTGATAACTGTTTTTCGGGCTGTTTCAAGATCGGAAAACAAGCAAAACAGTTTCTAAGTGGGGATAAAAATGGTGGAATATTGGGGAATAAAAAAGGGATCAGCTGGATGGTATTCAGGGGCATTGATTTTGTAATGTCCTCCAAGATAAATGCTATTTGGAGGGGCGGAGACGGGACAAAATAAATATGGAGAGTCGGAATCTCGGAGGATCTCTAATACCAAAATTTACGAAGGTAAGTGATATGGTTATATTACAAATCAAAAACAACCGAGAGTTCTCTATTTTTTTACGTACTGCTATATGTGCACGCATAATGGCGCATAGTGTTTTTGGGTGAGGCTTTTCGCTATCTGAATGCTTCTAGTTACTCATGAAATATTTTGAGAAAAATAAGACGTTGGGGGGTACATACTTCGGACAGGACCCCCTATCTGAGAAAGGACACCTGGTTTTCAAAGCGTGCTACCAACACTGACCTTTGCCTTAAGAGAAGCGCAACGGGGTTGACAGGGGTTCACATTAGGAGACGAAGGGAAAAGAGCAGACGCACACAATTCAGTGTGTCACACAATATGTCAAATTAATTTATGAATTGGAAACATTTTTAGAAAGTATCTATTTAAATGTACGTTTCAAACATGCGTGTAACGACGTTCAGGGGGAGGGAAAGGAGGGTTACGTACAGACGTACGAGCTGTAATGAGATTGATATATAAGTAAGTAAGTTAGTATTTCGGTGAATACAGTGATGTAGAGCGGATGGGTTTCGCCAAGGGATGGAAGGGGTCGGGCTGGTGGTCGAAGGGGCGGGGTTGGGCCTCTAATATGGCACCCGTTAAGTAAACTAATAAATTTTAGATATTGGATTTCGTTGGCAGTGCCGGTACATGGGTGCAGTCTATTTCACGCTTCGCCGATCGCGGCGGTAGTTACTCCCCTGACGTCTGTCGATCCAAACCGTCCCCCGATCTTCTTCAGTCCCACAGGCGAAATGTTTTCATTATGACAACGTTTCTATGCATGTC
>OY744554.1:13526483-13531483 GCA_963556195.1 Sepiola atlantica | reverse complement strand
CTTATATTATTGATCCAACCTATAAATCTGGCCCCTAGTTCTCTTAATTAGGGGCTAGATTTACGTTTCAGTTGCAACGTGCCTTGTTTGGTGTGAATTGAACTAAAAAATAAGTTTTAACATTTACTCACTTGGTCTTCCTTGGTTAACTGGACCTGCTACATCAACTGTTCTACATCTAAGAACTCTCATCCATTCTCTCGACGTGGCCACACCCTCAAAGTCTCCTCTTCTGCACCCATCTTATACTGTCCAGATTTAACCTTCATCTGAGGTCACAGATCTAAGCCTGTCTTGGGAACCATATTGCATAACAATCGTATACTTATCTCATTTCTCTGAATCATTGTCCTCAACTCTCACTGGTCATGTTTCACTTTTGTCAAATCTTGGAAAACCATAGCAATTGAATTTTCTTTAAGTCGCCCTCTCTCAGAATGTGTTTATGAATTTCATATGTTTTTTTTATTATTGGAAAAATATTTCATGTCAACCCTCTATCTTAACATTACATTATTCTCAAACTAGTTATAACAATAATTTAATAATATCAAACACAAAATATCAGTTCACACTTCAACAATAACTAAATCTATTTTCTGCGACTCTGTCGCAAGGAACATGCCATAATTTTCCAGCGTCCTGGCAAAAACACACTCCGACTGAGTCGTTACATATTTTTCTTTCTGAAAAGGAGGTTTACCTCGAAAATATAAAGAACTTGACACGATCCATACCATCCTGGTTCGACACCCTATGTTAGTGAAAACATAGTTAATAGAAAATTATTGAATATTGCAATATTGTCAATTGTTCTGCTTTTCTTGTCTCGTATCCAACGGGGTTTTCTACCAAACTACATTATTGGTTCTGCCTTCAGAATTCAACTCCTTGTATATACAGGGTGGGCCAAAATAAGGGTCCTATCTTTAAATTTGAATAACTTGAATTTGAATAACTTCCACAAAATAAAAGTTAAACTCACCAAACTTTATGTGTGTGTAGACTGACCCTTCCGAGATTTTTTGAAATAAACAAAACAAATTTTAGCCGAAAAAAACTTCTTAAAACTTACAAAAACTAAAGTATTGTTTTTTACACTGTTTTGAGTTTTTTAAGCAAAAATAATGTTTTCTAAATGAGGGTTCGTTCCTTAGGGCTAATACGGCTCATGCTTGCTTCGGAAGGGGTCCTTTACTTATTCTAAAAAAAAAAAATTTTTTAAATCAATAAATAAAAAAGTTATGAATTTTTAAAAATAGGACCCTTATTTTATATATATATATATATATATATATATATATATATATATATATATATATATATATATATATATAAAAACGCTCATATCGAGTCGTTACATATTTTTCTTTCTGAAAAGGAGGTTTACCTCGAAAATATAACGAACATGACACCATCTATACTATACTGGTTCGACACATTCGTGATTAAAGATTTAATTGAAAATTAGTGAATTTTCCAATATTGTCATTTGTTCTGTTTTTCTGGACTCGTATCCAACTGTGTTTTCTACCAAACTGCATTATTAAAATTTAACTCCTTATATATATATATATATATATATATATATATATATATATATATATATATATATATATGTATATATATATATATATATATATATATATATATGTATATATATATATATATATATATATATATATATATATCCAAACACAAGTTCGTTGATTACTTTAACTGCTTGTGCAAATTAGCTGTATTTTATCCTACAGTCATCACATTCTATAAGCGATGTTTGTGACAAAGGAGGAATAATTGCTGTTTTTGGATCGTGGGCTAGTTTTTGACCCTCAAGTAGTTGTTTTTAAGAACCTTACAACATGCCTTGTGTAGAGCGATTTCAATTTAAAAAAATGTTATTTAAAAATGTATTTTGTTACTTTTCGTCAATGAAAAATGGCGGTCGAATTTTTTTTTAAGGTGGTCAATAATGGACTTGAAAATGTATTTTTATGCAAGGTGCTAAATTGAAAAGCAGCGCTATAGCATCGTATTCCATAGACAAGCAGTTCTTGGAAAGAAACTTTGTTCATGGAAGTTCTGTTTCGTTTTAGGTACACCAAGGAAGAAAGGAAAATTATTGACAGTGGTTGTAGCTAGACGAGTTTTTGTTGTGAATGTTTTACATACGGGAACCAGAAATTGGAGCTCAGTTGAGCACCTTGCATAAAAATACATTTGTTTTGTTGTTTTTATTCTACGTATCATATGTAAGCGGGCTGCCAGTTGGTTACACTAGGCGTATATTTCAGCGTTTCTTCCCGAAAAGCTGACGGCAGAAAATGAGATTTGTACGGCAGGAATTAGCGGTCCGGGTTTTCATCTTGGAGATTACATCATGCGTCAGGGTGAGTGACAGGTCGACACGCTCAGGTTGATGGGGCGAACAGCGAGGGCTTAGCTTTTGAAACGGGTTCGCCATGGCACGCGTATTAAAAACGGAACAAAAGATGTGAAGCTTGAGTCTGAGAAAATATAAGTATGGGTTGTTTTTTGGTTGTTAGGGTGGAGATGAACAAATGTACTGTATACGATGTTAGAAAAAAAAAAACTACGTGCCCCGTTGGGTCATCCATTGAGCTCGCGTTAGATTGTTTGAATCAGGTAAAAGTGAGTTTGCAAAGCCAGATAAAAAAAAATATAAACAGAGTAATTCTTAAATTAGTCGCTTTCTGCTCACTATATATCTGCTTCTACGTACTTCGTATAGGGGGAGTCCTAATTATCTGTATTTCTATTTTGTTTTTTATCATAGACTGATTCCCTCTTCATCTCTCTCTCTCTATCTCTTTCTCTTTCTCTCTCTCTCTCTCTCTGTCCCAGTGAAAGTTTATGTCACTCCTCTCCCTCTCCCTCTCTGCTTAAAGTAACGCAGAAAGGATAGAATAAAAAGTTAGGAATAATTACTGATTTTTCTTTTAATTGTATATATTTATTTAACTGTCTTTGCAAACTCAGTTTTGCTGACTCAAGCAATTTATATATATATATATATATATATATATATATATATATATATATATATATATATATATATAATAATGGTAATAATCCAGGTTAAAAATATCCACAGGGTGGAAATCCAGAGAATTTTAACCGGGTTTATAAAAAGTGCTCAATATCAAAATAGAGCTTTATATATGATAATTTTATTTACACAGACATGTACAAAATCTGCGACACTGGGATGTCGATGTTATCGATCAACAGTTACTATAAACTGAGATCTCACCAGGCAGAGTTAGAATCCGATCTTAACCTCAGATCATATTTGGAGAGAACCTCCAAAAAAAAAAGAATGATTATTTTTTATTTACACGGACATGTGCAAAATCTGCGACACTGACATGTCGATATTATCGATCAACAGCTATTATCATGGTTTATGTGAGCTGCAGTGTAGTCTGACTATGGAAATAATTATATATCATCTCACATTTAAAATATATATATATGCTGTAAATTATGTTTTGTTAAACATTTTGTATTGATAAACGTGAACAAATAAGAAATTTTAAATATACATATATATACATATGTATATATATACATATGTATGTATATATATACATATGTATGTATATATATACATATGTATGTATATATATACATATATGTATATATATACATATGTATGTATATATATGTATGTATATATACACATATGTATGTATATATATATACATATGTATGTATATATATACATATGTATATATATATGCATATGTATATATGTATATATATACATATGTATATATATACATATGTATATATGTATATATATATACACATATGTATGTATATATATATACACACATATGTATATATATATATATATATATATATATATATATATATATATATATATATATATATATTCTGTACCAAAATAAATAAATATTACGCTCTTAATTTTTAATTTTTAATTTTAATTCTCAATTAATCGAGCATCTGCTGGGATTTTTCCTGCTATATTACAAAGAAGGTGTATATATATATATATATATATATATATATATATATATATATATATATATATATATATATTAGCGATGGCACGATTCTTATATTTTTCGCTATTCCGATACAATTACCGATTTAGTTCTACATTCCCGATTCCGATACAATTACCGATTCTGATACTTTTAAAACCTCTAAATGATCAGTTATAAAGAAATTTTTTTTAATTTCCGGATTAATTTAAAAAACTGTGTAGTGTGTGCATACAATTTAGAAAAAGTACTTGTAGTACATTAAGACCTATTTTAGTCGAAAATAATTTTTTTTAAATAAACTAGGAAGTCACTTATTTTAGAAATGAAAATACTGCAAATAGAAAAAGAAAGAAGAAAAAAAAGGCACAAAAACTGTCCCCTTTTTCATATCTATCCACTTGTGCCATTTTTACCATAAGATTTTTCTGATGTCATTTTTACCTAAATTTGTTATTAACGCCTATAAATTTTATTTTTTAGTTTAAAAACAATAACTATTTATCATTTTATCATTAGTACTAGCAATGGAAAATTAAGTTTTAAATAAACAAATAATTAAAATAAAGTAATCGTTTTTGGAATCGAAAATTAGGCTAAAATTTTTCCGATTCCCATACCCTCAACAGTCCCAACACTAATATATATATATATATATATATATATATATATATATATATATATGTTTTTTGTTTTGTTATCTATGTACGTATACGTTTCGTCCTTTTTAATCATCGGGTAACATTAGCATGGAGATATAACTATTAACTACTGGTCGCGCGATTCGAAAACCCTGGCTACTATTATCTTACAACTCAAAGCTCGACACCTAGAACCACTCGGCTAGCAAGATAGATAGCTAAATAAATAGTGATAATTTTAACACGATGCATTTATAGCTAGCGACGTTATGACAAGTATCTTACAACTCAAAGCCCGACACCTAGAACCACTCGGCAAGCTAGA
>OY744554.1:13513983-13521483 GCA_963556195.1 Sepiola atlantica | reverse complement strand
TAAAAGATTAAATAAGTTTTTTTTATTCATTTAAAAATGTCTGACCATAAAAACATTATTTTATGGTTCCATGGCCTTTTGGCTAAGATCAGAGTGTAGTATCTGTTCCGATGGGTGGTACCGTCTTGGCCTTCGGGCCTTGATTTCGCTGGTCTGAGGAGGTATTTTCCTGTACAGTTCTAGGAGGTCCACCCCCACGGGCTTTACCTTACGTTTGAGAAGGGGTTAGTTTATTGCTAATCGCTTGAGGTGCCCCTACTGAGGAATGCCGACAGGGATGCTCAGGCATTTTGGGTAGGGAAAAGCGCGCTAATCCTAGCGCACTGGTTAACCACACCTGACTGTGTGTCTAGCTTCCTGGAGACTTAAGGAAGTATGTGGCTGTTTGCAGTTTACTATATATAAGGTATTAGAAAATGTTCTGTTGTATCACAGAATTAAATAAGAACCCCCTGTTTTGAGTTAATATAGTTAAGATAGATGGAAAAAACATTCTCATCTATTCATGTTTTTATGGAAGTCGCTCCAGGCAAGGCATGAAGCCACTTGATGTAAGGAGCTAAACAAATATTACTTCAAAGTCTACGATAAATGTTAGATTGATAGATTCTGACCCAGAAAACAGCTATTCTTCACCCTTTGTCAGAAACATCGCTCATGGAATGTGAGAACTAAAGAAAAAACTAAGGGAAGCGAGAGTTATGAGGCCTCTAGAAAGTAAACCTAAAGTCCGCTTTCTACAGTCCTTATCTCTGATTTAGATATAGGATACTGGCAGCTGTGAATTTTCTAGCCCAGTAAAGGGAGACTATCTTCTTTACAGCATCTTTGGCAACATTTTCAATGTACTTATTCCAGTTCATGTCTTCACTATAGAGTCCAGGCACCGGCACTGTTACAGGGGTTGTCCATTGTCTCTTAAAACCTTAATGTGTCTTTATATACTGTGAAAAAGTGAGTCATAAGCGAGATATACGAAGTGGCACAATGGTTTCCTCATATTAATCATTTGAACCGGTTTATAAGCTAAAAAGGTTTCGTTTATAAAATAAAATAAAACAAAACAAAATAAAATAGCAGAGTTTTCATGAATAAATAATTGTTTTAAAAACTGGAAGAAATATTATCATCGATGACGAAAATTGTGGCCCGGATTGGAGAAAATAAATCAATAAATAAATAAATAAATAAATAAAACAGTTTAATCAAAACGAACTGACTTCTTAAAAAACAAAACAAACGATAAAAGAAAATACGAAACTAAAAGATACGAAACTAAAATATACGAAAACAAATTGAAACTTCATAACATACATAATTAATTCCAAGGCATATAAAAAAATTAAAAAAGAAACGAATAAAATAAACACGTAACATCGATTGCAAATATTTAAAACAAGTTCGCGAATGTTTACTTATTTTTATTCTTTACTTATCTCTGAATTCCTGAGTATATAGGATGCTGAAATGATATAAAGTCATACACATACACTGTAAGAAAGTTTAAAATGATTAAAAAAAGCGGGAGATTTCTTCCACGAAATAAATGAGAAGAAAGAGATGATTATTACACTACTATTTCATTCGTGGATTGAGCTCTCTGGAAAATGAACACGCCTGATATCATTAGTGATAATGCATTGCAATACAAAAACGAATAGAGCACTCTTGCTACTAAAAATGCTTAATATATGAGTAGGGGCAATTGAAGAAAAGGGTTCCGGTGTTGAACAGTCTAGGAAGTGAAATCGCCAATGGCCTTTAGTGATAAGCCATAGCTCTCAGGTCTGAAAATATTTCATGTATAAAGACGGACAATAGAAGTGAAAGTTTCGTTGTTTGAGTATTCTTATGAGCGAGATCACCATTAGCCATTCGTGATAATTCATAGCTATTCGTAAAAAGAATAGAGCCCTCTCGGCTACTTAAAATGTTTAATATATAAGCACGGACAATGTAAGTGACTGTTTCATGGGTTGAACACCCTAGTAAGTGAGATTGCCTGTAGCCATTAGTGATAATGCATAGCAATACTAAAAGAATAGAGTGCTCTCGGCTACTGAGAATGTTTCATATATAGGAAAAAACAAGGAAAGTGAAATTGGTCCTTAAGAAATAATAATAAAGTACCTGTAGTAAAATGGAGTGGTTTGAAGATACCTTCAACCCTACACTACACAACCGAACCTCTTTTCTTTGTTTAAATTGAAAATAAACTGGCTTTTATTACGTTCCCTGATAAAGATAAATTACTGAATAAAAGTGATGAAATATGTATTAACTGTAGACACTTCAAACAGTTAACCCTGGATAAATATAGTAATAACTTAGGGAATTATGCATAAGGATACTTTAATATAGTTTCGGCTGTTATATAACTATTAAGTATACAACTAATATTACTTTAAATCCTTTAATAATGGAAATTAAATTAAGCTAACTACTTATGAATGGATGGATCAAACGTTATGGGAGAGACGGGTATTTTTTTGCCATTTTGGGAGCTTTTGACCCTAGGGGGCGCGAACCAGATTGTTTCCAAGGTCAGCGATACTTATTTTCTATTAGGAACAATTGCCTCCACATTTTGGCCAAGTTTCAGAGAAATTGAATGGATGGATGAAAAGTTATGGGGCAAAATTGTCATTTTTTGCCATTTTGGGCTCTTTTGACCCCCTGGGGAGGCTAACCAGATTTTTTTTCAAAAATCGGAGAATGTCACTTTCTAACCTGACAAAAGTTACAACTTCATGCAAAATTTCAGAGAAATTCAATGGATGCTTGCGGAGAAACATCCGGACGGACGGAAATGCTTAAAAACATAGGTCCCCCGATTTTATAAATCGGGGGACCAATATTTTATCTTTATCATCTTACCATTTTGTTTATTTCATATATATAGAGAGAGATTAAGCGAGAGATAAAGAACAATGTGAGATTATTCTTAAAACTTACTTATACTTTTGATTCATAGATATATTATTGTACACACTTCAAACAGTTCACCCTGGATAAATATAGTAATAACCAAGTGAAATATCTATAACCTACTAGACCACCCGTGACCCGTTGGGTCAGTTTGTTATATTAGCTATGGAATTCATGTATGAGCGTGACACTTGTGGCATAAAGAAAATAGTTTTTTTTTTACATAACAGAAGCATTTCTATGAAAGTATATTAAAATGAAAAAAGAATATAGATAGATTTCTATGACCCGTTCTGTTTATTATAATTGTTTTTTTGGGGGATGTAATATGTGTAAAACATATGATTCAAGTATTTGCTGTTTAAAAAACAACAAAAGGAAACACTATTTAATGTAATAGAAATGTGTGCATTTACCGATTCAGCTTTCTCGCGTACGTAACGAAAACAGAGGGAGTAGGAGTGGTGAAATCTATGAGAGGGAAAGTGGGAGGTGGTTTCGTTCACCGACCGCTAGTATGGTTGATATTAATAATGAGTGTTGTTTTTTTGTTTGTTTGTTTTTGTTTTTTAAAAGGGAGGATTTTTTTTGAAACTGCGACAGACTTTACGAAGTCCTCCCGTTGAATGTTTTTAGCCGTGAAGAAAACAAAAAAACTATTTGATGAAATTAAATGAAATTGTTTAAAAATTTCCAGAATGAAAAATTTCATGCGTTCGTTAATCATAATAGAGAATAACGGAATTGGAATAACAGATTGAAGACGATGCTATTTACGCATGCGCAACCGGATGTTGAAAACCGGAAAGCTGAAAGCTGATTGCAAACATACAAGAACAATAGAGTTTTAGTATTATATAGATAACGAAACTTTTATATATGTGTGGGATGACATAACAATTAAAACATCTAGAGGGCGATGGTGGTTAAATGGTTAGCGACACGGACTGAAAACCTGGTTGTGCCAAGTTCGAACCCAGATCGTTCCACAGAGACTGTCATCAAACCTACATCTGACCTTGTGTCTAACCTCCTAGAAACGAGGTAAATAAAATAACAATTAAAACATCCCCGGTTAAGTATATAACTAATATTACCGTTAATTAAATTAAGCTAACTAAATAACTATACGATAGTTAGTAATTGAGCTACTAATTAAATTGGGTACTCTTATAAAGAACGCACCGCTTTTCTGTGACTTCGCGTCGTCAACGTTCGGGTAGGTCTCGGAAGCGCCCGAGAGTGGACGAAGCTATTAACCAATCAGGTTGCATCTCTCGAAAGACTTATTGAATTCTGTCAACAACAGTCACTTGTAGCGAATGTATGTACCGGTTGAAGTTGCCTAGTTTTATTTTCTGTACAGAATTACGATTGGAAAGTTTCGAATGAAAAAATCAACAACAACCTAACCTTAAAGCAGGGGCGGGCAACCTTTTCAGAGTGAGGGCCAGATGAGACTTTTGGAAGGAGATAGCGGGCCGGAGTGAAAAACGAAATCTCAGAATTACTATATCTTGTTTACATGAAAAAATTGTACAAAAATTGCATTGAACACTCTACAAATCTGATATTTTTTCTCATGAGACTTCTGTATGTGATGTTATAAAAGGCGCCGACGAAGAGCCATTTTGGAATCATAAAAAATAATGACGGGGGAAGTAGCAAGTTGATCCAGCATTCGTTTTGACACACCTCACATAGGTTCTATGTGTCATGCCCTTTCCTCGTCTCTCGTTTCATCTCGGCCTCTGTCTTTCTCTTTTTCTATTTTTATCTCAGGCCAACGATTTGAAATTAATAGTTAAAGAAAAATGAAATACACATGCATCACCGCTCGCTGATGTTGATACGTTTTTATCCCACTGTAAATCTTAATTGAAACCTACTTTTACGTCTATGTCACAAAATGATATGAGTTTTACTGGGGGATCCGCAGGCCGGATTGCAATAATAAAGCATAGCAGGGTGGTTTGGCCGGACGCTAAGCCTTCGCGGGACGGATGTGGCCCGTGGGCCGGAGGTTGCCTTCCTCTGCCTTAAACGCTAACCCTTTCGGTTTCGTCGTCGTTGTCGTCTGCGCTCAGCCCAATATAACCAGTACCCCAAAAACCTTCTGGACCAGTTGCAACCCTAACCCTTAACCAGAAAAGGTAAAAAAAGAAACAAAAAAAAACATTGAAAAATGATTAGAATAAAAAAACATTTGTTTACAAACAGTTGTTTTGTAAAAAAAAAAGAACAACAATGGCTGAACCACATTTGTTTTGTTGTTTGTTATATAAATAAGTCATCTTTTGAAACTTTTTGGTGCAAAAAAGAACATTTGGTGCTTGTATAATAAAAGTCCGAAAAAAAGTATTTTTTGTCTTTTACTGTTTGAGAGGTAAATAAGGGGCAGCTCTAGCTTTCGAACAATATTTTTTTTACCCTAACCCTAATCCTAACCCCTAACCCTAACCCTAACCCTTTTATGTCTAATCGACGTTCTCTTTGCACAGTAGCCACATGTGCAACGCCAATTAAAGCCATCAGTTTTGATTACTGGAAAATCGTGTTTAAAATTCGTTGTAAGAGTTACCGGCCCCTTATTTACCTCTCAAACAGTAAAAGACAAAAAAAAACTTTTTTTCGGACTTTTATTATACAAGCAATATACATTTTATTTAAAACCATTTGCTTAACATTGGTTCCTTTGACAAAAAAAAAAAATCTAATTACTAACATTTGTTTTAGCTATTGTTTGTTCGTTCTTTATTGTTTTATATATGTATATTACTTTGATTTTCTTCGTCTGAATTTATTGTCTGCCAGTCTTCAATTTATCGTTGTGCAGTTTTCGCCTCGTCAACTCTTGGGCGCTTCCGAGACATGCCCGAACGTTGACGACGCGAAGTCACGGAAACGCGGTACGACTTCTATAAGAGTGCCTTAAATTGTTATTAATAATACCTGACTCGCCTCCATACGTTAGTAGGGATGAGTTTATAGGTTTGATCAACTTGGGCGGCTTGTTTGATTTTGGCGTTGATTTGCATACTTGTGTAAGCGTCATATGATTTGTGGATATACTTTCTATGTATTACGTTTACAGAATTTGTATTTAGTATAAGTAGGTTATTATATTTTGTTGAAATAGAAGTCTTGAAATTATTTATTTACTTTTTATACTCTTTAGTAGTGAATCAATATATTTCGTCAACACCAATTAAATCTTTTAATTGGCGGGTCTGAGAAAGAATTTGTATATTGAACCTCAGTTAAATATAGAAATAGCAATTGTTTTAAATGAATATGCGATTTGAGATATTTCCTTTAACCTATATATAATTTTATTCATTCAGAAGGATATCTGAATATGTAATCAAGTAAATGTGTGGGTGTAATATTACAAATTGTTTCCTTATAATATATGTTGAGATATATGTGCGGGTGGGTGTTTGTCTATCCATGTCTAGCCGACGTTTGTGTGTGTGCATTTAGGTTAAGTTTGCCTTCTATTGATTCTAGTATGCGTAATGTCTGGATGTTCGAGGATTGGAGGAGTGGTGGAAAGTTTTAGTTTACGTGTATGCGTCTTTTATGCATATATATATATAAAAATAAATAAATAAATAATAGCAAAATATTTGTTTTTATCTACACACGTATTCGTTTCATCCTTACACAATCGTCAGTGTAAAGAAGAATTATTCACATTTGTCGCCGGACTTGAACCCCGGAACACGAGTTATATTTGAAACTCAACTTCCTACGTCCTAGCCAACACGGCCGTTCTCAACAACTCGATAAATCAGCGGGAGATTAATCCTATTTAAAGGCGGCTGTCGTAAAGTGTTCAACTTTTGAAAGGAATATATATATATATATATATATATATATATATATATATATATATATATATATATATATATGTGTGATTTTATGAAGTCTTACCAAAGCATTCCTTTCAGGACAACAATGATCACCATTAAAGATATTTTTTCTTACAAATATTATTTATTCAAATTAAATGTTTTTTTCCTACACGTGTTTCACTACTAAGCAGTTACTTGCTTGGCAGATCATCAGGGAAATTAAATGTCTGGAATACTGGTTTCAACTGCCGACAATACACAATGTGGCGTTGCAATAGTTGAGGTCACTTAAAAAGAGAAGAGGAAAAAATAAAAAATAAAAGTTAAAATTAAAAAACAAGGAAGAACAACGATAAAAAAGAAAGTCCTACAAAAGTCTTAGAAAAGTAGCTCGTGCATATATATATATATATATATATATATATATATATATATATATATATATATATATATATATATATATATATGCAGTGTACTCAATTATTTGTAGACATTTTTTTCAGTTTAATTCATCCCAAATTATGCACACTTCCACTGAAACATAAGAAGCTGCTGTGAATTAGGGGTCAGATGTATAGGGAAATCCTAAATGGGGAGTAATTCTGAGAGATGCTTGTTCATATTACATTTAAATGTGCACGTTGGTACAGTCAGGGAAACAGGAGTCAGGAAGGGAATTCAAAAGGCAATCGGTTTGAGAAAAAAGCTATCAGAG
>OY744554.1:13423983-13506483 GCA_963556195.1 Sepiola atlantica | reverse complement strand
TGTTTTCTTTCTAATTTTTCATTCTTTATCCGCTATAGTTTTTCTTTCTTTGTTTATTTTTTCTTATCGATTAAGCAAAAAAATGGCAGACAATAAATTCAGTGAAAGAAAGTGCATGAGGAAAAACAGTTTTTATTCTTTCATTCTAATTTTTATTATTTTCATTTTTCTTTATTTTACTTACGTTCTCAATTTTAAACTATCTTTATTTTTTTTCAGTCTTCATTTCTTTCATTTTATATTTTAATTATTTTATTTATTTTATTTATGTATTTCTCTTATTCCTTTTTGAAAATGTTTCATTCTTTATCGCTTATTTTTTAAATATTTTTCTATTTCTCTTTATTTTGTTTTTTCTTTTCTTTCTGTATTTCTTTAAAGAAAATTTGAGTGACTAGAAAAAAAAGACAATGAAAAACAACAAAAGAGAAAAGAAGAGAAAGAAGAAAACAACGGCAACGTCAAAAAAGTAGAAGTGAAAGAAGAAGAAGAAGAAGAAGAAGAAGAAGAAGAGGAAAAAGAAGAAGAAGAGGAAAAAGAAGAAGAAGAAGAAAAAGAAGAAGAAATATAAGAAGAATAAGAAGAAAAAGAAAAAGAAGAAGACGAAGAAGAAGAAGAAGAAGAAGAAGAGGAAAAGAAGAAGAAGAAGAAGAAAAAAGAAGAAATATAAGAAGAAGAAGAAGAAGAAGAAGAAAAAGAAAAGGAAGAAATGGAAAAAGAAGAAGAAGAAAACGAAGAAGAAATATAAGAAGAAGAAGAAGAATAAAAAGAAGAAGAGGAAAAAAGAAAAAGACAAAAAAGGGCTAGTAGAAGAAGTAAGAATAGAAAAAAGAAAAGAAAGGCGAATAACAACAGCAACGAGTAAAGGAAGATGCAAAAATGAAAAAGAAGACGAAAAAGAAAAGGTATAACACGACGATGATGATGATGATGAGGAAGAAGAAGAAGAAGAAGAAGCAGAAGAAGAAGAAGAAGTATAAGAAGAAGAAAAAGAAAAAGAAGAAGACGAAGAAGAAGAAGAAGAAGAAGAAGAAGAAGAGGAAAAGAAGAAGAAGAAGAAGAAAAAGAAGAAGAAATATAAGAAGAAGAAGAAGAAGAAGAAGAAGAAGAAGAAGAAGAAGAAAAAGAAGAAGAAGAGGAAAAAAGAAAAAGACAAAAAAGGACCAGTAGAAGAAGTAAGAATAGAAAAAAGAAAAGAAAGGCGAATAACAACAGCAACGAGTAAAGGAAGATGCAAAAATGAAAAAGAAGACGAAAAAGAAAAGGTATAACACGACGATGATGATGATGATGAGGAAGAAGAAGAAGAAGAAGAAGAAGAAGAAGAAGAAGCAGAAAAAGAAGAAGAAGAAGAAGTAGAAGAAGAAGAAGAAGAAAAATACATTAAAAGAAAAGAAAGTAGAAGAAAACAAAACAACAACAAAGAAAAAAAATATAACAATAAAGAGAAGTAGTAGAAGAAGAAACTAGTGAATATAGTTTTGTTTGTTTTACGGCATATCAACCATCTGGGTATAAATAACCCAGATGGTTGATATGCCGTAAAATAAAGTTGTCAAATGGAATCGTAAGGTAGAATAATTATTTTATATTGTTTTTTTAAAAAAATTAAGTTTTTTAAGAGATTCGGTTTTATTTGATTTACGGCACATCAACCATCTGTAGGTTATTTAATGCCAAATAAAGATGTCAAATATAATTCTATAAGTAGGATAATTATTTATATTTCTAGAAAACTTTGCTGCTAGAATACATTGCACTGCTCTTGGAAAACATTACTCTTGGAAAACATTATTCTTGGAAAACATTACTCTTTGAAAACATTACTCTTGGAAAACATTACTCTTTGAAAACATTACTCTTGGAAAACATTACTCTTGGAAAACATTACTCTTGGAAAACATAACTTTTGGAAAACATTACTCTTTGAAAACATTACTCTTGGAAAACATTACTCTTGGAAAACATTACTCTTGGAAAACATAACTCTTGGAAAACATTAATCTTGGAAAACATTACTCTTGGAAAACATTACTCTTTGAAAACATTACTCTTGGAAAACATTACTCTTGGAAAACATTACTATTGGAAAACATTACTATTGGAAAACATTACTCTTGGAAAACATTACTCTTGGAAAACATTACTCTTTGAAAACATTACTCTTGAAAAACATTACTCTTTGAAAATATTACTCTTGGAAAACATTACTCTTGGAAAACATTACTATTGGAAAACATTACTCTTTGAAAATATTACTCTTGGAAAACATTACTCTTTGAAAATATTACTCTTGAAAAACATTACTCTTTGAAAACATTACTCTTGAAAAACATTACTCTTTGAAAATATTACTCTTGGAAAACATTACTCTTGGAAAACATTACTATTGGAAAACATTACTCTTTGAAAACATTACTCTTGGAAAACATTACTCTTTGAAAATATTACTCTTGGAAAACATTACTCTTGGAAAACATTACTATTGGAAAACATTACTCTTTGAAAATATTACTCTTGGAAAACATTACTCTTGGAAAACATTACTCTTTGAAAACATTACTCTTTGAAAACATTACTCTTGGAAAACATTACTCTTTGAAAACATTACTCTTGGAAAACATGACTCTTGGAAAACATTACTATTGGAAAACATTACTCTTGGAAAACATTACTCTTTGAAAACATTACTCTTGGAAAACATTACTATTGGAAAACATTACTATTGGAAAACATTACTCTTGGAAAACATTACTCTTGGAAAACATTACTCTTGGAAAACATTACTCTTGGAAAACATTTCTTTTTGAAAACATTACTCTTGGAAAACATTACTCTTGGAAAACATTACTCTTGGAAAACATTACTCTTTGAAAACATTGGCATTGCTAATCTTCTTTGTTCTCAACACGATTGGCCCTTAGCTATCACCTTCTAGTATCTATTTGTAAAGAAAATAAAAAGTAGAAATAAGGTTTTTTATTTTTTGAAGAATCAGATTGAATAATACGGTTGGGGGTACTAGGACATGACATGAAAAGACGATTGGTCGGATCGGGCCTCCGATCTCCCATCTAGCCGACGTAAGGCCGAAGTCGAAGAATGGCTTAGCCACCAGGATCCCGCCTGATGTATCACCGGTCGCCACCCACGGCCTAAAGGTGGCCCCGTTTTCGTTTTATTTCCCCGTCTGCATCGGGGTAGCAGTCGGCGAATTCTTGGCTCCGGTAAAGAATGTGACGGAAAATAATAATAATAAGGAAAATAACGAATCACGAGAAATAAGGAGGTAAAAAGGAATAACATTCAACAATAAAGTTAAAAAAGAAAGATGCTAAATAAGTTACGACTAATATACTTGTTAAGCGAAAGTAACTTTACTTCAACAATTATAAAATTAAAAACCTTTCCAACCACTGATTACCATAGCTAATAGCACCATACCTGAGATTCTATCATTCACACTCCTCGGCCTAACATTGAAAGGTAACATAAAGTAGAAAATATATATAGAATACTTTTCCAAGGCTGCTACAAAGAAAAATGGGCTCCCTCTACTGTGCTAGAAAACTTCTCATACTTACCAGTATTTAATATCTCTATGAATCCACAATTAGCTTATGCATGGAGTATTGTTGTCACATCTGGTCTGCTGTGCAAACTCCTAGTCCTTTTTAGTCAAGGTCCAAAAAAGAAACTCTAATCTAAAAGGTCCCACACTGTCTACCAGACTCAATTTCTTGCCCCATCGCAACAATATTGGATTATCTGCACTTGTTTTACAAGTACTTTAATGGAATGGGCTCCGATGAACTTGCCGCACTGGTCGGCCTTAAATACCCCCACGCTACTTGGCTAAGATGAAAGTGTAGTATCTATTCCGATGGATACTGCACCCCATAGACTGGTATTGTCTTGGCCTTCGGGTCTTGATTTACGCCGGTCTATGGGTCTGTCCTGTGCAGTTCTGGGAGGTACACCTTCCCAGGCTTTGCCTCCCCTCTTTGGGGAGGAGTAAGTTTATTGCTTACTGTCTGAGGCGCCCCTACCGGGGAATGCCGACGGGGCTGCCCAGGCAATTTCTAAACCCCACTTTCCCGACCCGACCTTGGGTCACATCTTACTTGTGGGAGTAAGATAAAAACTGGCCTTGTGCCTAACTCCTGGAGAGGAGTAAATCAATACCCGACAACAAGCAAAATCTGAGTAAGCTGTCGCAAATTCCAGTCAGCTAAGCAATATGTCCATCACGTGTTGAAAAATTGCTGGTGCAAACTTAACCTCCAAATGGTAATTGTTCGAATCTGTACAACCCTTATTGGTATTTATACGAATTAGTTTGAGCACTCCTCGTCGACAGGTATTCTTCCTTTTTTATTTTTGGGCTTCTTCGTTTTCTATATGTTTAGGTTTTTTTCTCATTTTGCTTTTTGGCTTATTATTTTTATATTTTTTAGCTTCTTACCTTTTTATATGTTTGGGCTTTTTTTTCATTTTACTTTTTGGCTTCTTATTTTTTTAATTTTGGTCTTCTTTCTTTTTTATATGTTTGGGCTTTTTTCTCATTTTACTTTTTGGCTTCTTATTTTTTTATTTTTGAGCTTCTTACTTTTTTATATGTTTGGGCTTTTTTTCTCCTTTTACTTTTTGGCTTCTTATTTTTATATTTTTGAGCTTCTTACTTTTTTATATGTTTGGGCTTTTTTTCTCCTTTTACTTTTTGGCTTCTTATTTTTTTTATTTTTGGTCTTTTTTCTTTTTTATATGTTTGGGCTTTTTTTCTCATTTTACTTTTTGGCTTCTTATTTTTATATTTTTGAGCTTCTTACTTTTTTATATGTTTGGGCTTTTTTTCTCCTTTTACTTTTTGGCTTCTTATTTTTTTTATTTTTGGTCTTCTTTCTTTTTTATATGTTTGGGTTTTTTTCTCAGTTTACTTTTTGGCTTCTTATTTTTATATTTTTGAGCTTCTTACTTTTTTATATGTTTGGGCTTTTTTCTCATTTTACTTTTTGGCTTCGTATTTTTTTTATTTTTGGTCTTCTATCTTTTTTATATGTTTGGGCTTTTTTCTCATTTTTCTTTTTGGCTTCTTATTTTTATATTTTTTGTCTTCTTTCTATTTTATATGTTACAGGTATTTGTAAATAAGAATCAAATTAATCAAAACAAAAGTTCTCCATTGAGTTTAGTGAGTAGTGGTAATCCTTTAGTGCGTGGTTCAGTTCTGTAGAGAAATCTTCACAAACTTTACTTTTTTACGTAGACTATAGGCGAAGTCCCCTGGGTGTACTCTAACTTCGATAATACTCCCATTTTTCGAGTCTGTTTAATTCCTCGTCAATCCGATTTAATGACGCGAATGGAACAAATTAAAAAAAGAAAGCCCAAAATTATATAAAAAAAGTTGGCCCAAATGAAAAGTCCAACATATAAAAAAAAGAAAAAGCAAATAATATTTAAAAAATGAAGGAAATCAAAAAAATATGAAAAGTAAGAACCACAAAAATGAAAAATATATATATATACAAAAAGATGAAAAAAAAAGATAAAAAGGAAAAGGAACTCTTAAAATATAAAAAGAAAGCAGCCCAAAAAATAATAAAGAAGTGGCCCCAAAAAGATGTAAAATTGCAGTAAAGAAAAACTGAAAACAAAAGAATAAAAAATAAAAAGAAGACAAAAAGATAAAAAAGAAGGAAGGCCAAAAATAGCTAAAAGAAGCCTAACCCTAACGCTAACCCCAAAATATATTAAAAAGAAAGAAGCTCCAAAAAATAAAAACTGCAGGAAACACAAAATATAAAAAAATAAAAACCCTAAAAAGATAGAAAGAGAAGGAAGTCGAAAAATAAAAAAGTAAGAAGCCGAAAAATTTTAAAAATAAGAAGCCAAAAAGAAAAATGAGAAAAAGCCCAAACATATAAAAAAGAAAAAAGACCAAAAATAAAAAATAAGAAGCCAAAAAATAAAATGAGAAGTAAAGCACAAAACTATACAAAGTAAGAAGCCCCAAAAATAAAAAAAATAACAAGTCAAAAAGAAAAATGAGAAAAAAGCCCAAACATATAAAAAAGAAAGAAGCCCAAAAATAAAAAAATAACAAGTCAAAAAGAAAAATGAGAAAAAAGCCCAAACATATAAAAAAGAATAAAAGCCCAAAAATAAAAAAAATAACAAGTCAAAAAGAAAAATGAGAAAAAAGCCCAAACATATAAAAAAGAAAGAAGACCAAAAATTAAAAAAATAAGAAGCCAAAAAGAAATTGAGAAAAAAGCCCAAACATATAAAAAAAGAAAGAAGTCCAAAAAGAAAAAAATAAGAAGCCAAAAAGAAAAATGAGGAAAAAGCCCAAACATATAAAATAGAAAGAAGACCAAAAATAACAAAAATTAGAAGCCAAAAAGAAAAATGAGAAAAAAGCCCAAACATATAAAAAAGGAAGAAGCCGAAAAATTTTAAAAATAAGAAGCCAAAAAGAAAAATGAGAAAAAGCCCAAACATATAAAAAAGAAAAAAGACCAAAAATAAAAAATAAGAAGCCAAAAAATAAAATGAGAAGTAAAGCACAAAACTATACAAAGTAAGAAGCCCCAAAAATAAAAAAAATAACAAGTCAAAAAGAAAAATGAGAAAAAAGCCCAAACATATAAAAAAGAAAGAAGCCCAAAAATAAAAAAATAACAAGTCAAAAAGAAAAATGAGAAAAAAGCCCAAACATATAAAAAAGAATAAAAGCCCAAAAATAAAAAAAATAACAAGTCAAAAAGAAAAATGAGAAAAAAGCCCAAACATATAAAAAAGAAAGAAGACCAAAAATTAAAAAAATAAGAAGCCAAAAAGAAATTGAGAAAAAAGCCCAAACATATAAAAAAAGAAAGAAGTCCAAAAATAAAAAGATAAGAAGCCAAAAAGAAAAATGAGAAAAAAGCCCAAACATATAAAAAAGTAAGAAGCTCAAAAATATAAAAATAAGAAGCCAAAAAGAAAAATGAGAAAAAAGCTTAAACATATAAAATATGAAGAAGACCAGAAATAAAAAAATAAGAAGCCAAAAAGAAAAATGATAAAAAAGCCCAAACATATAAAAAGTAAGAAGACCAAAAATAAAAAATAAGAAGCCAAAAAGAAAAATGACAAGCCCCAAAAATAAAAAAAATAACAAGTCAAAATAAAAAATGAGAAAAAAGCCCAAACATATAAAAAAGAAAGAAGCCCAAAAATAAAAAAATAACAAGTCAAAAAGAAAAATGAGAAAAAAGCCCAAACATATAAAAAAGAAAGAAGCCCAAAAATAAAAAAATAACAAGTCAAAAAGAAAAATGAGAAAAAAGCCCAAACATATAAAAAAGAAAAAAGACCAAAAATTAAAAAAATAAGAAGCCAAAAAGAAATTGAGAAAAAAGCCCAAACATATAAAAAAAAAAGAAGTCCAAAAATAAAAAGATAAGAAGCCAAAAAGAAAAATGAGAAAAAAGCCCAAACATATAAAAAAAGAAGGAGCCTAAAAATATAAAAATAAGAAGCCAAAAAGAAAAATGAGAAAAAAGCTTAAACATATAAAATAGGAAGAAAAATGAGAAAAAGAAAAAATATAAAAATAAGAAGCCAAAAAGAAAAATGAGAAAAAAGCCAGAACATATAAAAAGTAAGAAGACCAAAAATAAAAAATAAGAAGCCATTAAGAAAAATGAGGAAAAAGCCCAAACATATAAGATAGAAAGAAGACCAAAAAGAAAAAAATAAGAAGCCAAAAAGAAAAATGAGGAAAAAGCCCAAACATATAAAATAGAAAGAAGACCAAAAATAACAAAAATTAGAAGCCAAAAAGAAAAATGAGAAAAAAGCCCAAACATATAAAAAAGGAAGAAGACTAAAAATTAAAAAAATAAGAAGCCAAAAAGAAAAATGAGAAAAAAGCCCAAACATATAAAAAAGAAAGAAGGCCAAAAATAAAAAAATAAGAAGGCAAAAAGAAAGTGAGGAAAAAGCCCAAACATATAAAATAGAAAGAAGACCAAAAATAAAAAAATTAGAAGCCAAAAAGAAAAATGAGAAAAAAGCCCAAACATATAAAAAAGGAAGAAGACTAAAAATTAAAAAAATAAGAAGCCAAAAAGAAAAATGAGAAAAAAGCCCAAACATATAAAAAAGAAAGAAGGCCAAAAATAAAAAAATAAGAAGGCAAAAAGAAAGTGAGGAAAAAGCCCAAACATATAAAATAGAAAGAAGACCAAAAATAAAAAAATTAGAAGCCAAAAAGAAAAATGAGAAAAAAGCCCAAACATATAAAATAGAAAGAAGACCAAAAATATAAAAAATAAGAAGCCAAAAAGAAAATGAAGAAAAAGGCCAAACATATAAAATAGAAAAAAGACCAAAAATTAAAAAAAAAGAAGCCAAAAAGAAAAATGAGAAAAAAGCCCAAACATACAAAAAAGGTAGAAGACTATAAATTAACAAAATAAGAAGCCAAAAAGAAAAATGAGAAAAAAGCCCAAACATATAAAAAGTAAGAAGACCAAAAATAAAATAATTAGAAGCCAAAAAGATAAATGAGAAAAAAAACCAAACATATAAGATAGAAAGAAGACCAAAAATAAAAAAATAAGAAGGCAAAAAAAAGGAGAAAAAAGCCCGAACATATAAAAAAGGTAGAAGACTATAAATTAACAAAATAAGAAGCCAAAAAGAAAAATGAGAAAAAAGCCCAAACATATAAAAAGTAAGAAGACCAAAAATGAAAAATAAGAAGCCAAAAAGAAAAATGAGGAAAAATCCCAAACATATAAGATAGAAAGAAGACCAAAAAGAAAAAAATAAGAAGCCAAAAAAGAAAAATGAGGAAAAAGCCCAAACATATAAAATAGAAAGAAGACCAAAAATAAAAAAAATTAGAAGTCAAAAAGAAAAATGAGAAAAAAGCCCAAACATATAAAAAAAAGGAAGAATACTAAAAATTAAAAAAATAAGAAGCCAAAAAAAAAAATGAGAAAAAAGCCCAAACATATAAAAAAGAAAGAAGGCCAAAAATAAAAAAATAAGAAGGCAAAAAGAAAGTGAGGAAAAAGCCCAAACATATCAAATAGAAAGAAGACCAAAAATAAAAAAATTAGAAGCCAAAAAGAAAAATGAGAAAAAAGCCCAAACATATAAAATAGAAAGAAGACCAAAAATATAAAAAATAAGAAGCCAAAAAGAAAATGAGGAAAAAGGCCAAACATATAAAATTGAAAAAAGACCAAAAATTAAAAAAAAAGAAGCCAAAAAGAAAAATGAGAAAAAAGCCCAAACATATAAAAAAGAAAGAAGGCCAAAAATAAAAAGATAAGAAGGCAAAAAGAAAGTGAGGAAAAAGCCCAAACATATCAAATAGAAAGAAGACCAAAAATAAAAAAATTAGAAGCCAAAAAGAAAAATGAGAAAAAAGCCCAAACATATAAGATAGAAAGAAGACCAAAAATATAAAAAATAAGAAGCCAAAAAGAAAAATGAGAAAAAAGCCCAAACATATAAAAAGTAAAAAGACGAAAAATAAAAAAATAAGAAGCCAAAAAGAAAAATGAGAAAAAAGCCCAAACATATAAAACAGGAAGAAGACTTAAAATTAAAAAAAAGAAGCCAAAAAGAAAAATGAGAAAAAAGCCCAAACATATAAAAAAGGAAGAAGACCAAAAATAAAAAAAATTAGAAGCCAAAAAGATAAATGAGGAAAAAACCCAAACATATAAGATAGAAAGAAGACCACAAATTAACAAAATAAGAAGCCAAAAAGAAAAATGAGAAAAAAGCCCAAACATATAAAATAGAAAGAAGACCAAAAATAAAAAAATTAGAAGCCAAAAAGATAAATGAGGAAAAATCCCAAACATATAAGATAGAAAGAAGACCTAAAATATAAAAAATAAGAAGCCAAAAAGAAAAATGAGAATAAAGCCCAAACATATAAAATAGGAAGAAGACCAAAAATAAAAAAATTAGAAGCCAAAAAGATAAATGAGAAAAAAACCCAAACATATAAGATAGAAAGAAGACCACAAATTAACAAAATAAGAAGCCAAAAAGAAAAATGAGAAAAAAGCCCAAACATATAAAAAGTAAAAAGACGAAAAATAAAAAATAAGAAGCCAAAAAGAAAAATGAGAAAAAAGCCCAAACATATAAAACAGGAAGAAGACTTACAATTAAAAAATAAGAAGCCAAAAAGAAAAATGAGAAAAAAGCCCAAACATATAAAAAAGGAAGAAGACCAAAAATAAAAAAATAAGAAGCCAAAAAGAAAAATGAGAAAAAAGCCCAAACATATAAAAAAGGAAGAAGACTAAAAATAAAAAAATAAGAAGCCAAAAAGAAAAATGAGAAAAAAGCTTAAACATATAAAATATGAAGAAGACCAGAAATAAAAAAATAAGAAGCCAAAAAGAAAAATGATAAAAAAGCCCAAACATATAAAAAGTAAGAAGACCAAAAATAAAAAATAAGAAGCCAAAAAGAAAAATGACAAGCCCCAAAAATAAAAAAAATAACAAGTCAAAATAAAAAATGAGAAAAAAGCCCAAACATATAAAAAAGAAAGAAGCCCAAAAATAAAAAAATAACAAGTCAAAAAGAAAAATGAGAAAAAAGCCCAAACATATAAAAAAGAAAGAAGCCCAAAAATAAAAAAATAACAAGTCAAAAAGAAAAATGAGAAAAAAGCCCAAACATATAAAAAAGAAAGAAGACCAAAAATTAAAAAAATAAGAAGCCAAAAAGAAATTGAGAAAAAAGCCCAAACATATAAAAAAAAAGAAGTCCAAAAATAAAAAGATAAGAAGCCAAAAAGAAAAATGAGAAAAAAGCCCAAACATATAAAAAAAGAAGGAGCCTAAAAATATAAAAATAAGAAGCCAAAAAGAAAAATGAGAAAAAAGCTTAAACATATAAAATAGGAAGAAAAATGAGAAAAAGAAAAAAATATAAAAATAAGAAGCCAAAAAGAAAAATGAGAAAAAAGCCAGAACATATAAAAAGTAAGAAGACCAAAAATAAAAAATAAGAAGCCATTAAGAAAAATGAGGAAAAAGCCCAAACATATAAGATAGAAAGAAGACCAAAAAGAAAAAAATAAGAAGCCAAAAAGAAAAATGAGGAAAAAGCCCAAACATATAAAATAGAAAGAAGACCAAAAATAACAAAAATTAGAAGCCAAAAAGAAAAATGAGAAAAAAGCCCAAACATATAAAAAAGGAAGAAGACTAAAAATTAAAAAAATAAGAAGCCAAAAAGAAAAATGAGAAAAAAGCCCAAACATATAAAAAAAAAAGAAGGCCAAAAATAAAAAAATAAGAAGGCAAAAAGAAAGTGAGGAAAAAGCCCAAACATATAAAATAGAAAGAAGACCAAAAATAAAAAAATTAGAAGCCAAAAAGAAAAATGAGAAAAAAGCCCAAACATATAAAAAAGGAAGAAGACTAAAAATTAAAAAAATAAGAAGCCAAAAAGAAAAATGAGAAAAAAGCCCAAACATATAAAAAAGAAAGTAGGCCAAAAATAAAAAAATAAGAAGGCAAAAAGAAAGTGAGGAAAAAGCCCAAACATATAAAATAGAAAGAAGACCAAAAATAAAAAAATTAGAAGCCAAAAAGAAAAATGAGAAAAAAGCCCAAACATATAAAATAGAAAGAAGACCAAAAATATAAAAAATAAGAAGCCAAAAAGAAAATGAAGAAAAAGGCCAAACATATAAAATAGAAAAAAGACCAAAAATTAAAAAAAAAGAAGCCAAAAAGAAAAATGAGAAAAAAGCCCAAACATACAAAAAAGGTAGAAGACTATAAATTAACAAAATAAGAAGCCAAAAAGAAAAATGAGAAAAAAGCCCAAACATATAAAAAGTAAGAAGACCAAAAATAAAATAATTAGAAGCCAAAAAGATAAATGAGAAAAAAAACCAAACATATAAGATAGAAAGAAGACCAAAAATAAAAAAATAAGAAGGCAAAAAAAAGGAGAAAAAAGCCCGAACATATAAAAAAGGTAGAAGACTATAAATTAACAAAATAAGAAGCCAAAAAGAAAAATGAGAAAAAAGCCCAAACATATAAAAAGTAAGAAGACCAAAAATGAAAAATAAGAAGCCAAAAAGAAAAATGAGGAAAAATCCCAAACATATAAGATAGAAAGAAGACCAAAAAGAAAAAAATAAGAAGCCAAAAAAGAAAAATGAGGAAAAAGCCCAAACATATAAAATAGAAAGAAGACCAAAAATAAAAAAAATTAGAAGTCAAAAAGAAAAATGAGAAAAAAGCCCAAACATATAAAAAAAAGGAAGAATACTAAAAATTAAAAAAATAAGAAGCCAAAAAGAAAAATGAGAAAAAAGCCCAAACATATAAAAAAGAAAGAAGGCCAAAAATAAAAAAATAAGAAGGCAAAAAGAAAGTGAGGAAAAAGCCCAAACATATCAAATAGAAAGAAGACCAAAAATAAAAAAATTAGAAGCCAAAAAGAAAAATGAGAACAAAGCCCAAACATATAAAATAGAAAGAAGACCAAAAATATAAAAAATAAGAAGCCAAAAAGAAAATGAGGAAAAAGGCCAAACATATAAAATTGAAAAAAGACCAAAAATTAAAAAAAAAGAAGCCAAAAAGAAAAATGAGAAAAAAGCCCAAACATATAAAATAGGAAGAAGACCAAAAATAAAAAGATAAGAAGCCAAAAAGATAAATGAGGAAAAATCCCAAACATATAAGATAGAAAGAAGACCAAAAATATAAAAAATAAGAACCCAAAAAGAAAAATGAGAAAAAAGCCCAAACATATAAAATAGGAAGAAGACCAAAAATAAAAAGATAAGAAGCCAAAAAGAAAAATGAGAAAAAAGCCCAAACATATAAAATAGAAAGAAGACCAAAAATAAAAAAATTAGAAGCCAAAAAGATAAATGAGAAAAAAACCCAAACATATAAGATAGAAAGAAGACCACAAATTAACAAAATAAGAAGCCAAAAAGAAAAATGAGAAAAAAGCCCAAACATATAAAAAGTAAAAAGACGAAAAATAAAAAAATAAGAAGCCAAAAAGAAAAATGAGAAAAAAGCCCAAACATATAAAACAGGAAGAAGACTTAAAATTAAAATATAAGAAGCCAAAAAGAAAAATGAGAAAAAAGCCCAAACATATAAAAAAGGAAGAAGACCAAAAATAAAAAAATAAGAAGCCAAAAAGAAAAATGAGAAAAAAGCCCAAACATATAAAAAAGGAAGAAGACTAAAAATAAAAAAATAAGAAGGCAAAAAGAAAAATGAGGGAAAAGCCCAAACATTTAAGATAGAATAAAGACCAAAAATAAAAAAATAAGAAGCCAAAAAGAAAAATGAGAAAAAAGCCCAAACATATAAAATAGAAAGAAGACCAAAAATATAAAAAATAAGAAGCCAAAAAGAAAAATGAGAAAAAACCCAAACATTTAAAATAGAAAGAAGACCAAAAATAAAAAAAATAACCAGTCAAAAAGAAAAAGACAGAAGAAAAGCACACAAACATAAAATTTCAACAGTCTAGAAATTAAAACGAAGAAGTTCAAAGAAATAAAAAGAGAAGGAAGCACAAAAATCTTTTTAAAAGGAAGCCCCAAAAATTAAAAAAATAAGAAGCCAAAAAGATAAAAAGAGAAGAAAGCACAAAAAGATAAAACTAGAAAGAAGCCCCAAAAGATAATAAAGAGGAAAAAATATAAGAAGTAAGAAGCCCAAAAATATACGAAGTAAGAAGCCTAAAAATATAAGAAGTAAGAAGCCCAAAAATAAAAAATAAGAAGTCCAAAAATATAAGATGTAAGAAGGCTCAAAAATAGAAAATAAGAAGTCCAAAACTATAAAAAATAAGAAGCCCTAAAATAAAAAATTAGATGCATATGAAGGTAAAAAGAGAAATAAGTGCAAAAAGATAAAAATGAGGAAACCTAAAAATATAAGAAGTAAGAAGCTCAAAAATAATAAATAAGAAGTATAAAAAATAAAAAGAAAAGGTAGCGCAAAAAGATAAAAAAGAAGGAGGCCCAAAAATATTAGAAGTAAGAAGCCCAAAAACAAAAAATAAAAAGCACGAAAATATAAAAAGAGAAGTAAGCGTAAAAAGATAAAAAGGAGGAAGCCCAAAAATATAAGAAGTAAGAAGCCCAAAAATAAAAAATAAGAAGCCCAGAAATATAAGAAGTAAGAAGCCCAAAAATATAAGAAGTAAGAAGCCCAAAAATAAAAAATAAGAAGCCCAAAAATATAAGAAGTAAGAAGCCCAAAAATAAAAAATAAGAAGCCCAGAAATATAAGAAGTAAGAAGCCCAAAAATATAAGAAGTAAGAAGCCCAAAAATAAAAAATAAGAAGCCCAGAAATATAAGAAGTAAGAAGCCCAAAAATAAAAAATAAGAAGCCCAGAAATATAAGAAGTAAGAAGCCCAAAAATAAAAAATAAAAAGCCCAGAAATATAAGAAGTAAGAAGCCCAAAAATAAATAATAAAAAGCCCAGAAATATAAGAAGTAAGATGCCCAAAAATAAAAAATAAAAAGCCCAGAAATATCAGAAGTAAGAAGCCCAAAAATATAAGAAGTAAGAAGCCCAAAAATAAAAAATAAAAAGCCCAGAAATATAAGAAGTAAGAAGCCCAAAAATAAAAAATAAGAAGCCCAGAAATATAAGGAGTAAGAAGCCCAAAAATATAAGAAGTAAGAAGCCCAAAAATAAAAAATTAGAAGCCCAGAAATATAAGAAGTAAGAAGCCCAAAAATATAAGAAGTAAGAAGCCTAAAAATAAAAAATAAGAAGCCCAGAAATATAAGAAGTAAGAAGCCCAAAAATATAAGAAGTAAGAAGCCCAAAAATAAAAAATAAAAAGCCCAGAAATATAAGAAGTAAGAAGCCCAAAAATATAAGAAGTAAGAAGCCCAAAAATAAAAAATAAAAAGCCCAGAAATATAAGAAGTAAGAAGCCCAAAAATAAATAATAAAAAGCCCAGAAATATAAGAAGTAAGAAGCCCAAAAATACAAAATAAAAAGCCCAGAAATATAAGAAGTAAGAAGCCCAAAAATATAAGAAGTAAGAAGCCCAAAAATAAAAAATAAAAAGCCCAGAAATATAAGAAGTAAGAAGCCCAAAAATAAAAAATAAGAAGCCCAGAAATATAAGAAGTAAGAAGCCCCAAAATATAAGAAGTAAGAAGCCCAAAAATAAAAAATAAAAAGCCCAGAAATATAAGAAGTAAGAAGCCCAAAAATATAATAAGGAGAAAAAGCCCGAAAAATATGAAAAAGGAGGAAGCCCTAAAATATCAAAAGTAAGAAGACCAAAAATAATAAGAAGGAAGCCCAAAAATATAAAATAGAGGGAATCAGTAAAATATGAAAAGAAAGTCACACCCAAAAGATAAAAGAGAGAAAGAAGTCCAAACATCTGAAAATTGAAGGAAACACGTTAAATAAAATATGAAAGAAACTTATAAAGTTTAAAAAGAAGGAAGCACCAAAATATGAAAGATGAAGGAAGCACAAACATATAAAAAGAAAGACGAACAAAAATAATGCAAGTAAAAAAAATATATATAAAAAAGAAAAGAAAAAGTTAGAAGTCATAGAAGATAACATATCAAGAAAAAAAATGAAGCTCAAAAAGTATTAAAGAACGAAGCTGAAAAATAAAAATAAAAAAAAATAAAATGAAGGAAGCCCAAAAATATATGAAAAAAATGAAAGCTTAAACCTACGATGACGAGTTTAAGAGAAAACAAAAAGGTCAAAACTGTCGGAAGGTAATACCGTAATACCAAAACTTTCCAAATAGAAAACCAAAAACCCAAAATAAAATGCAGCTAAAAAACAATCTGCTAAAAGAATGCTATTTTCCCACCCACATCAACCGCAGCAATTCCCCCACGTTCTTTTGAACGAAGCGATTTGAATATGTGGGACGTAAAAGTATCAACTCTGATTGCTAGAGCTACCCCAAGCGCTATTTTTGATATAGAAAAAAATACTTTTAAAAGAACATGAATGTAGAAATGTTAAAAATATATAAAATAACATTAAAAAAAATAACAAATAAATATGGTAAATGTCTCCAAGACAAAAATGGTATGGTACGGAAAAAGAAATGCCCCGAGGCCAATTCCGAGCGTCCCCCGAAGACATTTTATTTTCGTGACGGTCGTCGGCACTTTGCTTGCAGAATAGTCATGAAGAAATAGAGAGTTCCTCGGTGAATTTTCTCTGAATAAGAAGAACGAAATTAATGGAAGAAAGAAAAGGGATTAGAGAAGAATGGTGAATTGAAGGAAATAGCGAAAAGAAAGAAATGACTGTTGAACCGACGAAAGTTACAAAACGAGAAAATGAAGAAAGATTCAAAAAATAAAGAAAGAAAGATGGGAAGAGAGAGAAAAAGAGAGCAGGAGATGAGTTTTTAAAAAACAGCAATGAAGAATGAAAAAAAGAAAAACGGAAGGAAATAGCGGAAAACAAAGAAATGATTGTAAAAAAGAGAAAGAATAAAGATTGAAAAAATAAAGAAAGAAAGAAAAAAAGAAAAACGGAAGGAAATAGCGAAAAAGAAGGAAATGACTGTAAAAAAAGAGAAAAAATAAAGATTGAAAAAATAAAGAAAAAAAGATGGGAAGAGAGAGAAAAAGAGAGGAGGAGATGAGTTTAAAAAAACAGCAATGAAGAAAGAAAAAAAAAAGAAGGAAATAGCGGAAAAAAGGAGAAAACTGTACAAAAAGTGAAAGAATAAAGATTGAAAAAAAATAAAAGAGAGATGAGAAGAGGGAGAAAAAGAGAGGAGGAGATGAGTTTAAAAAAACAGCAATGAAGAAAGAAAAAAGTAAACGGAAGGAAATAGTGAAACAGAAGGAAATGACTGTCAAAAAGAGAAAGAATAAAGATTGAAAAAAGAAATAAAAGAAAGATGGGAAAAGAGAGAAAAAAAGAGGAGAAGATGAGTTTTAAAAAACAGCAATGAAGAAAGAAAAATGAAAAATGGAAGGAAATAGCGAAAAAGAAGAAAATGGCTGTTCAAAAAGTGAAAGAATAAAGATTGAAAAAAGAAATAAAAGAAAGATGGGATTAGAGAGAAAGAAAGAGGAGGAGATAAGTTTTAAAAAAACAGCAATGAAGAAAGATAAAAAGAAAAACGGAAGGAAATAGCGGAAAAAAAAATGACTGTAAAAAAGAGAAAAAAATAAAGATTGAAAAAATAAAGAAAGAAAGATGGGAAGAGAGAGAAAAAAAGAGGAGGAGATGAGTTTAAAAAAACAGCAATGAAGAAAGAAAAAAAGAAAACGGAAGAAAATAGCGAAAAAGAAGAAAATGACTGTTCAAAAAGTGAAAGAATCAAGATTCAAAAAAGAAATAAAAGAAAGATGAGAAGATGAGTTTTAAAAAACAGCAATTAAGAAAGAAGAAAAGAAAAACGGAAGGAAATAGGGAAAAATAAGGAAATAACTGTTCAAACGAAAAAGAATAAAGATTGAAAAAATAAAAAAAGAAAGATGGGATTAGAGAGAAAGAAAGATGAGAAGATGAGTTTTAAAAAACAGCAATGAAGAAAGAAAAAAAGAAAACGGAAGAAAATAGCGAAAAAGAAGGAAATGCTTGTTCAAAAAGAGAAAGAATAAAGATTGAAAAAATAAAGAAAGAAATATGAGAAGAGAGAGAAAGAAAGCGGAGAAGATGAGTTTAAAACCCAGCAAGAATAGAGAGGCTAATGAAGAAAGGAAATAGCGAAACAGAAGGAAATGATTGTATAAAAAGAGAAGAAAAATAAAGATTGAAAAACTAAAGAGCGAAAATGTGTGAAGAGAGACAGCGAGTTTAAAAAAGAAAAGATTAAAGAAAGAATAAATAAAGAAAAAAAGATGAGAAAAGAGATGAAAAAAGGGGTGAAGATAAGTTCAAAGAACAGCAATCAAAGAGAGGCGAATGAGGAAAGAAAACAAAACGGAAAGAAATAGCGAAAAGAAAGAAATGACTATCGATACGATGAAAGAGAATGCGTGAAAAGAAACAGAAAATGACAAAATAAGGAAAGAATAAAGAGGAAAGAAAGAAATAAAAAAGAGGGATAAGATAAGCCTAAAATACCGAAATCAAGAAGAGACGAATGACGAGAGAAAACAAGATTAAAGAAAAGAAATGAGGAAGTGATTGTGAAGTGATTAAAAAGGTTTTAAAAAATAGAGGGGATGAAAAGGAAAGCAAGAACAAAGAAATGAAAGAAAAGGGAGAGAGGAAAAACAAGAAACAAACTACAAAAGAAAGAAAGACAAAATACACGACAAAATGAAAGTGAATGAAATAGAAGTAAGAAACAATATCAATGAAAGAATAGAAGAAATACATAATTGTGATAACGAAGAAAGAAAACTTATAAATGGAGAAAGAGAATTAAAAGAAAGAAGGAAATAGAGAGAATAGAAGTGGAGGAAGGAAGGAATTAACGCAAGGAAGAAAAGTAGAATTGAAATAATGAAAAGAAAGAAAATATTGTAGAAACAACGAAATAGAACAGAATAGAAAATAAATACGGAAAGAAAGAGAGGGAGGAGTAATTAAGAGGAGGAAAAGTAAATGCAAAAAAAGAAAAAATTTGAGAGGGAAGGAAGAAAAAAAACTAAAGAAAGAAAGAAAGAATAAAGAAAGGCACAGAAGGGAGGGGAAGATGGGTATAAAAAGACAGAAAGAAGGAAAGGAGAATAAAATGAGAAAGAGGGGTAAAAGAAAGAAAGAAAAATAGAGAGAGAAGAATGAAAAGATGAAGGAAAGAAAGAATGAAAGAAAAAAAGAAAGGAAAAAAGAAAAAAAGAGAAAGAACGAAGAAGATAAGTATAAAAAGTAAGTGAGAGGTTACAAAAAGAAAAAATAGTTAGGGGTAAAGGGGGAGTAGTAATAACATAAGTTTCAAAGAAAGAAAGAACGAAGGAGGAGGGAAAGAAGGGGAATAAGTTAGAGGATAGGTATAAAAAGACAAAAAAAGAAAGGAGAATGAAGTGAGGTAGAAAAAGGAAAATAGAAGAAGGGAAGCAGGAAAAAAAAAGAAAAAAGAAAGAAAGAAAAAACGAAAAAAAAAAAAGGAAAGAAAAGAAGAAGACAAAAATAATCTTCTTCATTCGTGTGAATCAGATGATTTTGGTGTTGGCATTAGATTCGCTGATGTTTTTCTAGTTAGAAGTATTTCTGGAAAGACACCGGGTACTTACAAAAGGACCACGAGAAGGTTGCCAACATCCCTAAGTGAAAGTGATACTGTGGAACCGACTGGATTCGAACTTGGAACACCCTGGTCTTCAGTCCGTGTCGTTATCCACTTAACCACCGTCACCTCCCAAACTGATCATCCAGCAAAGATGATACGTCTACTTATGTAGATAATAATTAAATATTTATAATAACACGATTATTCGTAGTCTCTTTTCGACTGGGTCATTTAATGAGTAATAATAAAAGCCTTCACATCTAAGCATAAATGCGAGGTCCTTTCTGTTGACGGCTTACTTTTGTCATCCACAAATAATATAACGAGCACTTTCTCTGTCTATCTGTCTGTCTGTCTGTCCGTCCTGGAGAATTTTTGTAAACAGAAGAGAGAGGGGAGGCGGGGGGGGGGCTCGAGAAAGTACCATTTAATTAATTAATCTTTTCAAGTCAGCGTTCATAATATCTGTATACCTTTGGAATTAGGAAACTATTAATCAATTAATTTACATTAGATAACATTAAATTACATATAAACAAAGAAGAACGAAATTTCAAGACGAGACTGCGATTAAAACGGAAAACGTGTCAAGAATCTTACTGTAATTAATATATTTCAACTTCCTTATATACCGTTAGTAAACGCCGTTTAGACACTAGACGGGTTTCGTCATTTACATAATACATTCCTTTAAACCTTCAATTAAATTCATATTTACAAATATACACTTATAACTGCTATTATCAAGTTTACATATGTATTTACAATATTTTCCGATAAGGTGATATTAATAAAAATTATTCATACAACTAATTACAGCCATTTTCTTCATGAACCAGCGTGTTTTCTTACCGATACTTTCAATGGCGAGTACTGTTAAAATTGCAAAGTCATCCTTTCGAAAGTGACGTCATTTTGACGCATAAATATGGTGCATTTATTATTTCCTACTTAGTCATTTAATGTAGCCTCATTGGTTAGGGTGATCGGGATTGAGTTGAAGGTGACTCTAGTTCCGAGGTTCGAATCGTACGAAATAATGAAAACGATTACGTGAGAAAGACCGTAAAAAGAGAGAAAAGCAATAGAGAAGGAACGAAAGAAAACAAGAGGGAAAAGAAGAACGAAAGGAAGAAAAAAGAAAGAAAGAAAGAAAGTGAGTATAAAAAATATAGAAAGAAAGAAAGAAAGAAAGTGAGTATAAAAAATATAGAAAGAAAGAAAGAAAGTGAGTATAAAAAATATAGAAAGAAAGAAAGAAAGTGAGTATACAAAATATAGAAAGAAAGAAAGAAAGTGAGTATAAAAAATATAGAAAGAAAGAAAGAAAGTAAGTATAAAAATATAGAAAGAAAGAAAGAAAGAAAGTGAGTATAAAAAGTATAGAAAGAAAGAAAGAAAGAAAGTGAGTATAAAAAATATAGAAAGAAAGAAAGAAAGAAAGTGAGTATAAAAATATAGAAAGAAAGAAAGAAAGTAAGTATAAAAATATAGAAATAAAGAAAGAAAGAAAGTAAGTATAAAAATATAGAAAGAAAGAAAGAAAGAAAGTGAGTATAAAAAATATAGAAAGAAAGAAAGAAAGAAAGTGAGTATAAAAAATATAGAAAGAAAGAAAGAAAGAAAGTGAGTATAAAAAATATAGAAAGAAAGAAAGAAAGAAAGTGAGTATAAAAAATATAGAAAGAAAGAAAGAAAGTAAGTATAAAAATATAGAAAGAAAGAAAGAAAGAAAGTGAGTATAAAAAGTATAGAAAGAAAGAAAGAAAGAAAGTGAGTATAAAAAATATAGAAAGAAAGAAAGAAAGAAAGTGAGTATAAAAATATAGAAAGAAAGAAAGAAAGTAAGTATAAAAATATAGAAATAAAGAAAGAAAGAAAGTAAGTATAAAAATATAGAAAGAAAGAAAGAAAGAAAGTGAGTATAAAAAATATAGAAAGAAAGAAAGAAAGAAAGTGAGTATAAAAAATATAGAAAGAAAGAAAGAAAGAAAGTGAGTATAAAAAATATAGAAAGAAAGAAAGAAAGAAAGTGAGTATAAAAAATATAGAAAGAAAGAAAGAAAGAAAGTGAGTATAAAAAATATAGAAAGAAAGAAAGAAAGTAAGTATAAAAAATATAGAAAGAAAGAAAGAAAGAAAGAAAGAAAGTGAGTATAAAAAATATAGAAAGAAAGAAAGAAAGTGAGTATAAAAAATATAGAAAGAAAGAAAGAAAGAAAGTGAGTATAAAAAATATAGAAAGAAGGGAAGAAAGTGAGTATAAAAAATATAGAAAGAAAGAAAGAAAGAAAGAAAGTGAGTATAAAAAATATAGAAAGAAAGAAAGAAAGTGAGTATAAGAAATATAGAAAGAAAGAAAGAAAGAAAGTGAGTATAAAAAATATAGAAAGAAGGGAAGAAGAATTAATAGAGGTAAAAAGAAAGAGATGGGAGAAGGAAAAATAGGAATGGAAGAACGAAAGAAAAAGGGGAAGGAGAGGGAAAGAAGAGGAGAATATAAGTACAAAGAGACAGAATAATGAAAGAGAAGAAGAAAAGAAAGAAAGAAACAATAAAAGTAAGAGAGGCATAGAAGAAAGTTGAAAAGAAAGAATTGAAGAGAGGAGAAGGAAAGGAAGAACGAAAGAATGCCCTATATATTTGACCCCTAATTCACAGTAGCCCCTAACGTTTCTCTCTTTTTTTTCTTCTTATCTTTCTGTTTTTGCTGGAGATGGGGCATCCTACCGGATGCTAGACATTCACCGGCTATTTCAGACACCCCAGCCTAGAGATCTTTTTCAAGATTCTAACCGTCCCTTTAAGTGCAGTTGTTTGTATTTCTCTTGCACTCGGTTCACCGGGTATACTCGCCAGATAGCTCTTGAAAATCTTCTTCATTAGTCCTGTTGCTCCTATAATTACTGGTATGATAGAGATTTTCATAAGATTCCAGTTTCTTTTCATGTCGTACATAAGACCTTGGTATTTCCTAATATGTTTCCCTTTCAGCTCTGTTCAATCCTGCATCATTAGGGACACTGAGTTGAATTGAACTGAAAGAAAACCACCTTAAGTATAGTGTCAAGTTTATTTGTTACCACATATGTCGAGATTGCAGAAAGGATTGTAAACTTTTATTACGGATTCAGTGGGTGGCATTGTTTTAGGTGGGATAAACTATGACCTCGTTGGGAGGCAAGTAAAAAAGAACTCAGTGCTCTTTGAATACATTGATGGCCGTGAGATACGTGCTGTAGAATTACAACAGCGATGTGGAAGCAGTGGCTAGCAGGAAGGATCATAAAATACGTTATAGATGTGTGTGCAAGAAGAAATTCGTTAAAAACCTACAAAAAAGGTGCGGTAAGATCCAGACAAGCTAATGCGATTCATAGCGATAGAGATGGGCGTTGGAGTAATGACTATGAATAAAGAACTGAACGAAGAGTCGCTAGGGTCAACTACAAAACCGCAACGGTTAAAGAGAATCGCCTTACGGATCTGAGAAAGTCCTGAATAAGGTCAAACACCCAGTCGAGCCAAGGATGCTCTGATTGTATTTAGGAATTATGTTATAACGCTTAAAATAAAGTCCGCACAAAGTCCCGCGCATCATCAAGACACCGTTCCCTCAAATTGCGATGCTGTATGCTGATGAGTTAGTACTTGCCTGTGAAACAATGGAAGACCTACTTGTTAAGTTAAAGATTTGAAGCAAAGTAAAGGTCTGAGAGTCGTCATCTTCTTTGCATGTCTTTGAAGTGTCATGTGATCATACAACAGTTTCCTACTGTGTTACGCAGTCCTTTACATTATTATTGTGCTCTGCGAGATCTTTCAAGCTACACCGGTTGCGCAGTTAGGGGGCAAACCAGGCAGTGTTGCATCGTATGGTCCTCCTCTCCACATTCGCAGATGGTTGAGTCAGTTTTTTAGCGAACAACATGCCATGCGGCTCCACATCTTTGAAAAGGGATACAGACTTATAGAGTTGCTGTCAACTTTGTCAATCGCTGTGTCGAGAGAGTCGCTACGGGAAGTCCAAACGTTTGAATCAGATCCTTCTCACCATTCCGGGAAACACACAGAATCGGCTTTCTGTATACTTTCACAATTTTACCAGTCCCAACATCTACATCCCCACAAGTCGCCTGTTGTGATCTTGAAGAAGAACGCCGCACTGTTCCCTAATGCTGTAGAACCATCTTTTTGGGGGTGGCCGCCATCTTGGTCTTGCGTTTGAGAAGTCTTTTCTGTAGCTGGCATTTATCATCCCACTACTCCTAGCAACATGACCAAATCATCGAAGCCTCCTAGCCGACACCACATCTTCGAACCGTATATGGCTATTGGCGTATTTTCCTACATCATCTGGCCAGTTAACTTGTGTGGCGTTCCCCACTGATGCATAAAAATCACCCAGCATAACTATTTCATCGTTACTGTGTATTTTTATTTTATTTGCTCTTGTAAAGTGCCACACAAATCTTCAAAGAAGTCATCATTGTAACTAGAGTCCTGGGCATACATTATGAAATATGTGACTCTTTTCGTTTTCCACTCTATGATAGCCTTTAGTAGTCTACTAAATATACATTCATAGTCTACTATCAGTTCTTTCCAATGTGTGTCTATCAATTCCGTCTTGTCGCAGGGAGTGTATAATGACATATCCATTTTGCTCCCATAGCGTTGCCATATCTTTAGACCAATGTGTTTCTGTGACACCTATTATGTATATTTCCATTCGTCCATATATTTACATACATATATATGTACATATATATATATACATTTACATACATATCTATAGATATAGATATACATATATATATATACATATATATATATATATATATACAGATATATAAATATATACATATATATGCAAATATATATATATATATATATATATATATATATACATATATACATATATCATTTCCTTTTAATTTGCTTTTGAAACTATATATTAATCTACTAGACTGGAGCCATTTCCATTACTCACTGAACCCAAATAAAGAGAAGTTATCGTGTGCAATCCAACACGGTTTGTTGTTGTTGATCACTGTAAATCCCCGCCAACTTGACATTTACAAAGTTAAATTCATCCTAAGTTCCAAGCTTATTTGTGGTCAGTCTCTTGGCTGCGAATCAGTGGCGATTTGTGATCGGAGTTCGCGCCCACCGAACGTCGACTGAAGATTGCGTGTATATTGTTCAAAGCTCTCACAATGCATTACTCTAGGACACGCTTATTGAGTTCTCACTCGACTGAATGCTATTTAGATGTAAATTTACTTCCCATTTCGTGACAATGTGTGGTGGAATATTGGTACGCGCCTCGGCTACTGAGTCAAACATGACTTTCATATCGTGCTTCGAACCGTGTACTGGCAGGTATTTTCCTCTCCCATACTGACGATGACTGCAGGTTTAGCATGAAACACATGTGTATATAAGTTGATTTTGAAACCCATTATTGTGAAAATAATATTCATTCATGCATAATATATATATATATATATATATATATATATATATTACATCATGTTTTTGTTTTCAAATTTTAATCTAAAATATTCATACACATTAATGCTTTTTAAGATGTGATCAATTTCCTTATTCAAACCCGCCCTAACCAGTGCAACATAGCCCGGACTTGACTTTAATTTAAACTGTCGTCTTTAACACCGCGACGTATATTATTTCTGTCTTTACGGCAAATTCACCCCACATTGGGTTAATACCAACAAAATAAAGAGAAAAAAACAAGAAAAAAGTCTTGCTTAAGAATTATATATTTATCGAAATTCTTACCTAAAAAAATAAAAATAGATTATTTTATTAATTTTATATTGCATCATGTTTTGATTTTCAACTGTTAATACATAATATTCATACAAATGGATGCTTCTAAAGATGTGATCAATTTCCTTATTAAAAAACGCGCGAACAAGTGTAACACAACGCCCGGACTTGAACTTAGCTTAAAATGTCGTCTTTAACGCCTTGACGTACATTTTTGCTGTCTTTACGGAGGATTCACCCCCACCCGGCCTAAGTACAAACAAAATGACGAAAAAAAGGAAAACAATATGCTTGAAAATGACATATTTATTGAAAGTTTAGCAAAAAAAATATTAAAAAATAAATTATTTTATTCATTTCATATTGCATAATGTTTTTGCTTACATCATGTGACTTCATGCCTTGTCTGGAGCGATTTCCATGAAGTAAAAATATATATCGTGACTTTTATTCTCATATATATATATATATATATATATATATATATATATATATATATATATATATATTTATATATATATATATATATATATTAATATGTATATATATATATATATCAAGGGAGGTGCGAGAGCGCTCTATCCCTTAATAGACTTCAAAAACGACCTATGCTAGAACTCTCATTTCTTTGATCAGTCATAACTCAAAATCCAATAAACCAAATTAGTTAAAACTTTGCACAAAATTTTCATTTGATAGGTTCTATAAGTGTGTAGAATTTCAGTATCATTAGTCAAGGCAACCCAGATATCCAGAAAGGTCAGGAATGATGTTGTGTTATCCGTGTGTATGTACGTACGTCCGTACATACGTGTGTGCCATCCTGTATCTCATCAACTATTTGATGGATTCAACTAATTTTTGGCAGAGATAGAGGTTCTAGGGTCTAGTTGATGGCATTTTAATTTCAGTGTACTATATATCTTAGTTTTCCAGAAAATTAAAAAAAACACTTTAAAATTACCATTGTCTTGAGGCATAGCCTTTACAAAAGTAGTGAAATTCCATGATAAATGCCAGTATACTGAAATCATATGCCCTTAATATGGTTAAGATGAAAATTCATATACACTAAATGTACAAAAGCAAGGAAATTCCCAATTTTTTACACTTTTATTGTCATTAAGGGTATGACTACATATCAACCAAACCATTTCATTATCACATCACTACAGTATAAATCTCTATGCATGAGTGGATGAAGTGTGTGAGGTGCGCTGAAGAAAAATTTCTACCAGTAAAATACATAGCCCTGTTGTGCTCGCATACCCTTAATGACAATAAAAGTGTAAAAATTTGATTTAATATGATTTCAGTAGGATCAGTAGGTATATCGTTTATACACAATCAGGGCAGAGACGCCGCGCTAAAATCGCGCCCCCCCTCCTCATCTCTAGTTGTTGACGCACACCATTTTCGTTCCCGTGGAATAGGAGGATATTCCCAGGGCCACGGAGTGCGCAGGGTGTCAGTCGACACGGCATTTTCCAGCTGATGCGGTCACGCTACCACAAATGAAAATAGCCATGTCGTGTCACTGATCGGTTAATTATAAACACATACAAACACACAAGCACGCATATATATATATATATATATATATATATATATATATATATATATATATATATATATATATATATATATATATATATAAGCAGAGATAGGTAAATAGATACTGTATAATTTCCATAGATACGTAGATTAATAATGGCAGACATATAACCGCCAGTTTGTATCTATTTAAATATAAACGTATATAAGTACACTAGTATCGATTTAAATACAAACGTATATAAGTACACAAGTATCGATTTAAATATAAACGCATATAAGTACACAAGTATCGATTTAAATACAAACATATATAAGTACACAAGTAACTATTTAAATATAAACGTATATAAGTACACAAGTAACTATTTAAATACAAACGCATATAAGTACACAAGTATCTATTTAAATACAAACATATATAAGTACACAAGTATCTATTTAAATATAAACGTATATAAGTACACAAGTATCTATTTAAAAACAAACATATATAAGTACACAAGTAACTATTTAAATATAAACGTATATAAGTACACAAGTATCTATTTAAATATAAACGCATATAAGTACACAAGTAACTATTTAAATATAAACGTATATAAGTACACAAGTATCTATTTAAATATAAACGCATATAAGTACACAAGTATCTATTTAAATATAAACGTATATAAGTACACACGTATCTATTTAAATATAAACGTATATAAGTACACAAGTATCTATTTAAATATAAACGTATATACGTACACAAGTATCTATTTAAATATAAACGTATATAAGTACACAAGTATCTATTTAAATATAAACGTATATAAGTACACAAGTATCTATTTAAATATAAACGCATATAAGTACACAAGTAACTATTTAAATATAAACGTATATAAGTACACAAGTATCTATTTAAATATAAACGTATATAAGTACACAAGTATCTATTTAAATATAAACGTATATAAGTACACAAGTAACTATTTAAATATAAACGTATATAAGTACACAAGTAACTATTTAAATATAAACGTATATAAGTACACAAGTATCTATTTAAATAAAAACGTATATAAGTATACAAGTATCTATTTAAATAAAAACGTATATAAGTATACAAGTATCTATTTAAATATAAACGTATATAAGTACACAAGTATCTATTTAAATGTAAACGTATATAAGTATACAAGTATCTATTTAAATAAAAACGTATATAAGTATACAAGTATCTATTTAAATAAAAACGTATATAAGTATACAAGTATCTATTTAAATATGAACGTATATAAGTACACAAGTATCTATTTAAATATAAACGTATATAAGTACACAAGTAACTATTTAAATATAAACGTATATAAGTACACAAATATCTATTTAAATATAAACGTATATAAGTACACAAGTATCTATTTAAATATAAACGTATATAAGTACACAAGTAACTATTTAAATATAAACGTATATACGTACACAAGTATCTATTTAAATAAAAACGTATACAAGTACACAAGTATCTATTTAAATATAAACGTATATAAGTACACAAGTATCTATTTAAAGATAAACGTGTATAAGTACACAAGTATCGATTTAAATATAAACGTATATAAGTACACAAGTATCTATTTAAATATAAACGTATATAAGTACACAAGTATCTATTTAAATATAAACGTATACAAGTACACAAGTATCTATTTAAATATAAACGTATATAAGTACACAAGTATCTATTTAAATACAAACGTATATAAGTACACAAGTATCTATTTAAATATAAACGTATATAAGTACACAACTATCTATTTAAATATAAACGTATATAAGTACACAAGTATCTATTTAAATATACACGTATATAAGTACACAAGTATCTATTTAAATATAAACGTATATAAGTACACAAGTAACTATTTAACTATAAACGTATATAAGTACACAAGTATCTATTTAAATATAAACGTATATAAGTACACAAGTATCTATTTAAATATAAACGTATATAAGTACACAAGTATCTATTTAAATATAAACCTATATAAGTACACAAGTATCTCTTTAAATATAAACCTATATAAGTACACAAATATCTATTTAAATATAAACGTATATAAGTACACACGTATCTCTTTAAATATAAACCTATATAAGTACACAAGTATCTATTTAAATATAGACGTATATAAGTACACAAGTATCTATTTTAATATAAACGCATATAAGTACACAAGTATCTATTTAAATATAAACGTATACAAGTACACAAGGAACGAGTACATATAAACACACACATATATATGAGGAGTGAATATAATTATCTACTAGACACTTTTCTTGGCCTTTTGGCTACGATGAAAGTGTAGTATCTGTTCCGATGGATACTTCACCCCATAGACTGGTATTGTCTTGGCCTTCGGGGCTTGATTTACGCCGGTCTATGGGTCTGTCCTGTGCAGTTCTAGGTCCACCCTCCCAGGCTTCGCCTCCCCTCTTTGGGAGGAGTAAGTTTATTACTTACTGTCTGAGGCGCCCCTACCGGGGAATACCGACGGGGCTGCCCAGGCAATTTTTAAACCCCACTTTCCCGACCCGACCTTGGGTCACATCTTACTTGTGGGAGTAAGATAAAAACTGGCCTTGTGCCTAACTCCTGGAGAGGAGTTAATCAATACTAGACACTATCCGCGAGTGTCTTCTTTAATTATATATATATATATATATATATATATATATATATATATATATATAAAATAACCTATTTTGTTTTTTCTAAATTCTCTCTCTCTCAATATATATATATATATATATAGTTAGTTAGTTATAAATATTTGGTTTTTTTTTTCATCTACAAATGTAGACGTTTCATCCTTACGGAAATCGTCAGTGTAGAGAAGAATTATTCACACCGGTCGTCGGACTCGAACCCCGGAAGACGAGGTATATTTCAAACTCAAATTCCAACGTTTTCGCCAACTCGACCGTTGTAAACAACTCGTGAAATCAGCGAGAGATTAATCCTATTTAAAAGCGGCTGTCGTAAAGAGTTCGACTTTTTAAAGAAACATTGCACTCAAGTCACGGTAATGGCTGTGTTAATAATACTCGCTACAGAGCCCAGCTTAGTTTAGGGGCGACAAATGCTTAGTTATAATTTTTTTTATTTACATACGTAAACGTTTCTATCGTTACGGGACTCGTCAGTGTAGAGAAGAATTATTCGCACCGGTCGCCGAACTCGAACCCCGGAACACGAGTTATATTTAAAACTCAAATTCCAACGTCTTTACCGCACGGCCGTTATATATATAGAAGTGGGGAGGGGAGAGGGAGGGAAGGAAGACGCTCTTCATCTACCCCCCTCTCGATCACCCACTTCTTTCTCTATCCTAAATGATCTTATTTTATCTTGTACCATTTTATTTTATTTCATTCTCTCTCTCTCTCTCTCTCTCTCTCTCTCTCTCTCTCTCTCTCTCTATCTATCTATCTATCTATCTATCTATATATCTATCTATCTGTTGTGAAGTTGTCCAACAGTAAATAATAAATAAAGGAAGTCAAGTCGAGGGTTGGTTTAACAAGTGTATTAACAAAGAAGGAACTGACTAGCACTTGGCTAGACAGTTACAAGACTGTGCTTTGTCTTCGCTGTATCTCTGGTGACTCGCACTATTTATAGTGACAACCGGTGTTGTTTCTCCTGTGTAAGAACGGCCGGTGTAACACTATCTACCTATATTTTAATTGATCTAGCTACCTTTTTATTATTTCTCTCTCTTTTTACTTTATTTTATTTTATTTTATTTTGTATTTTATATTTTATATATTTTTTTTACATTATTATTTTTTATTTTGATTCTTAATTGTCCACATCACGTGACTTTACAAATTCAAATCTTACATTTCTTTTCTTTTTTCTCCATTTCATTCTTTCCAAATATGATCTAAGGTTAAGATCGGATTCTAACTCTTGCTGATGAAATCTCAGTTTATAATAGTTGTTGATCGATAACATCGAAATGCCAGTGTCGCAGATGTTGTACATGTCTGTGTAAATAAAACATAATAATATATTAAAACTCTATTTTTTATAAACCCGGTTGAAATTCTTTGGATTACTACCCTGTGGATGTTTTACTTGGATTATATATATATATATATATATATATATATATATATATATATATATATATATATAAATTAGTAGTAAGTTTTTGAAAGGCTGTGGGCAATGCAAGTTCCGGGTAAGATGCAAGTTGTAAGGAACAAAAACAATAACAATAAATCGAATACGAAATATGACTTACTTTTTATTTTTCCTTTTTTTCTAAAATCTTACATAACAGCAAGAGTGTTTTTAGCTGTTCGTGTGATGTCCGGGTGATTAAAAATCACTATTTGATATTTCGCGAAAAGACTTCCCTTTGTCAAAAATAATTAAACCAGAAGAAATATTTTTCTCCGACTGTGTAGATAATACTACAAAACAAAATGGCTGCCAGATGTAGATCGCAGCGAAAACGAAAACAGTCTCACAGGGAATGTAAATTAAATTTTATTTTAAGGTTATGTTACATATATGATTTGGTGTTAAAAATATATATATATATATATATATAATAAAACATGACTGGAGATAGCAAATGACCGAGCCTTGTTTGAAACTGATGGTATCATGTTGTTTTGACGTGATCTTCTGCAGCATTAGTAATATATATATATATATATATATATATATATATATATATATATATATTTTTACATGATTCACCCCAAACAAGGCAGGACGCCACTGTAAACGTAAGGGGCTACTGAGAAAAAAGAAAAGGGGAGAAGGATTAGTGGTTCAGCTTAAATTGAGATCTGAGCAGCGAGATGTCTGTTTACATTAGTTTTAAATTTCTGCATGTCAGTACTGTCGGGGAAACAGGGGGCAGGGAGGGAGTTCCAGAGGCCAGCAGCACGAGGAAAGAAGCTATTTGAGTAGAATGCTCTCCGGCATCTGGGAACCTCCACAGTGAATGAATGAGATTTAGTAGAATGTCGAGTTAGTCTAGTGAATTTACGTCGAGGGGGCACCAGAGTAGCCAACTCATCGGAGCATAATCCATTGAAGTATTTGTAAAACAAACACAAGTATGCCACATTGCGGCGATGGGACAGGGGCTGGAGCTTAGCTGACAGTGAGGGACCTATTAGGTTGACTACTCTTTAATTTAATCAATCTGCATTCAAAAATTAATTCATGAATTAATGAATTAAAAAAATCTATATATATAAAAATTGATGACTCGTCCGACTAGGAGCGAATTAAAAATGCTGGCCTATTCATATTCTTAAAATAAACAAACCGCTTAAGGTAGAGATAAATAATAAAAACGCACCGGTAAACACCGGTTGACTATCGCCAAAAATATATATAACAAAAAATCAGCGTAACATTATAGGCGATACAAAGTCGAGCATATAATGTGGTAGGTCATTCTTGTCTAGTAAGCAGCTAGACTACGAATATTTACATCGAGGGTTCGATCCCTACCCGGTTAAGTCATGCTGATGACGGCTGATAGCAAGAAACACGTCCCCATGTCTCCCTTTTGTGCACGAAAAAAGTTAATTTATAAATTAATTAATAAATTAGTTGTCTAAAATTAATTTAACAATTAATTAATTAAAATCTCTCTCTCTCTCTCTCTCTCTCTATCTATATATATATATATATATATATATATATATTAAGCTCTTAGTTTTTATGTTTGTCGAGCACTCTCCTTGTGCTGGGGTTCTCTCCCACTTACCTTACATACACATACACGCACACACACACACACACACACACACACACACACACATATATATATATATATATATATATATATATATATATATATAATTTAAGTGCGTATTAGATCGTATTACATTTCAAACGAAAGCATTCCGCTCGTCTGAAGCGGCAAAGTAAAAACAGTTGGAATTGACACCAGATTCCGCCAACGATTATCTCTGGGTAAAACGAATATATACAGATAGATAGATATACATATAGATAGATAGATAGATAGATAGATAGATAGATATATAGAGAGAGAGATAGAGAAAAAGAGAGATAACAGAAATAAACAAAACTAAAATATATAAAAACGAAAAGCACGAAGTCTGCAGCTGTCTGTCTGACCCTAATCCACTATTTACCGGCTTTTTGATATTCTTTCATTCGATCTGTATCAGTGTATTTGTTTAAGCATTTAGAACCATACACACACATACATACCTAAATACATACGTACACACACACACACACATTCATATATGTATATATGTATGTATATAATGGATTAAATGTATATTTTGCCATTTTAGTGCAATTAGATATGTTTAAAAAGCGCAGTAATAATATCTATATTTACATAAGAAACATATACGTATATTTATGATATATTAATCAGTTTTATTTATGCATAGGTAATTCATGCCGGAAGTGGTTTATAAGAAATTTGATAGTACGATGTACGGAGGTGTACATAATGGTTGGTTGTTTAGTTTGATTTGTTTAACGACACTTCAACCTTTGTGGGTGATTTGATACCAAGAAAATGTTTAATTGTTTTGTTTTTTTAGCTTTTTTGTTTTATTCTGTCATGGCTTTATCACATTTATATTTTAGGCCAAAAAATATTCCAAATACGTAACGGGGTTAGGAACCTTAATCCCCTTCAAAGTAGGACCCTTGTGCTTGCACACACTTAGCCGACCGATCCATCCACTGCCGGAAACACCTCTCGAAGTCTTCTTTTCGAATGGTGTCCATTTCCGCCGTCACGTTAGATTCAGCAGGTGTTTGGACAGCGGAGATGAACACCATTCCAAAAGAAGATCTCAAGAGGTGTTTCCGGCAGTGGATGGATCGGTGGGCTGAGAGTGTGAAAGCACAGGAGGGTCTTCTTTGAAGGGAGTTAGGGTCACAACCCCGTCACGTATTTGAAATATTTGTTTCGGGCCTAAAGTCGGCCTCGTATATATATATATATATATATATATATATATATATATATATATATATATATATATATGTAGATTCCATGATAAATGCCAGAAATTCCCAAATGTTTACACTTTTATTTTCATTAATTAAGGTTATGACTACATATCAACCAAACCATTTCATTATCAAATCACTTAAGTATAAATCTCTATGCATGAGTGGATGAAGTGTGTGAGGTGCGCTGAAGAAAAATTCCTACCAGTAAAATACATAGCCCTGTTGTGCTCGCATACCTTTAATGACAATAAAAGTGTAAAAAATTTGGGAATTTCTTTGCTTTTGTACATTTAGTGTATATTAATTTTCATCTTAACCCTATTAAGGGCATATTATTTCAGTATACTGGCATTTTTCATGGAATTCATAAGGTTTTTTGGAATTTTCTAGAAAACTAAGGTATATGGTAAACTGAAATTAAAATGACATCAACTAGACCCTAGAACCTCTATCTCTGCCTAAAACTAGCTGAATCCATCAAATAGTTGATGAGATACAGGGTGGCACATACGTACGTACATAAGCACAGATAACATGATTTCATGATTGAACTTTCTGGATCTCTGAGTTGCCTTGACTAATGATGCTGAAATTCTACACACTTATAGAACCTATCAAATAAAAATGTTGTGCAAAGTTTAACTAATTCGGTTTATTGGTTTTTGAGTTATGATTGATCAAAGAAATGAGATTTCCAGCATAGGCCGTTTTTGAAGTCTATTAAAGGATAGAGCGATCTCGCACATCCCTTAATGTATATATATAATTTAAAAGATGTTTTACTGGATTCGTCTACACACTTAAAATGCAGCAACATTTTTGTAAGTAACGGATACATTTTATTAGACAGACGAACAACACAGGTAAGGAGGAATTTTTTCTTTTTTTAATAACTAATATAAGTTAGCAAAACATTTATACGGAACAAAACTTAGGTTTAGTATAAGGAACGTTTATGTTTTTGTTTTTTAAGGGAAGTAGGGTCTGATCAACTCTGCTGGGAGCCATGAAATCAAATACCGTCTTGTTTTTAAATTTCTAAAACAGTTTTTCATGGTAAACAACTGATGATCCCTTAAATAATGTTAGAAGCAAACTAATATAATAACTGTAAAAGGTAAATTGACTTACATGAGTGATTTTCCACTGAACGACTTGGGACTTAAGGTAGTTTTTTTAAAATATAGTTTTAATGGTTGAGAAACTTCTAAGACTATATATATATATATATATATATATATATATATATATATATATATATATATATATATATATATATATATTATTCTTGATTCACACGAAAGATGGGGTAGTAGCTTAATAGGTTATGCACGAACAGAGATTAAGATAAAATATCATAATAATTTGGAATTTGTTTTTAAACAAAACAAACAATTTTTAATCCAGTACGCTATCATATGACTATATTAGCTACGGAAAATAGTATTTGCTTCCTTAAAGAAACATTGTTCTATGTAAGATGCATGTCTAATGTTGTTTGTGCGTTTTACTTTAGGGTTTTCTTTCTGGAAACGACCTTTGGTCTTCTGATGAGCTGGATAGATTAAGATTCTGGAAATTAAATGTTTTCCTGGTTGTTTATGTATGCGCGAAACGAACGTCAACTTGCACTGATTTGATTTTAATTTCGGTAAAAAAAAATAATAATGACATCGTCACTGGAATTTATGGCAGTATTGTTTACTTATATATGCTCTGTTGTAAAGTGTTAACATTTATCGAGCTTTGAATAGTTTTGTTCAATGTTTAAACAATATATACACAAATATATATATTTTCATACACACATATATATTCAAATGTATATATATATATATATATATATATATATTATTTTTATTTTTATTATATTTCTGTTTTTGCTGGATGCCAGACATTTACCGGCTACTTCAGACACTTCAGCCTAGAGATCGTTTTAAGATTCTAACCGTCCCTTTAAGTGCAGTTGTTTGTATTTCTCTTGCACTCGGTTCACCGGGTATACTCGCCAGATTGCTCTTGAAATTCTTCTTCGTTAGTCCTGTTGCTCCTATAATTACTGGTATATATATATATATATATATATATATATATATATATATATATATATATATATATATATGCTCCTATATGTGTGTGTGTATATTATATTAATTCAATTACACAGACCATGTATAAAGCAATCCAAAGGCATAATTAACCTCAGTTCCTTCAATGCTTTTTGCCGCACTTCAGTGGAGATTTATCATTTACATTTTTGTCTTACACACAAAAACGATCATGTAAATATATTAGTTGACCTCTACACGTGTTTCTTGGCGGATAGAACAAAGATTAAAATTTGGAATTCTATCCGTCAGTCATAAGCGAATAATAGAAATATGTAGTGGAGTTATAGAAACAACGCATACAGTCCAGAGTGAGAAGAAAAACACATAACAGCAGAAAAAAAAACTGTGAGTTAGAGGACATCCAAAACTTTCAGAAGGCGAGATCTGATGAAATTCTAATAATTAAGGAGGACATGAAATAGGTTAACGCGAAGAAATGTCAGCAAAGGCCAATGATACCCCCCACTAAAACAAGAAAATAAAATATCTAGAATTAGTCCGACAATGGTGACCCCAGTTCTACTCATCACTTTATATATACAAATTATTTATTTGATATATACGTTACATACTCAGAGACGTAACATGGTTTCATTGAGATAGGCTTACATTTTATTTTTGTTAAAAAGGTCATTAGAAGCCAATTCAAATTATCAGCGATTCACAAAATAAATACAAGTCGAAGAATGGAGTTCGAAGATCACCGTAGCGTCTTCCGGTGAGTTCACTAAATCGTCTCCTTTGGAGAAAGTACCGAGTCAATAGGGGCAGACTGTATGTTTGTATGGGTCTTAATCGTAACTAAGTATTATTTAGAATAAATTAATTGCTGATAATGGATGTTTCATATTTCTCTAAATTTTGGGTGGGTTTGTATTTCTATTAGTAAAGTGTTTAAGTCTTATATTTATATTACTTTTAATAATTTTGGGGTAGTGTTTATATTTGAGTGTAAAATTATTGTTATAATTCTAGTTTATTAGCTATGTGGGGGCATAACGTCTTGACCTTTTGGCTAAGATAAAAGTGTAGTATATGCTCCGATGGATACTATATCCCATGGACTGGTATTGTCTTGGCCTTTGGGGCTTGATTTACGCCGGTTGTGGGTTTGTCCTGTGCAGTTCTAGGAGGTCCATCCTCCCAGGCTTTGTCTCCCCTCTTTGGAGGGGAGTAAGTTTATTGCTTATTGCCTGAGGCGCCACTACCGGGTAATGCCGACAGGGCTGCGCAGGCAATTTTTAATGACCAGAGTGCTCACCTTCTCGAGCGCTGATTTATCAAATCCCACTTTCCCGACCTTGTGTCACATCTTACCGCTGTGAGAGGAAGATAAATACCTTAGCGTAGATAAATAAAATTAGCTATGTGGGGGTATGGTGTTAATAGATGGGGTATCTTAAACAGTATTTTTTCCTAAGAGATATCAAAATAAGTAGATGGTTCAATATAAGCTTACTATCGTCATGTGCAGTGTTTGTACTAGTTCGTGTGGGATACTGGTGTTTAATTAACTTATATCTAATAACGTTTATGATCCTATCGGAGGGTATGTGTTCATCGGTATAGTTTAGATCGTGGTCATATATATGTTTTCCTTTTTTTAAGGGTATTCGATGAATATAATTCTAGGTATTTAACTAGTAAGACTTTATATATTTAATGTAATTAAATGTTTCATTTTTTAATATGATGAGGTATCTAATAACTTATATTATTTGTGACAAGTAGGGATTACGAGTGTGCGAGTATAGGTTGTATTTGGGTTGTTAAGGGGAGTGTGGATGTGATAAATATAGTATAATATATCCGAGGGAGGAGTGTGTTATATTGTATAAAGGAAATAATTTGATTATGATTAGAAAGCTCTTGGGGTTAAGGAAATAGGTCTGATATTTTACATATGATGTGGAGTTCTTTAGACTTATGTGTAGAGAGACTCAGTGAGTTATGTATTTTCTTTGTAAATCCATTTAGCTAGTAGAAATTTTCTTCTGTGGGGCATTGTTTAAAGACCTAAGTTCTGATTTTCATTGGGTTGTTGATTGCCCGTTGGATCCTAGAGTTTTCAGTGGTGCATAGTGAGCAATTTCTGGAGGTTAGGCGATAAGGCCTTTGTTTATCGATGACGCTCCATTTAATTTCATAGGGTGCACTTGACGTCTTGAGCTCTCATATGGTAGTTGCTATGAAGCTGCTATATTTCTTTCCGTGATTTAACCTAGAATATATATTATATTATTTATAATGATGAGTTGGGTTGTTTACAAGTGAATCCTATACAAAAATGTATTTATAAACATATTCACATAATTACATTTATATATATTAAAATAATTAAAGATATAAATAAATAATGAATTAAAAATATAGTATTATATAAAACACACACACACACACACACACACATATATATATATATATATATACATATATGTATGTATATATATATATATATATACATATATGTATGTATATATATATATATATACATATATGTATGTATATATATATATATATATACATATATGTATGTATATATATATATATATATATATATATATATATATATATATATATATGTATGTATTAGCCACGGCTGCCTATAACAGGTATAAACTCTCGTTGATTTATCAGATTGTTTATAGAGGCCGAGTGGGTTAATATATCACAATTTGGGTTATAACATGACTCGTGTTCCGGGGATTCAAATAGTGCGACAGGTATGAATAATTATCTCTACACTGACGATTACCGAAAGGCTAGAACATATACGTATGTAGATGAAACAAATCTCTATAATTATTCGCCGCCCCTCAATCTAGGCTGGGCACTGTAGTGAGTAGTATTAAAACAGCCGTTATCGTAGTTTTAATGCATGCTCCTTCCGTAGTCGAACACTCTTGACGACGGCTGTCTATAACTGGTTTAAACACTTGCTGATTTATCAGATTGTTTAAAGTGGCCCAGTGGCTTAAGGCGTCGGAATGTTGGTCATAACATGACTCGTGTTTCGGGATTTCGAATCCTGCGACCGGTATGAATAATTAGATCTACACTGACGATTTTCGAAAGGATGAAACCTATACGTATGTAGATAACCGCAAATATTTATAATTATATATATAAATACATATATATATATATATATATATATATATATATATATATATATATATATATATATAGAGAGAGAGAGAGAGAGAGAGAGAGAGAGAGAGAGAAAGAGAACAAGAATAGTAGTTGGCTTGAAGCATTGCTGGGAATTGTAATAATTGTATTAAAAAGACGGATTACCGAGAAGTTGGAAAGAACAAAAATAAACAATCGAAGGAGACGACTTACAACAATATATTTAATTTATAAATCAGCAAGTATGGAGTTAGTGTGTGATGCCCGGATGATGATTAGAAATCATTTGATATTTCGGGAAAAATTTTCCCCTCGTCAAAAATAGACACCATAAAAAGTCGGACAGTGTGGAATTCACTAAAATGGATGCCTGAAATGAACATACATTGCATCCACAATGACACTAAGGCCACCCACTACAAACTCTTGGCCTTTTGGCTAAGATCAAAGTGTAGTATCTGTTCCGATGGATACTGCACCCCATACTGGTATTGTCTTGGCCTTCGGAGCTTGATTTACGCCGATCTATGGGTCTGTCCTGTGCAGTTCTAGGAGGTCCACCTTCCCAGGCTTTGCCTCTCCTCTTTCGGGAGGAGTAAGTTTATTGCTTACTGCCTGAGGCGCCCCTACCGGGGAATGCCGACGGGGCTGCTAAGGCAATGTTTAATGGCAAGAGTGCTAACCTTCTCGGGCGCTGCCTTTTCAAACCCCACTTTCCCGACCCGAGCTTGGGTCACATCTTACTTGTGGGAGTAAGATAAACCTGGCCTTGTGCCTAACCTCCTGGGGAGGTAAATAACATTGCATCCACGATGACACTAAGGCCACCCACTACAAACTCTTGGCCTTTTGGCTAAGATGAAAGTGTAGTATCTGTTCCGATGGATACTGCACTCCATAGACTGGTATTGTCTTGGCCTTCGGGTCTTGATTTACGCCGGCCAATGGGTCTGTCCTGTGCAGTTCTGGGAGGTCCACCTTCCCAGGCTTTGCCTCCCATCTTTGGGGAGGAGTAAGTTTCTTGCTTACTGCCTGAGGCGCCGCTACCGGGGAATGCCGACGGGGCTGCCCAGGCTATTTTTAAACCCCACTTTCCCGACCCGACCTGTGGTCACATCTTACTTGTGGGAGTAAGATAAAAACTGGCCTTGTGCCTAACTCCTGGAGAGGAGTAAATCAATACCCACTACAAAGCTTTGCCTTGATTTGGGGCGACAAATAATTAGAAATATTTGTTTATCTACATACAAATACGTTTCATTTTTTCAAGCATCGTCAGTGTAGAGTTGAATTATTCATACTTGTCGGCGGACTTGAACCCCGGAACATGAGTCATGTTTAAAACTCAAATTTCGACGTTTTAGCCCACACAGTCTTCATCAACAATTCGATAAATCAGCGAGAGATTACACCTATTTAAAAGCAGTCGTCGTCAAAGTGTTCGACTACTGAAAAGAACATACATTGAAGCAACGATGACGGCTTTGCTAATGCTACTCACTACAGTGCCCAGCCTAGATTGAGGGGCGATTAATAATTATAAATATTTGTTTTTATCTACATACGTATACGTTTAATCTTTTCAGGAATCGTCAATGTAGAGAATAATTATTCATACCGGTTGACGGATTCGAACCCCGAAACACGAGTCATGTTTCGAACTCCAATTCCAATGTCTTAGGTCTATAGGGCCGTTATCAGCAACCCGATAAATCAGCGAGAGATTAACCCTATTTAAAGGCAGCTGTTGTCAAAGTGCTCGACTACTGAAAGGAATATGCATTGATATATATATATATATATATATATATATATATATATATATATATATATATATATATATATATATATGTATATATATATATATATAACTGCTACCAGCTTTAAAGACATTGCTCTTTGTGTAAATAAATGTGTTGTATTACTGGTTATTCGGTTCACCAATAACTCTTTTCGTTCTCGTCGAACTTCGCTGTTGACTCAAAGGGGACGATATGTCGTATTTACTTAGATCCGATTCTCGAATCGCCGTCGTCGCTACTATTAGTACTGATTTCTTCTCTCTCTCTTTTCTCGTGGTCTCCGGCAGCCATTTGTCGCATGCTTGTCGCTGTCGGTGATACTATTTGCGCTCCCTTTTCTTCTGCAACTTTTTGTTGTCACTACTGCTACCGTTCGCCGCTCGTCGTCGTCCTCGCAGGCGCCGCTGTCACCATTCTTCTCGGACTGTTGTCCTCGCTCTCTGAAATCAATTCTTTAAAGTATAACAAGCCTTTTTCTGTTTTAAAGAGCCGCTTTTATTTAATTACTTTAATTGGCCGACCTGAACGAGTCGTTGATTGAGAGAGTTTACGCTAACTAACTTCACGAGTTAATATTCTTAATTGCCCGAGAGAGAGAGAGAGAGAGAGAGAGAGAGAGGAGTATTGAGATTTACTAATTGGCTCTTAGATTTCCGTCATTTGGAATATTTCTCGTACAGTTACATTTTTGGTGATCTTGACTCTCTCGCTACCAAGTCAAATCTGATTCAATCTCGATTTTAATTCTCCCACGCCGAACCCTCGCTATCGAATCTCGCGACCAATACGCAGGTGTGATATCAACTTCTGACCTCTCGTAACCCTAAGGTTACGTCAGTTGTCATCGTGATCGTGGGAAAACACATCATACCAAACCGCACGGAATGACTCCGCCACAATTTGCGCAAGTCAAACCCGTCTCAAACAGATGCGTCCAAGCCATTATCTAACAAATGGAGTTTCAGTGTAATAAACAATGTTTACTTTGTGATTGCGTTTACTGTCAGCAGGCGCCAAATGATAGCCGAGTGGTTAGGAGCACAGACTCTCCTCATAACGGTCAAGTTTCAATCCCGGCTTAAGACATTTCAATGTCTAGCTACACTGACGAACTGTCTCTACTTTACTATATATATATATATATATATATATATATATATATATATATATATAATAATTTTATTTTTACAAGAGTATGTTTCGTTTTATAACGACTCATCAGTGTGGCTATATACAACTGACCCGCCAACCGCATAGTTCGAACCTTAGATGTCATGTCTGATTACCCAACATCTATATCCATGCACTGAACCATTCAGCTGTGCGAATGAGAAGTATAACTACTGCATGTTATCAGTACGAAAATTGGCCTTTTTTTTATTTACCTGTCAAAGAGATCAAGTGTGTAGTTTGAAAGTCAGTACACAAATTGTCTCTTATGTGTCTGTGTTCAATATATTTGAAACCCAGTGAACGCCCGGTAGGCCAACTAGTTGGGACATAAGATAGTTCCAATCACGTGATAGATGGAAACAAATATGTCAGAATAAGAGGCGTACTTAAAGTTCGATTCGAGATAATAGTAGTTTCAAAACGCTTAATAGTTTACATCGAGACATGAAAACGGAAAAGAAGCCACATTTGTTTTTGACACATAAGTAATATAAGCCTTTACCAAAATTTCATAGATTATTCGTTTTGATCCCGTTTCCCGAACAGAAGATGCTTCCAAAAGTATTTACGGTAATTTGGCGTATCAGTTCGATCGATTACTCAATCGATTTATCCAGACAGAGAATGTACGGACGTATATGCCAGTATATCATCACGCACATGCCTAAACACGCATATACGAGGATGGTGTTTGCTTTGAACATTGTATGTTATATATATATATATATATATATCTATATATATATATATATATATATATATATATATATATATATATATATATATATATGAAGCAATACAACAAAAGATATAAGCGTCAACTAATATCTTATAATTAGTGAAACATCCGGATAAAAACTGAAGCTCAATATACTGGATAGAGCATTAATATTATAATATAAAATGAAGTAATAAAATAAGGTGTCAATCAAATTTTATTAGAATTCAAAGTTCAAGCAAAGCATCCTTAAGTCTTTAGCTCATGAGTTTTCAAAGATAATTCTTCTCTTCAGAGGACCATTACCGCAGTTATACTACTACAGGTAATAAAATTACGCTTTGAAAATATATAAAATTATATACACAAATACACAAAAATACATAACATCAAATATATCAACCCAAAGACATACTTTTTGTTGAATCTATACAATCCATCCAGGTCATACAAATTGAGAAACATAATCAGGAAAGACATTCAGATGGTTAACCGAGGATTACTCCAAGTTATAAACAGCAGTCCATATACGTGAAACTGAAGGAGCTGACAAAGTTATCCAGTCGCGAAATGTGTCAATATTCAATGTTAATGATAAATAAATCAAATAATATATAAAAAGTTCAATTAAAATTCCAAAATCCCGATATGTGCAACCCAAATCAAAGTTCGTTGTAATTGAAAAAAAAATTGAAGAAAACCCGTTAAATCCGAATTGAGCAAAATAAGACTGAATCCCGGTTGCATCTTGCCAGCAGAGCGAAAAAATAAGTAATCTTCTCTCCCCAGCGATTCAACCAGATTCGGGATTTTGGAATTTTAATTGAACTTTGAATTCTAATAAAATTTGATTTTATTACTGCATTTCATATTATAATATATATATATATATATATATATATATATATATATATATATATATATATATATATATATATATATACTTAACCTACAGGAGCTAGCCAGGCTCTTCGTTCGACACCGGAATTTGAATCATGGCCGCCAACACCACCAGGGCGGAGAGAGGTCTTATCAAGTAACAAAGAAATAAGTTTGGTTATTCTTGTTTTTGATAAAAAAATTAAAAAATGACTCAATAACTGGTCACCTCTGAAGATGAATTTATTCCGAAATATAAGATTAATGTAAAAAATATATATATATGTATATACATATAAATTAATCTCGTATTGTTAATGGCTTACATATCAATTTTATTATATATATATATATATATATATATATATATATATATATATATATATATACTAGAAGACATATTCATTAAAACTAAGCAGCCTAATATTAACACAATAGATTTCAACACAGGTACTAACATATTAAAAGTATTCCATAATTAAATGAAAATAAAGCAATAATAAAAAAAATAAAAAATAAATACATAAATACATAAATAAATAAAAATAAATAAATTAATAAATAAAAAAATTAATAAATAAATAATGGTAAAAATAGTAATAGGAATAAATTATAATAGCAAAAATAAGAATTAATAAAATAAATAAATACACAATAAAACCAAACACACAAACGGTAAAATAAAATGAACTCAACCACAGACCTTTTTTTCTTTCATTCGCCCTTGACGATACTTATAAAACATTAACTCAAGTCTACTTATTTAAAAAAACTAATCCTGAAGACGACTATGAAAGTCGAAAGCGCTCGAAAAAAATGTCCGAATTAAGAACAATCGGAGAAGTACTAAACGGATTGCCACCTGAAACCAGAAGGATAGCTCGACGGTTTGAGAACCTCACGAAGAAGATTTACAAACGACAACGTTCCGTGACGTTCAACAATGCTTGCTATATATATATATATATATATATATATATATATATATATAGGTAAGGAAGACATTTTTTAATAACAAAATAAGTTAACAAAACATTTATCTGGAAAAAAACTTAGATCAAACATACGGAACGTTTTTGTTCTTGTCTTTTAAGGGAAGTGGGGTCTGATCAACTCTGCTGGGAAGCCATGAAATAAAATACTGTCTTGTTTTTAAATTACCGAAAAGGTGTTTCATGTTCAACAACTGATGATCCCTTAAATAATGTTAAGACTTGCCTAAATTCTTGGAAGCAAACTAATATAGTAACTGTAAAAAGTAAATTGACTTACAAGAATATATATATATATATATATATATATATATATATGTTACACCGGCCGTTCTTACACAGGAGAAACTACATCGGTTGTCACTATAAATAGTGCGAGTCACCAGAGACACAGAGAAGACAAAGCACAGTCTTGTAACTCTCTAGCCAAGTGCTAGTCACTTTCTTACTTTGTTAATTCACTTGTTAAAACCAACCCTCGACTTGACTTCCATTATTTATTATTTACTGTTGGACAACTTCACAACAATATGTTATTCTGATTTTGAATACATTGTTTATAATAATGATCAATTAGAAAGCCGTACAATCCATTTTAGTTTTATTGTTTTTCATTTTTTTAGGAAGTATATCTTTGAAAATTTAAATGAAAAAGAAAATAAAAGTTTATAAACTAAAAGGCATTGAATGGCTCAATATTATTTTTAATAATTTATATTATATATAAATGTTATATATATATATATATATATATATATATATATATATATATATATATATATATATATAATGAACGATCTATTTTTCTAAACTTCGAGCATGCCAATGCGTCTTCGTTCTACAATCAGAATTTGAATTCATAACCGCTAACAACATCTTTGCAGATAACACCCATTACTTGGACATTGTATCAAAAAACAAAAAAAAGTTAATTATTTTTATTATTTTTTTTAAACACACAATACTGCTCAACTCTGATGATAAAATATTATTCCGAAATTAATAAGGTTAAAGTTTAAACAAAAAAATTAAATAAAAAAAAAATCTTGCGTTGATAAAGGCTTCTATTTTCAATGTTAATGATATATATATATATATATATATATATATATATATATATATATATATATATATATATATATATATATGCTAGCTACCATATTGCAGAATGGTTCTTGGGTGTAGTGTTAAGATAGTATTATTTTTTTTCTTTTATTACTGTTATAATTAATGTTATTTGATATGCAAATTACCATATCATACGGTAGTCTTAAGGGTAGTATATTATTATTATTATTATTATTATTATTATTATTATTATTATTTATTTATGTATATATTAGTGAAATTTTAAGCTGAATTATTTCGACACTTGATTATTGGGGAAATGGGCGTTTGATAAGTACCATTGGAGAGCCATGAATATTATAGCTGTCCTGTTTTTAAATCTCCGAAACAGTTACATGGTAAACAGCTGAAGATCCCCGTGTTTATATTAGACGCGTAAGGTCTCCTGTTTTTGTTTTACTGTTAGATACTTAACCCCCCTTCTTTTTTTATATATTTTTTATTTTATTTACTGATTTTTTTTATTTATGAATTTCCCAACGAATGTTAAGTCTGCAATATCTTGGATTTAGTTAGTTTCTCTGGGAATTAAAACTGCATTTTACTTTTTTTTTTTTCTTTGTTAAAATGACTCAAAGCTTCTTTAGACTATATATATACATATATATATATATATATATATATATATATATATATATATATATATATATATATATATATATAAACGTATATGGTAGTTTGCTTTAAGCATTACTGATAAATAAGTATATTGATATTTATTAAGGTTGTTTGCAATGCCGAAAACTGAAGTATAAAAGGGAGATGAACTAAAACAGATAATTAGAAACAATATCTACAATAGTTTACTTAAAAACCTCATCAATTCATTTTTAAGTACATCATTAATTTCCCACCATCTTCGATTATATTAGCAGTAAATGAAAAATTTACTGAAAAAAATTAATAGATAAGTAAAATAAACATATCGCAGATCGTCAATTATAGGTTTTTTTTAATTCTCTTTCTTCAATGTTCCGTTTGTTGGATAATGCCCCTATGGGAACGGGCGTATCCTGGAAATCGTTTAGTTTAGCTTGCACGATTTAGTGCAGATGGACTAGTGCAGTCGAGTGCAGAATGGGGCCAGTTCTCATAGTCGGAGCTCAAAAACGTGACAGGGTAACCGCGTGGGGAGACCTCAGATCAAGGGGCAATGCGCACCTGCGATAGAGGCTCTATGACGTCACGGTCTTTTTCGTGGGAAGCAGAGGGATCCGTGAGAAGCGAGTTTTAGCAGTCTGGGTTTTGGAGGCGAACCTAGCAGACGTAATGTAGGATGTAGTCCGCAAATTAATTAAGGGAATTGATTCCCTAAGAAAATACAGGCGAAGGATCTCTTTCCCCCCTCCTCCACGAATGATTAAGGAAATAATTGATAAGTAATTATGAAAGCAGTAATTTGCTCTCTCTCTCTCTCTCTCTTTCTCTCTCTCTCTCTCTCTCTCTCTCTCTCTCTCTCTACGTTCGTGAATATCTCCCAGCTGACGCACGCTTGAAATAAAAGAGAAATCAAATGTAAAAGAGTGTTTGTCTTCTGAGTCGGTCATGAAGCTTTTGTGTTGCAGCGGAGTGGTTCACGGCAGAAAGAAAGAAGAAATAATCCAACCACTAGACGACACACTCCTCCACGCGACGAGGTAAGAAGAGAGGGTACGAGAAATTTAAAGGTATCCAAACTATATGATTTTTGATGTTTTAAAAATAACGAGTGATTAAACGAGGACTGTCACGGCCCGTTCTGGGAAGAGTATATAAAACGAGAAACGGCCGTAAGTAGGGGTATACAACACGTTTTCTTTCCGCATTGCTTACAGCCCATGGCCATTCCTACTACAGGCCAGGCAATTGTGCAACTGGGGTCTTTTACTGGGGGCCACGTGAATTTTCTTAAATATTCGATATAGAAGTTGCAAACAAAGGTAAAATTCCTCTGTGAGATTAGTTTGATGTTTTATGTGTTTTACATACCAAATAAGAACCACAATGAGCTAATTGATACATTTGACAATTATTGACAAATTCCTATAAATGAAGAGACAGGTAATTTTGAATAAACAAAGGCAAATGCATATTTCAATGAAGAATTTTTATTTCAATGTTGGATTTTTTTTAGAGAATTTGTACTTATGTCAAAAGATCATTACTTGTATATTGTGGTTAAAAAGAAAAAAAGGATCCGCACCAGTTGATGATATAGTTTGCAACTTCTATATCGAATATTTAAGAAAATTCACATGGCCCCCAGTAAAAGACCCCAGTTGCACGATTGCCTGGCCTGTAGTAGGGATGGCCATGTTACAGCCTTATTAAATACCTATATACTTTATATATATTTCTAAGTACGTACTTTAAAACAGGCTAAAATCTTCGGATTGGCACTTATATACGATGCTCGATGCCTTTTTAGAAAAAGCGTTATAATTGAATAACTTACGTTACCATTGGTTTCACGCACGGGCGATCATCAGTCCCCCCAAAATACGTTTCTGTTAGTTCGTTGTTCACTTCCGGTCTAAAAAAAACTATTAAGCAGAAATTTTAAAACGTGTTTTCAGGTCATCTGATGATCGCTCGGGTGTGAAACCAATGGTAATTACCAATTAAAATCCCGTTATTTATTCAATTACTAGTGTACAACTCCTGTCAAAAATGTCGAGGATACTAATTATGTTTAGCCAATGTTCGCTATTTAGCTCGATATGTTTCTAAAATATACGTATGAAATAATAAATTTACGTAACTGATTTAATTATTTATATATAAATTATATGATTTTGAAGAAAAATATTGCAGATATTGTCTGTAATTATTTGTTTTTGTTAGTCTCCTCTTTCCCCGCTTAACAGCTAAACACACACAGACATACACACATATATATATATATATATATATATATATATATATATATATATATATATATATATATATATAATGTATATATATGTATATATATATGTATATACAGGGTGTTTCAAAAGTCTTGGGAACATTACAAATGCGTATATCTCATGAACTATTCCAGGTAGAAAAATGAAACTGGTGCCATTTTAAAGCTTGCTTAATCAAGTTTTTGGTCATACTAATGATTTTCGTGTTATCTTTCCAGGTGCAGTAATGGCGTTCTCTAAACAAGACAAGGCATTTTGCGTCCTCCAATTTGCAAAGACTGAATCGTGGACATGTGTTCAGCGTGCATTTCGCAGGAAATTTAAAAAAGAAGCCCCTGAAAGGAAATCCATTGTCAGATGGCATGCTAAATTTGTGAAAGATGGGTGTTTGTGCCCAAGTAAGCGAACAGGTCGCCCTTCAACTTCAGAAGATGCAGTTGAGCAAGTTCGGACAGCCTTTCAGCGGAACCCCCGTAAATCAGTGAGAAGAGCCAGCAGGGAACTTCAGCTTGCTCCAGCAACTGTCTGGCGTGTCTTAAGGAAACGACTGCAAATGGTACCTTACAAGCTCAAGTTGGTCCAAAAGTTGAAGGACACTGATAAGCCACTTAACCGTGACTTTTGCATTGCAATGCAAGAGAAGTTGGAAGATAACGGCTTTGATGACCGGCTTGTTTTTAGCAATGAGGCGACCTTCCATCTGAATGGCAAAGTTAACAAGCATAACACTCGCATATGGGGTATTGAGAATCCTCATGAACTGCTTGAGCACGAGCGAGATTCACCAAAAGTGAACGTGTTTTGTGCAATTTCCAAGAAAGGTGTCTATGGACCGTTCTTCTTTGAAGAGGCAACTATCACTGGTGAATCCTATCTCAACATGCTGGAAGACTGGTTAATGGCTCAGTTGGAACAAGCAGAATCTGATGACTTCATTTTTCAACAAGATGGTGCACCACCACACTGGAGTCTTAGAGTAAGGCAGTTTCTTAACACAAGGCTGCCTGGTAGATGGATTGGGAGATCTGGGCGAGGTGATGACGTTCTCATGCCCTGGCCTTCTAGGTCTCCAGATCTTACCCCGTGTGACTTTTTCCTTTGGGGCTTTGTCAAGCAACAAGTCTATGTGCCGCCCCTTCCAAGAGATATTAACGAACTAAAGGCTCGAGTAACGGCAGTTGTGGGAACCATTGACGTCAAGATGCTGGAACGCGTTTGGCAGGAAATGGACTATCGACTAGATGTCTGCCGTGTGACGAATGGTGCTCATATTGAGCAACTTTGAAGATTCCCCACAAAACTTGAAACTTTAACCTTTCCAACGGTAACAATTTCATTTTTCAACTCCTAATAGTTTTTAAGTTATTAAAAATCGTTATGTTCCCAAGACTTTTGAAACACCATGTATATTTATATATATATATATATATGTATATTTATATATATATGTATATTTATATATATGTATATATTATATATATATATATATATATATATATATATATATATATATATATATATATATATATATATATATATATAGACAAACCACATCTTTTTTACTGAACTTTTCTTTCACTACATTTTTAATAATATTTTTCAAATATTTGAACTTTGGCTTTTCTACAGCCAAATCTATATTTCTTCTCTGATGAGTAGATCTTGATCTTTGAAAAGCCTTGGCGTAAGGAAAGAATAATAAACACTAGTTTATTACAGAATACACCTTGCATTGAACAATCGAAATTTGAAATAAATTTGGACATTCGTTACATGTTTATCACTCTTATTTCTTCTATCTTTTATCTTTATATATTTATATATATATATATATATATATATATATATATATATATATATATATATATATATATATATATATATGTGAATTAAACAGCGACAGCAGAAGAACTAAAACTCAACGTTTCTACTCAACTGTTGCGTTGGTTTTTTTCAAGAACGAAAACATGCAAAAAGTGGCGAAGAACTTTTAGCATTTTTTCGCTCTTGAAAAAGCCAACGCAACAGTTGAGCAAAACGTTGACTATTGGGTATTCCGCCTTTTCTTTTTTAATTCATACCGTAGGGTTATTTAATTATTTCCTTTATCATTTAGTTATATATATATATATATATATATATATATATATATATATATATATATATATATATATATATATTAAGGCGTCGGATTTGAGTTGCAAAATACTCGTAGCCCGGGGTTTCGAATTACGCGACCAGTAGTGAATAGTCATATCTCTATGCTGATGAGTTCCGATTATTGAGGACGAAACTTATACGTACATAGATAATAAACAATAACAAATATTTATTATTTGTAGCTCCTCGAAACCCCCGTCTAGTAGAGCACTGTAAGTGTAGTATTAACACAGCATGGCGTCACTAGCTTTAAATGCATCGTTCCTTTCATTAAAAAAGTCGAACGCACTAGACGTTAAGACGCCGTATATAGTGTTAAAATTATCAACGTTTATTCGCTATTCAAAATTGGCCGAGTGGTTAAGGCGTCGGATTTGAGTTACAAATGAAGTGAATAGTCATATCTTTATGCTGATGAGTCCCGATTATTAAGGACGAAACGTATACGTACATAGATAATAAACAATAACACATATTTAGTATGTATATATATATAATTTTATTTTAATACAGAAAAGACAATCAGAAACATTGAAAAAATAAAAAAGGTATAATTAAACAGACGAATTCTGTTAATTTTAACAATGTTTGCATATATATATATATATATATATATATATATATATATATATATATATATATATATATATATATATATATATAACTTCTTTGTAGGAAAAATCCAAGCAGAGTGCTCGATTAATTAAGAATTGAAGTTAAAAATTAAGAGTATAATATTTATTTATTTTGGTACCAAAAAATTAGTACAACATTCGTACCGTCGGTTTCAAGCTCGGAAAGTCTTAGCCATCCGGCTCTCTTCAGCTTCTGTTGTCATCTGTTTTGGAAATGTGAAGTCACATGACACTCTCGTTGGGACGCGTTATTTGCTCAGTGTGTTATGTATGTTTGTTTGAATTTAAATTCAGTGTAATGAAACTGTTGAGATTTAAAACCGGAGGAGATTTGGAGAGATATAATAATATAAGATTAAAGGGAATAAAAAATAAAATAAAAATAAAGTTAAAATTAAAATAAAATTTGAAATTAAAACATAAGAAATAAAAAGATAAAAAATTAAAAAATTAAAAAATTAAAAATTAAAAAATAAAAAAATAAATAGGTTTCTATGTAATTCCCGTGAGCCAATTTTATGAATTTGTATCATTAGCCGTTACTGTCTAAAAAATTAAATGTCTGTTTTTTTTCATATTATATCTAAGAAAATGTCAGACCATTAATTAAAAGAATCATGTGATTAAATTTAAATAATTGTAAATGCAAATGGTTGGTTTCAAATAAGTTATTAAAAAAATGTTTAGACCTTGGTATGGTAATTTTTTTAAACTTAGTACACCCCAATCAAGGCAAGTTACAACTGTAGACATAAGGGGGATTATGAACATTAGGGTGAAAGTTTAAGAGGCCATCCATATTTGGGAGCGGTGCAGCGATATGCTTGTTCACATTAGTTTAAATTTCGGTTTGTCGGTACAGTCGGGGAAACAGCAAGCAGGGAGGGAGTTCCAAAAGCCGACAGCTCAGGGAAAGAAGCTATTGAAGTAGAAAGTTCTCCGGCATCTGGGGACCTCAACAGTTAATGGATGCGAGTTAGCTGATTGTCGGGTTGGTCCAGTGTATCTACGTCGAGGGGGACTAGAGCAACAAGTTCATCGGAGCACATTCCATTGAAGTACTTGTAAAACAAGCACAAGGATGCAACATTGCGGCGATGGGACAGGGGCTGGAGCTTGGTGGATAGTGAGGGACCTATTAGATTAAAGACTATTTTTTTTTACTTTGTCTAAGATGGAGAGAGAGAGAGAGGGAGAGAGAGATAGAGATAGATAGAGAGAGAGAGAGAGACTATTTTTTTACCTTGTCTAAGATGGAGAGAGAGAGAGAGAGGGAGATAGAGAGAGAGACTATTTTTTTACCTTGTCTAAGATGGAGAGAGAAAGAGATAGAGAGAGCGAGAGAGACTATTTTTTTTACCTTGTCTAAGATGGAGAGAGAGAGAGATAGATAGATAGAGATAGATAGATAGATAGATAGAGAGAGAGACTTTTTTTTTACCTTGTCTAAGATGGAGAGAGAGATAGAGAGAGAGATAGATAAAGATAGATAGAGAGAGAGAGAGAGACTATTTTTTTTTACCTTGTCTAAGATGGAGAGAGAGATAGAGAGAGAGATAGATAGAGATAGATAGATAGAGAGAGAGACTTTTTTTTTACCTTGTCTAAGATGGAGAGAGAGAGAGAGAGAGATAGAGATAGAGATAGATAGAGAGAAAGAGACTATTTTTTCACCTTGTCTAAGATGGAGATAGAGATAGAGAGAGAAAGAGAGAGAGAGAAAGAGAGATAGACTAATTTTTTTTACCTTGTTTAAGATGGAGAGAGAGATAGATAGAGAGAGAGAGAGAGAGAGAGAGAGAGAGAGAGACTATTTTTTTTACCTTGTCTAAGATGGAGAGACTAGTGGATAAGCCCAGATGTGACAACAATACTCCATACATGGGCGAATGGTGTCTTTGTAGAGAGATAGGATACTGTCAGGTGTGAGAAGTTTTCTAGCATAGTAAGGGAAGCCCACATTCTTTGCAGCAGCTTTGGCAATGTCTCCTATGTATTTCTTCCAATTCATATTACATGTGAATGTTAGGTTGGGACAATGTAGCTTCGTAGTTCAACAGAGAAAGGTTAAATTGCGTATAGATTTCGCGAGTATGACATAAAGATTTCAGGATTCGAAACAATGCACTTGTTTTATGAAAGTCGCTCCAGACAAGGCAGGAAGCCACTTGATGTTAGGAGCTAAAAGAAATACTACTTCAAGGTCAAAAACTAGCCAACGATAAGTGTTAGATGGATAGATTCCGACCCAGAAAACAGCAATTTTCCCCCTTAGTCAGAAACATCGCTCATGAAATATGAGGACTAAAGGACAAAATAACGGAAGAAGAAGGTCGGAGGTTACATCGGCCGAAACGTTGTAAAAATAACAACCAATGTGTGAATAGCAGTCAGAATAATCCGAATAGTACATATAATTCTTTGTTACAATTGACCACACCTGGCCAAACATTACACCGGGTTCCTTGCAGATGATGGGGCGGGGGGGCGGGGGGGGGGCGTATCTTATATTTTCAGAGAATTCATTTTTTGTTGTGGTCCTCGTGGCTAAAAGTTTGCCTCCGGCTATAAACTTGACCTCCACAACCAAATTGTCCGCGAACTTGGACTAAACTGGGAATACCCTTTCCGGCTTCTCGCCCACTCCGAGGCGAATTCGTATTCGGTCCAGCGCGCCACGGTTATCACTTCTTGTCTTCCCGGCCTCCGCTGATCCGATTAGACCGTCTATATCTGTCAATTCCTGTCGAACGGTGCACTTTATGCCCGTTACGTTCGCCTGCGTCACATCACCTTCTTACTGCAAAAACACATACGCCCTCCCATGTCCCCCATAGCCAACTCGTGCCCGTCACACTCGTCACGCCCGTCTCCACTCTCGCCAGACACGCCCGCCGCCATAACTAACTTCTTCAACCACGGCACGTACGCAACTGGGGCTGACGTACCCCCTCAAACCAAGCTCTCCTCAATACCACCCACCCACCTAACTCGTGGTTTGGATACGTCCTCGTATATCTATGAGAAGCTTTGTATGTCAGGTTTTGTCTGTCACACCTGAGATTATAATACGATATTCGTCGGTCTCTCAAGCTAAAGCATGAAATAGCATTTTCATCGGTCTGTAACATTCCATGTTAAAATAGCATTTTCATCAGTCTGTCACACTTCATTTGAAATAGCATTTTCATCAGTCTGTCACACTTCATTTGAAATAGCATTTTCATCGGTTTCTCACACTTCATTTGAAATAGCATTTTCATCAGTCTGTCACACTTCATTTTGAAATAGCATTTTCATCAGTCTCTCACATTTCATTTTTAAATAGAATTTTAATCGCTCTGTCACGCTTTCTTTTTATAAAAAAAGCATTTTCATCAGTCTGGTACACTTAATTTCGAATTAGCATTTTCATAAGTCTGTCACACTTCATTTTAAAATAGCATTTTCATCAGTTTGTAACACTTCATTTTGAATTAGCATTTTCATAAGTCTGTCACACTTCATTTTGAAATAGTATTTTCATCAGTTTGTAACACTTCATTTTGAATTAGCATTTTCATCAGTTTGTAACACTTCATTTCGAATTAGCATTTTCATAAGTCTGTCACACTTCATTTTAAAATAGCATTTTCATCAGTTTGTAACACTTCATTTCGAATTAGCATTTTCATAAGTCTGTCACACTTCATTTTAAAATAGCATTTTCATCAGTTTGTAACACTTCATTTTGAATTAGCATTTTCATAAGTCTGTCACACTTCATTTTGAAATAGCATTTTCATCAGTTTGTAACACTTCATTTTGAATTAGCATTTTCATCAGTTTGTAACACTTCATTTCGAATTAGCATTTTCATAAGTCTGTCACACTTCATTTTGAAATAGCATTTTCATCAGTTTGTAACACTTTATTTCGAATTAGCATTTTCATAAGTCTGTCACACTACATTTTGAAATAGCATTTTCATCAGTCTGCCCCACTTGATTTTGAAATAGAATTTTAATCGCTCTGTCACGCTTTTTATAAAAAAGCATTTCCATCAGGTTCTAACACTTCATCTGAAATAACATTTTCATCGGTCTGTCACACTTTATTTTGAAATATCATATTCGTCGGTCTGCCATGCTGCAGTTTGAAATATAATTTTTGTCAGTTTGACAACTTTGTCCGTTGATTGACTTTGCTTAACTTTGTTTCTTTGTCTGTCACGATTAAGTTACAAATGACATTGTCGTTGGTTTATCACGCTTAAGTTACAAATAACATGTTCGTTGGTCTGTAACGCTTAAGTTACAAATGACATTGTCGTTGGTTTGTCACGCTTAAGTTACAAATAACATTTTCGTTGGTCTGTCCCGATTAAGTTACAAATGACATTGTCGTTGGTTTATCACAATTAAGTTACAAATGACATTGTCGTTGGTTTGTCACGGTTAAGTTACAAATGACATTGTCGTTGGTTTATCACGATTAAGTTACAAATGACATTGTCGTTGGTTTGTCACGATTAAGTTACAAATGACATTGTCGTTGGTTTGTCACGATTAAGTTACAAATGACATTGTCGTTGGTTTATCACGATTAAGTTACAAATGACATTGTCGTTGGTTTATCACGCTTAAGTTACAAATAACATTTTCGTTGGTCTGTCACGCTTAAGTTACAAATTACATTGTCGTTGGTCTGTCACGATTAAGTTACAAATGACATTGTCGTTGGTTTATCACGATTAAGTTACAAATGACATTGTCGTTGGTTTGTCACGGTTAAGTTACAAATGACATTGTCGTTGGTTTATCACGATTAAGTTACAAATGACATTGTCGTTGGTTTGTCACGATTAAGTTACAAATGACATTGTCGTTGGTTTATCACGATTAAGTTACAAATGACATTGTCGTTGGTTTGTCACGATTAAGTTACAAATGACATTGTCGTTGGTTTGTCACGATTAAGTTACAAATGACATTGTCGTTGGTTTATCACAATTAAGTTACAAATGACATTGTCGTTGGTTTATCACGCTTAAGTTACAAATAACATTTTCGTTGGTCTGTCACGCTTAAGTTACAAATTACATTGTCGTTGGTTTGTCACGCTTAAGTTACAAATTACATTGTCGTTTGTTTGTCACGCTTAAGTTACAAATGACATTGTCGTTGGTCTGTCACGCTTAAGTTACAAATTACATTGTCGTTGGTCTGTCACGCTTAAGTTACAAATTACATTGTCGTTGGTCTGTCACGCTTAAGTTACAAATGACATTGTCGTTTGTTTGTCACGCTTAAGTTACAAATAACATTTTCGTTGGTCTGTCACGCTTAAGTTACAAATTACATTGTCGTTGGTTTGTCACGCTTAAGTTACAAATTACATTGTCGTTTGTTTGTCACGCTTAAGTTCCAAATGACATTGTCGTTGGTTTGTCACGCTTAAGTTACAAATGACATTGTCGTTGGTCTGTCACGCTTAAGTTACAAATAACATTTTCGTTGGTCTGTCACGCTTAAGTTACAAATGACATTGTCGTTGGTTTTTCACGCTTAAGTTACAAATGACATTGTCGTTGGTTTATCACGCTTAAGTTACAAATAACAATTTCGTTGGTCTGTCACGCTTAAGTTACAAATGACATTGTCGTTGGTTTGTCACGCTTAAGTTACAAATGACATTGTCGTTGGTTTGTCACGCTTAAGTTACAAATGACATTGTCGTTGGTCTGTCACGCTTAAATTACAAATAAAATTTTCGTTGGTTTTTCACGCTTAAGTTACAAATGACATTGTCGTTGGTTTGTCACGTTTAAGTTACAAATAACATTTTCGTTGGTCTGTCACGCTTAAGTTACAAATGACATTGTCGTTGGTTTGTCACGCTTAAGTTACAAATAACATTTTCGTTGGTCTGTCACACTTAAGTTACAAATGACATTGTCGTTGGTTTGTCACGCTTAAGTTACAAATAACATTTTCGTTGGTTTGTCACGCTTAAGTTACAAATGATATTTTTGTTGGTCTGTAACGCTTAAGTTACAAATGATGTTTTCGTTTGTCTGTCACGCTTAAGTTACAAATGATATATTCGTTGGTCTGGCACGCTTAAGTTACAAATGATGTTTTCGTTTGTCTGTCACGCTTAAGTTACAAATGATATTTTTATTGGTCTTTCACGCTTAAGTTACAAATGACATTTTCGTTTGTCTGTCACGCTTAAGTTACATATGATATATTCGTTGGTCTGTCACGCTTAAGTTTGAAATATCGTTTTTGCTTGTTGTCATGCTTAAATTTAAAATATAATTTTCGGTGGTCGATCCCGCTTCAGTTTGTAATATAATTTGTGTTGGTTTGTCACGCTCAAGTGTGAAATATAAGTTCTGTCACTCTGTCAAAGAATGGCAGACCAACAAAAATGATATTTCAGAAATTTGAAATAATATATAATCGCTCGTCTGACGCATTTTTGGTTGTACATATTATTTCGTCGGTCTGTCGGGCTTCAGTTTAAAATATAATTTTGCTGTTTCCACCGTTTAAGTTTAAAATAGCATTTTCGTTGGTCTGGCAGACTCAGATTTGAAATATAATTTGCATTGCTAAACGCATTTAATTTCAAATTAGTTCATGCCTTTTTCTGTCTATCATCCGCTTAAGATTGAAACTGGGGAATTATTTACTAAATTCAACAAAACAAAAAAAAGTAAAACAAAAAAGAATATGCAACAAATAAATGTTACCAAAGACAAGATAAGTTACTCTTGTACCTGAGTCGATAAGTTTATTTGTGGTTTTACTTATTTAAAAGCGTTGTTTACTTTCAGTAAAAAAAAGAACGTGCAAAGATTTTCGTTCGAATAAAAAAAAAATTAAAATGGCGTAGGGGACAACGTGCTGCCTCGAGAATCGCCAGAAAATAGGGAATTAAGTAAAAATACAGCTAATCAAATATACAATTTGGTTGTACATAAGCCTTCCGCCTATTTGGTACCAGTTAGTTGCGGTATTTTTGTTTAATTTCCAGTTTTTGAGCGATTCTCGAGATATAACGTGGTCCCATCGCCATTTGTATGTTTATTTTATTATTACGTGAATTTTCGACCCTCCTTTTCTTCTGGAAGTAAAATCGCTTTAAAATAAGTTAAACCACAAAGAAAAATTAACCAGCTAGGTAGAAGAGTAACTTATCTTGCTTTTGGTAACATTTATTTGCTTCATATTTGTTTTTTGACCACGTTTTCATTCTGTTGACTTCAGTAAATGATTCGCTGAAACTGAATTATCAGATATTTATACCACTTGAATTTTATCTGTCATGTTTAAGTTTAAAATAGCATTTTCGTTGGTCTGTTGCGTCGCTTTGTTTTACATACGTGTCTGTTTCTATGTCATACTTATATAGCAGTCACTGTTGTCTGTCACGCTGAAGTTCGAAAACTTTATTTAGTCTGTCACATGCTAATATTCATAGCATTTTACTTACCCCGTCGCAGTTCAGTATTATGTACATTTTTTATTCATCTGCCACGTCTTTTCGTTTGTCTGTCAGTCTTAATTTAAAAATGGAATTTTCTTATATCGGCCACGTTTAAGATATCATTTTCTTTGGTCTGTCACGCATTAGTTTACATAGCATTTTAGCAAGTCTGTAATTTCAAATAGAATTTTCGTTTAGTTCCCATTTAATTGCCTCCCTACACAGAATTAGACACGGGTCGTTTTGAAAATCCAGTTTTTTAACAAGAGGCGCTCTGGATTGGGGAAAAATTAAAATTAACCAAGTTTAGAAAGATTTCACATTCACTGTAAGAGGATAGAAAGATAGAGTTTAGTATCAGAACGGATATTACACTTTGCTCCGAGCCAAAAGTAGCGTTTAAGTTTGAAATATAAGTTCGTTAGCGTGTAATACTTAAGTTTGAAATAGCATTTCCGTTCGTCTGTCGTGCTTATGTCTGGGATAGAATTTTGGTTCATCTGTGATTTTTAAGTTTGAAACAGCATTTTTGTCTATTTGTCATTCTAAAGTTTCAAATAGAATGTTCGTTCTTCTGTCATTTTTAAGTTTGAAACAGCATTTTAGTTCATCTGTCATTCTTAAGTTTCAAATAGCTTTTTTGTGGATCTGTCATTTTTAAGTTTGAAACCGCATTTTGTCTGTTTGTCATTCTAAAGTTTAAAATAGCATTTTGGTTCATATGTCATTTTTAAGTTTAGAACAGCATTTTAGTCTATCTGTCATTCTTAAGTTTCAAACATAATTTTGGTTCAACTGTCACTTTATAAGGGTGAAACAGCATTTTTGTCGATCTTTACTTCTTAAGTTTCAAATAGTATTTTGGTTCATCTGTCATTTTTAAGTTTGAAATAGGATTTTTGTCCATCTGTCATTCTAAAGTTTGAAATAGGATTTTGGTTAATCCGTGATTTTAAAGTTTGAAACAGCATTTTGTCTATTTGTCATTCTAAAGTTTCAAATAGAATGTTCGTTCATCTGTCATTTTTAAGTTTTAAACAGCATTTTTGTCCATCTGTAATTCTTAAGTTTGAAATAGAAGTTTGGTTCATCTGTCATTTTTAAGTTTGAAACATCATTTTAGTTCATCTGTCATTCTTAAGTTTCAAATAACTTTTTTGTTGATCTGTCATTTTTAAGTTTGAAACCGCATTTTGTCTGTTTGTCATTTAAAAGTTTGAAATAGCATTTTCGTTCATATGTCATTTTTAAGTTTGAAAGAGCATTTTAGTTCATACGTCATTTTTAAGTTTGAAACAGTAGTTTTGTCCATTTGTCATTCTAAAGTTTGAAATAGCATTTTCGTTCATATGTAATTTTTAAGTTTGAAACAGCATTTTAGTTCATCTGTCATTTTTAAGTTTGAAATAGCATTTTCGTTCATATGTCATTTTTAAGTTTGAAACAGTAGTTTTGTCCATTTGTCATTCTAAAGTTTGAAATAGCATTTTCGTTCATATGTCATTTTTAAGTTTGAAAGAGCATTTTAGTTCAACTGTCATTTTTTAGTTTGAAATAGCATTTTCGTTCATATGTCATTTTTAAGTTTGAAACAGTAGTTTTGTCCATTTGTCATTTAAAAGTTTGAAAGAGCATTTTAGTTCATCTGTCATTTTTAAGTTTGAAATAGCATTTTCGTTCATATGTCATTTTTAAGTTTGAAACAGTAGTTTTGTCCATTTGTCATTCTAAAGTTTGAAAGAGCATTTTAGTTCATCTGTCATTTTTAAGTTTGAAATAGCATTTTCGTTCATATGTCATTTTTAAGTTTGAAACAGTAGTTTTGTCTATTTGTCATTCTAAAGTTTGAAATAGCATTTTCGTTCATATGTCATTTTTAAGTTTGAAACAGCGTTTTAGTTCATCTGTCATTTTTAAGTTTGAAATAGCATTTTCGTTCATATGTCATTTTTAAGTTTGAAACAGCATTTTTGTCTATTTGTCCTTTTAAAGTTTTAAATAGGATTTATGTTAAGTTTGTAATGAGATTTTGGTTCATCTGTCATTCTTAAGTTGAAAATAACATTAATGTACATCTGTCATTCTGAAATTTAAAATACCATTTTTATTCATCTGTCATTTTTAAGTTTGAAATAATATTTTCGTTCATCCTTTTTTCTAAATTTCGTTAATCTGTCACTTTTATGTTTCAAATAGGATTTTCGTTTATCTGTCAGGTTTAAGTTTGAAACAGCATTTTCGTCTATTTGTCATGCTTAAGTTTTAAATAGGATTTTTGTTCATCTATCATTTTAAAATTTTAAATAGAATTTTCATTCATCTGTCATTCTTAAGTTTAAAATAGAATTTTGGTTGATCTGTCATGCTAGTTTGAAACAGCATATTTGTCTATTCGTTATTTTAAAGTTTGAAACAGTATTTTTTCTGTGTCATTGTTAAGTTTGAAATAGCATTTCTCTTGGTCTGTCGTGAGACTGTCTGAGATAGCATTTTCGTTGGTCTTTCAGGTTTTAATTTAATTACATTTTCGTTCACACTTATGTTTGAAATAGCATTTTTTGAGGTCTGTTACACTTTAACTTAAATAAAATGTTCGTTGGTCTGTCATGTTTAAATTTCGAATATGAGTTTCGTTGATATGTGCACGTAAGTTTCAAATAAGCATTTAACTTGGTTTGTCACGATTTAGTTTAAGATATAATTTTATTTGGTCTGTAATTTTAAATTGCATTTTATTTTGTCTGTCGAGATTAAGTTTGAAATAGCATTTTCGGTGGTCTGTCAGACTTTAGTTTTAAATAGCATGTGCGTCTCTTCGTCCCGCTTAATTTTCAAATAACTTTTCCCTTGGTGTGTCCGGCTTTAGTTTTAAATAGATTGTGAAATGGTCTGAAGTTTTAAATAGCATTTTTTGTCTGTCGCGCTTGTCTGAAATATCATTTTCGTTGGTCTGTAAGGCTTGGGTTTCAAATGGCATTTTTGTTCGTTCGTCATGCTTAAGTATGAAATAGCAGTTTCGTTGGTCTGTAACGCTTTAGTGTAAACACTATTTTAGATGGCCTGTCATTTTAAATAGTATTTTCTTTCTTTTCGTCCCGCTTAAGTTTAAAATAACAGTGTCGACATTTACTTTCTTGCCACCACAGGAAGATATGGCAGTCGTGTCGGTATTCCCCGATAGAGGTTCTTCAGACGATTGACAATAAACCAACTTAAAAGGGAGAATGTAAAGTATGGGATGCTGCACCTCGTAGGTCAAACAGGACCATACTTCACCCCGACAGAGGAGGGCAGCTGAAGATATGGCGGCCCACCCTCCGCATTCTCGGCTGGTATGAAGAGAATGGCAGTATCTATTTCCTTCCAACCATAGAAAGACGTGGCACAAGGCCGGAATGTGGCGATTAGGAAAGCCAGCGGAGCTGAGACAGTGCTGTCTGGCTCAGCACTAGTCCTGCCCGTATTTTCTGGTAGTGGCACATCAGGCAAGTTATTTATCTACCTCCCACAGCGGTAATATGTGAGACAAGGTCGGGAAAGTGGGATTTGATAAACCAGCGCTCGAGAAGTTGAGCACTCTGGCCATTAAAATTTGCCTGAGCAGCCCCGTCGGCATCTCCCGGTAGGGGCGCCTCAGAGATTAGCAATAAACTAACCCCTTCTCAAAGAATGAGAAGCCAAAGCCTGGGAGGGTGCACCTCCTAGAACTGCACAGTACAGACCCATAGACCGGCGTAAATCAGGCCCCGAAGGCCAAGACAATACCAGTTTATGTGGTGTAGTATCCATCGGAACAGATACTACACTTTGATCCCGGCCAAAAAGGGCACATCAGACCATTGGCAATAAATAAATCTAAAATAGAGAAGGGCAAGCCTGCGAGGATTGACCTCCTAGGACTACACAGGATCATACTTCACCCCGCCGACAGATGCCAGAGTAACATACCCTCCGTCGGATTGAGGATGCATCCTTTGCTGGTATGAAGAGAATAATGGTTTCCTTCGGAATCTATTTCTTTCCACCCGGCAGAATATAGGGATTAGTAAAACCCAGCGGATCTGAGACGGTGCTGGCTGGCTCCGCAAAAATAGCCTGAACAGTCCTGTCGGTATTCCATATAGGGGCGCCTCAGGCGATTGGCAATGAATCAACCTAAAAAATGAGAAAGTAAAGCCTGGGATAATGTACCTCCTAGGACTAATAAGAACCACACCTAACCCCACCAGAGAAAGCCTGCTGATACCTCAGTAGACCATTTTCCGTCGGGTGTCGAGAACATATCTTCGACTGTCATCGCTAATCGCGCAGATTGAAAGGGTATAACTTGGAATATCGATTCTTGTTTTATTCTTACTTTTATTTTTTCAACTTTTCTTCTTTTCCCCCTGACTTGTCCGTGGCTTCCGCGTCAGTCGGTCGGACACGGGGAGTTGCCTCCCCGTTTCACCAATCAAATTAACGCGACCGGCACAAGAGCTGTTAGCCCACCATTACGAAAACCTATCACAAACGATCGGCTGCGTCCAATGTGAGTGAAATATTTTGGTCAACCGAAAAAGGGAGGGCAACACCTACGATTTTTAAGTTTCTTTATTTTTTTAAACTTTCTTTCACTTTATTTTTTTCCCTTGTTTTAGTTCCAATTTAACTTCTCCCCTTAATCTATTTTTTTATCTTTTTTTTTACCGGGAAAGAAAAAAACTTTTTTTCCTAAAATAAGTTTCGAGTTACGTGGTGGTGATGATAATGATGATGATGGTGGTGGTGGTGGTGATGGTGGTGGTGGTGGTGGTGGTGGTGGTGATGATAATGATGATGATGGTGGTGGTGGTTGTGGTGGTGGTGGTGATGATAATGATGATGATGGTGGTGATGGTGGTGGTGGTGGTGATGATAATGATGATGATGGTGGTGGTGGTTGTGGTGGTGGTGGTGGTGATGATACTGATGATGATGGTGGTGGTGGTGGTGGTGGTGGTTATGATAATGATGATGATGGTGGTGGTGGTTGTGGTGGTGGTGGTGATGATAATGATAATGATGGTGGTGGTGGTGGTGGTTATGATAATGATGATGATGGTGGTAATGGTTGTGGTGGTGGTGGTGATGATAATGATGATGATGGTGGTGGTGGTGGTGGTGGTTATGATAATGATGATGATAGTGGTGGTGGTTGTGGTAGTGGTGGTGGTGATGATAATGATGATACTGATGATGATGGTGGTGGTGGTGGTGGTGATGATAATGATCATGATGATGGTGATGTTACTGGTAATAGTGGTGGTGGTTTTGGTGGTGGTGATGATGATAATGTGATGGTGGTGGTGGTGTTGGTTGTGCTGGTGATGATTATAATGATGATGGTGGTGGGGGTACTCGAAATGGTGGTGGTGATGATGATAATGATGATGATGGTAGTGGTGGTTGTGGTGGTGGTGGTGATGATAATGATGATGATGATGATGATGGTGATGTTACTGGTAATGGTGGTGGTGGTTTTGGTGGTAGTGATGATGATGATAATGTGATGGTGGTGGTACTGGTGGTGGTGGTGGTGGTTGTGGTGGTGATGATTATAATGATGATGGTGGTGGTGGTGGTACTGGTTGTACTGGTGGAACTGGTAATGGTGGTAGTGGTTGTGGTGGTGATGATTATAATGGTGATGGTGGTGGGGGTACTGGTAATGGTGCTGGTGGTGATGATGATAATGATGATGATGGTGGTGGTGGTGGTTATGATAATGATGATGATGGTGGTGGTGGTGGTGGTGGTGATGATAATGATCATGATGATGGTAGTGTTACTGGTAATGGTGGTAGTGGTTTGGTGGTGGTGATGATGATGATAATGTGATGGTGGTGCTGGTGGTACTGGTGGTGATGGTGGTTGTGGTGGTGATGATTATAATGATGATGGCGGTGGTGGTGGTGGTGGTGATGATAATGATGATGATTATGGTGGTGGTGGTTGTGGTGGTAGTGATGATGATGATAATGTGATGGTGGTGCTGATAGTACTGGTGGTGGTGGTGGTTGTGCTGGTGATGATTATAATGATGATGTTGGTGGTGGTGGTACTGGTGGTACTGGTGGTACTGGTGATGGTGGTAGTGGTTGTGGTGGTGATGATTATAATGGTGATGGTGGTGGGGGTACTGGTAATAGTGCTGGTGGTGATGATGATAATGATAATGGTGGTGGTGGTGGTGGTGCTGGTGGTGGTGGTGGTTATGATAACGATCATGATGATAGTGGTGGTGGTTATGGTGGTGGTGGTGGTGATGATAATGATGATGATGATGGTGGTGGTGGTTATGGTGGTGGTGGTGGTGGTGATGATAATGATGATGATGATGGTGGTGGTTATGGTGGTGGTGGTGATGATAATAATTATAATGATGATGGTGGTGGTAGTGGTGGTGATGATGATAATGATCATGATGATGGTGGTGTTACTGGTAATGGTGGTGGTGGTTTTGCTTGTGGTGATGATGATAATGTGATGGTGGTGGTGGTACTGGTGGTGGTGGTGGTTGTGGTGGTGATGATAATAATGATGATTGTGGTGGTGGTGGTGGTGGTGGTGGTGGTGGTACTGGTGGTACTGGTGATGATGGTAGTGGTTTTGGTGGTGGTGATGATGATAATGTGATGGTGGTGGTGGTGGTACTGGTGGTGGTGGTGGTTGTGGTGGTGATGATTATAATGATGATGGTAGTGGTGGTGGTGGTGGTACTGGTTGTACTGGTGGTACTGGTGATGGTGGTAGTGGTTGTGGTGGTGATGATTATAATGGTGATGGTGGTGGGGGTACTGGTAATGGTGGTGGTGGTGATGATGATAATGATGATGATGGTGGTGGTAGTGGTGGTGGTGGTTATGATAATGATGATGATGGTGGTGGTGGTTGTGGTGGTTGTGGTGGTGGTGGTGGTGGTGGTGATGATGATAATGATCATGATGATGGTGGTGTTACTGGTAATGGTGGTGGTGGTTTTGGAAGTGGTGATGATGATAATGTGATGGTAGTGGTGGTGGTGGTACTCGTGGTACTGGTGGTACTGGTGATTGTTGTAGTGGTTGTGGGTGTGATGATTATAATGATGATGGTGGTGGGGGTACTGGTAATGGTGGTGGTGGTGATGATGATAATGATGATGATGGTGGTGGTGGTGGTGATGATGATCATGATAATAATGATGGTGGTAGTGGTACTGGTGGTGGTAGTCGTGGTGGTGGTCGTGGTTGTGGTGGTGGTTGTGGTTATGATGATGATGCTGATGGTGGTGGTGGTGGTGGTGGTAGTGGGGGTGATGATGATGATGATGATGGTGGTGGTAGTGGTGATGATGATGATGATGATGATGATGGTGGTGGTGGTGGTGATGATGATGATGATGATTATGATGGTGGTGGTTGTGATTCTGGTGGTACTGGTCGTGGTGGTTGTTGTGGTGGTGATGATAATGATGGTGGTGGTGGTACTGGTGGTGGGGTGGTGGTGGTTGTGGTGGTAGTTATTATAATGATGATGATGGTGGTGGTGGGGGTGGGGGTTGTGGTGGTGGTGATTATAATGATGATGATGGTGGTGGTGGTACTGGTGGTGGTAGTCGTGGTTGTGGTCGTGGTTGTGATGATTATAATGATGATGATGATGGTGGTGGTGGTACTGGTGGTGGTGGTGGTCGTGGCGGTGATGATTATAATGATGATGATGATGGTGGTGGTACTGGTGGTGGTGGTCGTGGTTGTGGTGGTGATGATTATAATAATGATGATAGTTGTGGTGGTGGTGGTGGTGGTGATGGTACTGGTGTTGGAATGAGCTATTGTTGTTGTTGAGCGAGTTCGACTTATTCATAGAGCTCACAAAGTTCTGTGCCTCAGGACCATCTGGTCTGCATGAAGTCCTCCTCGCCTGAGACATTATTGATTGACCACTGCAGAGATAGAAACTACCAGAGGACGACGTATCTTCATGTGGAGTTCTGGATTTTCAATAGAGCCTTGGTAACCGAGTTGCGACTCTAACGTCGCTTGGTGCCTAAGCTGTCCGCTATGGGTTGCCCTGCCAGGAACTGGAGTTCCAGACGACAGAGCTCTGACACCTACGATATTAAAGTATATTTGTTGTTTTTTTACTTTCGTTTACTTTAATTTTTCTTGTTTGAATCTTAATTTAACTTCCCCCTTGTTCTGTCGTATTTTTATTTTATTTTTACCTGGCGTAGTTGGTCGTCGTCGAAGTGGTGGTTGTGGTGGCAATTATCTTCATAGTGATGGTGGTGGTTGTGGTTAGGCTGTCGTCGTAGTGGTGGTGTAGGTTGTCGTCGACCTAGTGGTAGTGTTTGTGGTTGCCATCATAGTGGTGGTGGTGGTTAAGGCTAAAATGCCTCTGTGTAGCTGAATTGCCATAAATATATTTTTCTTAGTTTACTACCTAGCTTTACTTACGTATCGAGCACTGTTGAAGTAAATACTGAACATTGATACATAAAAAATGATATCTCCTTATAAAATGTTATGTGATTACATGTAATATATATATATATATATATATATATATATATATATATATATATATATATATATATTTATAGCCGAATAAAGACGAATGTTTCTCTGTCCATCCGAAGTCAATAATAGCAGGGTGTCTCGTTTCGAGTCCGACGTTTGATGGGTAGGTTGGACGTACCCAGACAGCCCTAGGCGGTCGAGGGTATCAGATTCAAGAAACCATACACCGTCGTGAAAATGGCGGGTATCCTGATACGGCGTAAATTGCATTTCATTGACCTTTGCAAAAACGATTTTCACAGTAAGGAATCCGGAAAAAGGGGCCACACACAAACAGAATGCAAATGAATAGAACTCGGAAAACCTCGCATGCACAGGCAGTTCTCTAGGAGTAGAGTTAGGCTCCCTTCGAGGAAGATGAAGATGAAGAAGAAGAAGAAGAAGAAGAAGAAGAAGAAGAAGAAGAAGAAGAAGAAGAAGAAGAAGGGAGACAATGTTGAACGTAATTTAAGTAAATGCTTACCCGTGTGAAGAATGATCGTCTTTTTTTTACTTTAGGGTGGCAAAGTAAGGGAGGTAACTTGTTTCTTCTATCGATATTGACCAATACTATTTGTCTTTCTATTTTAATGACAGTTAAGATACACACATAATATATATATATATATATATATATATATATATATATATATATATATATATATATATATATATATATATATATATATATATATATATGTAGACTGAAAGACGTTTCGGTAATTTTATTTAAATTTTTAAAACTTTTTTTCTCAATACTCGTTTAGAAAAGGAGAAAAAAAGTTCTCATAGAGAAAGAAGAAAAGTTTACGAAGTGATTCATCTTTGTTCCCCTTCTCGTGTTTCTTTTTTCCTCTTTTGTAAAATAAATCATTAAAAAATCCTCATTATAGATAATAATGACAGTGTGTCCAACATTATTTCACTGTTTATTAAAACTTTGTAATTATAAAAATCTATTCATATATATATATATATATATATATATATATATATATATATATATATATATATATATATATATATATATATATATATAGATAGAAGAAAAAAGAGTGATAAATATGCGACGATTGTCCAAATTTATTTCAAATTTCAATTGTTCAATGCAAGGTGTATTCAGTAATAAACTAGTGTTTATTATTCTTTCCTTAAGCCAAGGCTTTTCAAAGATCGCGATCTTATCATCAGAGGAGAAATACAGATGGATAAGTTGGCTTTCGAAAAAACCAAAGTTCAAATATTTGAAAAATATGAAAATTATTTTTAAAAGAATTTTTGTTAAAAAAACGCAGTGAATGAAAAGAAAAGTTCCGTAAAAAAGATATGCGGTTTGTCCGGGTGGTAAATTTCCGTTGAAAAGAAGTCCGATGACTTGTAGAACGTGAAAAAACTCTTTGCGGAGGAGCAGTGTGGAGAAAGTGCTTAAAATTACAAGTAAATCCAAAACGCACTTAAAAGGGATTGAAAAGAGAAAAGCTGGCCATTTTTTATATACTTCCTGGACCAAACAAGGCAGATGACATCTCGTTCAAGGTTTAAATCCAAATATATATACCTATATATATATATATATATATATATATATATATATATATATATATATATATATCCATATATATATATATATATATATATATATCCAAATATATATATATATATATATATATATATATATATATATTAGGTTAGCCCAAATATTATTTCGTTTTTAATGTTATTTTTCCAGCTTACTCAAGATAGTTTGATATTCCTATTATTTATACTCTGCATTTGGTGTATCGAATATATTTACATCAGTGTGTAATAAGCCTAAGAGAAGAGTGGGTATTACATTGTTGCTTGTATTTCAGGCCTTAAAATGGAAAATCAAGGAGAACACTACATAAATATATGCCATGCTTATGGGGAGAATGCTGTTATAGAATCGGTGTGCCAGAAATGGTTTGCTCGATTTCGAAAAGGAAAAAAGATGATTGATAGTGACCAACTGAAAGCCGTAGTTAAACAAGATTGCCGTTTGACAACCAGACAAATCGCAGACATTCTCAAGATTTCCTAATCGAGCGTGGAAAATGAATTGCATAAACTCGGTTATGTTTCTAAACTTAATGTTTGGATTCCTCATTCTTAAAAAAAAATAAACGAACTTTTTAGCAAACCTAAGAAAATCAAAATTAAGATATAGACATAGAGTGTCCATGTGAGGGGAAAGAGACAGGAACTCATTCTTTGATGAAAGTAAAATCATTCAACTACCCTACTACTTATTCATGTATCTTTTTAAGTCTTAGCCTTCACGGCAACATTAACATTTCTAGTTTTCAGAGAGAACTGTCATAAGAGAGGAAAAGGAAGGCAAGGCAAAACACTATGGAAAGATGGAGGAGGAAAAACACATCAAGAAAAAGAAAGATCGAGCACGAGAGGGTAAAAAAGAAATAAAATCCAGCCAAATAGTAACAAAAAAATAAGAAGAAAAGGCTTTAGCGATTTGACAGAAGCAAAAAGACGAACGAACTTTTTTGAAAACCTAATGGAATGCTACAGATTAAAATTAGAATTTTACAAAGAAAATGAATTGTTTTGTTTCCTCATTCCTAGAAAATGAACGAACTTTTTCATCGACACAATATTTGTTCTTTATTTTCTTATTCTAATACGTTAATCCCGAGATACGGCGGGGTCTGCAATGATAGAGATGTGTCTCTTCTTTACACGATCACATACATGATCCTAAAGAGGTCCTAAAGAGGTCCTGAAGAGGTCCTGAAGAGGTCCTGAAGAGGTCCTAAAGAGGTCCTAAAGGGGTCCTGAAGAGGTCCTGAAGAGGTCCTAAAGAGGTCCTAACAAGGACCTTAAGTGGTCCTGAAGAGGTCCTAAAGAGGTCATAAAGGGGTCCTAAAGAGGTCCTAAAGAGGTCCTAAAGAGGTCCTAAAGGGGTCCTGAAGGGGTCCTTAAGAAGTCCTAAAGAAGTCCTGAAGAGGTCCTAAAAAGGTCCTAAAGCAGTCCTGAAGAGGTCCTGAAGAGGTCCTAAAGAGGTCCTAAAAGGGTCATGAAGAGGTCCTAAAGGGGTCCTGAAGAGGTCCTAAAGAGGTCCTAAAGGGGTCCTGAAGAGGTCCTAAAGGGGTCCTGAAGAGGTTCTAAAAGGGTCCTGAAGAGGTCCTAAAGACGTCCTAAAGGGGTCCTGAAGAGGTCTTAAAGAGGTCCTAAAGGGGTCCTAAAAAGGTCCTAAAGAGGTGCTAAAGGGGTCCTGAAGGGGTCCTGCAGAAGTCCTAAAGAGGTCCTGAAGAGGTCCTGAAGAGGTCCTAAAGGAGTCCTGAAGAAGTCCTGAAGAGGTCCTAAAAGGTCCTAAAGGGGTCATGAAGAGGTCCTAAAGGGGTCATGAAGAGGTCCTGAAGAGGTCCTAAAGAGGTCCTGAAGAGGTCCTAAAGAGGGCCTTAAGAGGTCCTAAAGAGGTCCTAAAGAGGTCCTGAAGAGGTCCTAGAGGTCCTAAAGGGGTCCTAAAGAGGTCCTAAAGAGGTCCTAAAGGGGTCCTGAAGGGGTCCTGAAGAAGTACTAAAGAGGTCCTGAAGAGGTCCTAAAGAGGTCCTAAAGGAGTCCTGAAGAGGTCCTGAAGAGGTCCTAAAGAAGTTCTAAAGGGGTATTGAAGAGGTCCTAAAGGGTCATGAAGAGGTCCTGAAGAGGTCCTGAAGAGGTCCTGAAGATGTCCAAAAGGGGTCCGGAAGAGGTCCTAAAGAGGTCCTGAAGAGGTCCTGAAGAGGTCCTAAAGGGGTCCTAAAGAGGTCCTGAAGAGGTCCTTAAGAGGTCCTTAAGAGGTCCTGAAGAGGTCTTGAAGAGGGCCTGAAGAGGTCCTAAAGGGGTCATGAAAAGGTCCTGAAGAGGTCCTAAAGAGGCCATAAAGGGGTCATTAAGAGGTCCTAAAGGGGTCATGAAAAGGTCCTGAAGAGGTGCTAAAGAGGTCCTGAAGAGGTCCTAAAGAGTTCCTAAAGGGGTCCTAAAGAGGTCCTAAAGGGGTCCTGAAGATGTCCTTAAGAGGTCCTGAAGAGGTCCTAAAGAGGTCCTGAAGAGGTCCTAAAGAGGTCCTAAAGGGGTCCTGAAGAGGTCCTAAAGAGGTCCTAAAGGGGTCCTAAAGAGGTCCTAAAGAGGTCCTAAAGGGGCCCTGAAGGGGTCCTGAAGAAGTCCTTAAGAGGTCCTGAAGAGGTCCTAAAGAGGTCCTAAAGGAGTCCTGAAGAGGTCCTGAAGAGGTCCTAAAGAGTTCCTAAAGGGGTCATAAAGAAGTCCTAAAGGGGTCATGAAGAGGTCCTAAAGAGGTCCTGAAGAGGTCCTAAAGAGGTCCTGAAGAGGTCCTAAAGAGGTCCTAAAGAGGTCCTGAAAAGGATAAAGACCGGTTTTACCAAAATGTGTTTGCAGTGTATCATCATCGGCTTTTTCCCCGGTCGCTTCAATGTCAATTCTAATGCAACGGCAATTTTCGCGATGGTGTCGTTGTTGACCTTCCTCACCTCTCCAAACCATCTGAGCCAGCATTCCCTCACCTTGCGCTCAATCGGTGTAATGCCGTAGCGCTTTCAGATATCCTCATTGCAGGCGTGGTCTAGCAGTGTAATTCAAGACATCGAGCGGAGCATTTTGGCGTCCATAATAACGAATCTTCGCCCCAGCTTCCCCGTTTTCGGTAAGGGTTAGGGTTAGGGTTAGGATTAGGGTTAGCGTTAGCGTTAGGGTTAGGGTTAGATTTAGGGTTAGCGTTAGGGTTAGCTGTACAAATCGACGAAACTTACAACAGTCGAATCGATCTTCGACTTTAGATGATAGCTGATCTTGCGGTCGCAGAGGATTCTGTTGGTCATGGGAAACATGGGCTACGTCGCATTGAGGCGCGCAGCCACTTATTTATTGTTTTGGTCAAATTCTTGGGTATTTCGCACGCTTCACACTTGCTAGAATTAACTATTAAACCTAATGAAACTGTGATATAGAACTAATTTTCCATTAGTTTTGGTAAAAGCAAGTGGAGCTGGTGCACCAACCACTAGTCTCACTTTTTGCAACAGGCTGTAAAATGGAGTCTCCAACGTACAGTTCACGCACTGTCTATCAATCCCCAACCCCTGTCGCATCGCCGCAATGTTGCATCCCTGTGTTTCTTTTACAAGTATTTCCACGAAATGTGCTCCGATAAACTTACTTCACCTGTACTCCCTCAACGTAAATACCCCCGACTAATCTATCTAGCCGCAAAATCCCAAACCCTTACCGTAGTTCTCAGAAAACTTTCTACTCTTATGGGTGCTTCCCCGGACCGCTTTGGAATTCATTACCTGCTCACTGTTTCTCCGACTGCGATAAGAGACACAATATAAATGCAATGTGAACAAACATCTTATTGCACAACTCATTAGGAGTCCCCCTATAAATCTGGTCCCTAATTCGGGTAGCCCTTTACACTTTACACCCCAGTTGCAATATGCATTGCTGGAAGTAAATAAAAGTTGATATCTTTGTTAAAAACATCGATTTTTTTACTTACCCGGCGTTGCTCGGGATGCAGTGATGTCATTTTCACGTTTCTTTTTTATTTGTTAAAATATTTTGTTTTTATAACTGGTATTTTTTCGTGAGATCTGATTTTTTTTTTTTTAGAAATATCCGTCATATATGGTAGACAAACTTGAGCACGCTTGACTCGCACCAGATGTTTTCGGAGAGATGAATACAGTCCTGATGCCATATGGATTACATATTCTTTTAACTTTCTCAGACAAGCCTTTTATATATGAGAGACATACTGTTGTGGGTTTCCGGGTTGTCTTCTTTTGTATTTTTATCCAGATTTCTCGTATAGTTATTTCGTCAGAGAGTTTCTCTTAGGCTGTTTATCTCCTCCTGATATTTATTTGTCTTGCTACATATTGCCTTTGGTCGATGTTGACGGCAAAATTAACATTTTCAGTTCCCAGGGAGAACTGTTATAGGAGGGGAAAACGAAAGTAATGCAAAACAAGATAGAAAGAGGAAGAGAAAAAACAGGAAAAGAAAAATGAAGAGCAAGCAAGAGAAAGGACAAAATAAAATCTGTGTAAATAACAATAAAAACATAAGGAGGTAGGGCTTTAGCGATTTGACAATCTAAAATTGACAAACGAACTTAAATGCTACAAATCAAAATTAGAATTTTACAGATCAAATTAATTTTACAAATCGATTGCTGAATTTTACATTTACAGATAAATTTTACATTTACAGATGATTTTACATTTACAGATAGATTTTACATTTACAGATGATTTTACATTTACAGATAATTTTACATTTACAGATAATTTTACATTTACAGATAATTTTTACATTTACAGATACATTTTACATTTACAGATAAATTTTACATTTACAGATGATTTTACATTTACAGATAATTTTACATTTACAGATAATTTTACATTTACAGATAAATTTTACATTTACAGATGATTTTACATTTACAGATAATTTTACATTTACAGATAATTTTACATTTACAGATAATTTTACATTTACAGATAAATTTTACATTTACAGATGATTTTACATTTATAGATAATTTTACATTTACAGATAATTTTACATTTACAGATAAATTTTACATTTACAGATGATTTTACATTTACAGATAATTTTACATTTACAGATAAATTTGACATTTACAGATGATTTTACATTTACAGATAAATTTTACATTTACAGATGATTTTTTTACAGATGTTAAACTAGGTCAGACGCTCAAAATTACAATTAAGATGAAGAATCCAGTCTGAAAAAAAATGTCAATAAATCAGACATGAATGCTGTAGACAACGGACGATTCCTTTTTTTACATTATATTGTGGGAGTTGAAATTTAGATATTGTTTAGTGAAAGTTAGCTTTTGATATACGGATGACCTGAACCCCTGATCATTACTAGTTATGAACACATCTAGAAAGGTCAATTTGTTATTATGATCCTTTTCCATTGTGAACTGTATAGATGGACAGATGGAGTTTACATGACCCAGCAATGCTTAAACAAATATTTTTGGAGAGTTGAGTCGCTCCTAAATACTGTCCTTGTGTCATATTGGTTACGTATTCTCTAATTTCTTTCAAATATGCCATTCATACCTGATAGACGGACTATGGTGAATTTCCGGATGGTGTCCTTTGACGTTTGATCCCCATTTCTCGGAGCTGATGTCATTCTCGCTGGCTAGTGTTAGATACTGGGGTGCAAGAGAGGAAGTATTGATTTACTCCTCTCCAGGAGTTAGGCACAAGGCCATTTTTTTTATCTTAATCCCACAAGTAAGATGTGACCCAAAGTCGGGTCGGGAAAGTGGGGTTTAAAAATTGCCTGGGCAGCCCCGTCGGCATTCCCCGGTAGGGGCGCCTAAGGCAGTAAGCAATAAACTTACTCCTCCCGAAAGAGGGGAGGCGAAGCCTGGGAGGGTGGACCTCCTAGAACTGCACAGGACAGACCCATAGACCGGCGTTAATCAAACTCCGAAGGACAAGACAATACCAGTTTATGGGGTGCAGTATCTATCGGAACAGATACTACACTTTGATCTTAGCCAAAAGGCCAAGAACACGAGAGAGAGTAGGACGTCCTTAAATGTGGTAAGAGTGAATGCGGAAGTCGTAAATGATGTAACGTCCGTTCGGGGCTCTTTCTGCCTCTTGCTCCTGACAAACCAAACAGAGACAGACGTGAAAGAGCGCCGGTCCGCTGCTAGTAGGCCAGTAGCGACGGAGGAGGGGGAGCAATGGTCCAAAATGACCTGATAAAATCTCTCTCTAGTTCCTACATCTCTCTCTCCCGTACAAACCATTCAATCTCTGTCCCTTGTTTTATGTTCAAATAAAATTTCTAAAACCACGCGTAAGCGTTCAACGGCGAGTTCAACAACAGCGACGAAGCGGCCAAGATACACAAGCCAACAGCGTAAACAAAACATGGGTACCCACGTTTCAAAGGTAAACAGCAATGTTACACTAGTTGTTTCAGTGGAAGATTTATCTTATGTTTTCTACCTCTTCTTGATATGTATTGGCGCTACAAATTCCCGAGTTTAACATAAATATTTTCAAGTTCGGCAAAAGGTTACCCCATATAAACTGGATCTTATCATAGTAGCCTCTTATGTCCCAGTGGCAATTGTTTACTGCAAAAAACATTTTTTTTAAATAAAATAAAATAATCATTGTATAAAAAAATTACTCATTGCATAAAAAATACTGGTTAAAATAAAAAAGTAAAAAGAAAAACTATAGAACTATTTTGTTGAATACGAATGGGTCAAAGCAGGCATTGAAGCATATGTCCCCATGCGAAAATTCTACAGCCAGCCCACTCTCCACAATGGTTCACCTCGAAATGTAAAGTTGCTATTGCTAAGAGGCAGCAAGCATTCCAAAAATTCAGCCGCCATTAGTCGATTACGAATAGACAGAAATTCATAAAGTAAAGAAGAAATTATAAGGCTGTGATAGGTGAAGCAAATAGAAGGTATACATAAATGACCAGAAAACGCATTCAGTCGCAGAAACTAGGTTTTCGTGATTTCTAGAAAATCTACAACAGTGAGCTGAACAATGGACACTCAACAATTCTCGCGCTATCAAACCACAAGGATGTTGTTTGCACGGCAACAGATAAGGCTGAATGACTTGCCCAACGTTCTGCCTTAAACCCCACTTTGAACTCCGCAAACAACTTTCTCCCACAATTCCAATTGCTGACTGAAGCCATACTTGATGACCTGGTCATCACCCCATCTCAAGTCTGGGACATTATAAAAAACCTTGACAACTCCATAGTATGTGGGTCTGATCTTATGCCAGTAATAGTAATAAAGAAATGCTCTGCTGAACTAGCCCCTGTCCTCTCCAAATTCCACAACAAATACATTGCTAAATCTTGCTTTACTGATAGCTGGAAAATTACCTCTGTGGTACCAGTCTTCAAGATTTCTGGAGATAGAACTGACCCTCTGAATTATCGCCCCATCAGTCTACTCCCGTTTATCGCTAAAATATGTTAATCCTTAACCAATCTAGCGATAGTCTGATACCTCGTTAATGCAAAACTTCTTTCTGACCATCAGTAGAGATTTAGGCAAGCACAGGCTACTGCAAATATCCTAGGGTCATCTCCAAACGCATATACCATACACTGGACAATGCAGGTGTCGCTAGGGCGGTAGCGCTTGATATATCCAACCCCTTTGACAAGGTGTGGCATAAAGGTCTTCTCATAAAACTTAATTTATATTGTATTACTAGACTAATATTTCATATAATTAAATCCTTCCTATCCAATAGAAGGATGCAGGTTGTCCTTGATGACCGTTTATCGAAACGACATAGTATACATGTACGTGAAAAGGGATCGATCCTTGGACCTTTATTATTCTTGATTTTCATAAACAAACTCCCTGATGACATTGTGCATGAGATAGGTATATTTGCTGACGACACCACGCCCTACTCTCGTCATGTGGGCAAAACGGACGCGCACATATCTGAGGCAATAACTGAATCCTTAAAAAGTGAAACCCAGTCAAAAGTGGAATAGGGTCATAAATGGATGGTAACGTTTAATGCTACGAAGACAAAGCTCATTTCCTTCAACAACTACAAGAAACCTTTTTAACCACCGATTGCCATGGCAAATAACACCCTACCTGAAAGTCTTACGTTGAAACCCATCGGTCTAATATTCACAGGTAGCATGAATTGGAACAATACATAGAAGGCAAAGAAGGCAGGCTCCCTCTACCGGGCTAGAAATCTTCTCACACTTGATAGTATCTTATATCTCTACAAACCCAGCATCCGCATATGCATGGAGCAGTGTTGCCACATCTGGGCTGGTGCACCGCCCACTAGTCTCTCCCTCTTACACAAAAAAAAATGACAGCATTTCGAACCGATAACTTTACATATAAAATATGCTGGCTTATATAGCACTTTGGTCGTATAAATGACATGTGGAGTCATTATCATCGGACGGCTAAAAAGATTGAGAAACGCTGCTAGATAATACGAGAGAGCATAGAAGAAAGGGAGATAATCTGCAACAGCAGCGGCAGAGAAAAAGGTTTGTTATCGCTGTCATTACGAAGAACAAGATGGACTTTTACATCCATTCTCGTAGTATTTCGTCCGTCGGTCGGTCAGTCGGTCGGTCTGTCTGTCTGATATGCTTTAATTTTTAAAATGGCATCGCCAAGGCTGCTGCAAAAAAAGTGGGCTCCCCCTACCGTGCTAGAAAACGTCTCATACCTGACAGTATCCTATATCTCTACAAAGCAACCATCCACCCATGCATGGAGTATTGTTGTCACATCTGGGCTGGTGCACCGCCCACTAGTCTCTCCCTCTTATACAAAGTCAACAAAACAGTCACTAATCTAATAGGTCCCTCACTATCCACCAAGCTCCAGCCCCTGTCCCATCGCCGCAATGTTGCATCCTTTTGCCTGTTTTACAAGTACTTCAATGGAATGTGCTCCGATGAACTTGTTGCACAGGTTCCCCCCTCGACGTACATACACTCCACCAACCCAACAATCAGCTAAATCCCATCCATTCACTGTGGAGATCCCCAGATGCCGGAGAGCCTTTTTACTCGAATAGCTTCTTCTCTCGTACTGCCGACGCTTGGAACTCCATCCCTGCTCCCTTTTTATCCGACTGTACCGGCATGCAGAAATTTTAAACTAATGTGAACAAGCATCTCGCTGCACAGCTCCCAATTTCGGATGATCACCAAAACTTTTACCTTAATTCTCAGTAGCCTCTTACGTCTACAGTGACAGCTTGCCTTGTTTGGAGTGAACTATGTTTAAAAAAAAAAAACCCAGATCAAACCTCGTTGTGCAGGAGTTTGCATTTTAAATTCAATTCTATGTCAAGTAAATTATACTAAATATGACTTTGGCTATTTTCTTTGGAAATTGTCAGATCTCAAAGGTGAGACAACACTCTTGTAAATGTAAGTTTTACGTTAGCCGATCGAAATTCGCGAAAGGAATATTTGTTTTCCGCACCGCCCTCTTCCAAAATAAATGCGAGGAACTTTCTGCCTGGACACCGGCTTTTCTATCCTACCTGCATGCGAGAAAGGGCGTTGACGTCTTTGGTCTATTAGCTCTGTGAAAAAAGAGGTAAGCACGCGAATGCTCTGTGTTTCAAGTTCACATCGTTTTTTTCAATTAGCTTGGTTATTTCTTAGAATATATTTAAAAGAGTTTTGCCTTTGCTTTGCTTTGCTTTATTTGAGTTTCACGTTGAAATATATGCGTCCACGTTTTAGCGCCGGCCACGTGCGCCCAAAATAATAATATTTTACCAGTAAAACTCGTCTTCTGAGATTTTTGTCTCAACTTGCTGCTGTGACAACCCTCCTGTCCCCCCCCCCACCGGACAGAAAACTCAACTTTTTGTTGGACACATTACTATGTCTGAAAGACAGAAAGAAAAAAAAACAGTTAAATACAGCAAGAAATAAAAATCAAACGGGGATTTGACCGGTTTCCTTCGGATCAACGAACGTCTTCAGAACAAACGAAACCGGTATTTATTTCCTTATGTGTTTAATTGTTTTACTTTCTGTCTTGCATACATTCTGTCTCCACGACATTTCATTTCATGATATATCATGTATTTTATCCTCATATCTCTCTAAATATATAAACTTAGGTATGTATATGTATATATATATATATATATATATGTATATATATATATGTATATATATATATGTATATATATATATATATATATATATATGTATATATATATATATGTATATATATATATATGTATATATATATGTATATATATATATGTATATATATATATGTATATATATATGTATATATATATGTATATATATATATGTATATATATATATATATATATGTATATATATATATATACATATATCAATAAGGTTGGAAGTTACAACCAAGATTAAAACAGTAGTCCGAATAATTCAACTATTACAACTTCTATTATATTCCTCAATTTAAAATGAGTTATCTCCCTTCTTGATTGTTAACGCAAACAGCTGTAAATCACAGACTCGGCTTAAGTTGAGTTGCCTTCACAAAAAAACAAAAATTGCCATAACTTCTAAACGCATAGTGTTACTTCTTGTCCATCTCTCTCGGATCCGCTGAGACATGCGACTAATCTAGAGGTTGACCTGCGTTCGGTTCTGGATTGGGTTGCGGAGTGGCTTGTTTCGTTTAATCCTGTTGGGACTCAGCTCGTGTCTTTCAGTCGTAGGCGTGTCCCTGTGATTCTCGTGGATGGCTTAGGGTTAGGGTTATATTAGGGTAAGGTTTAGGGTTAGGGTTTAGAGTTAGGGTTAGGATTATATTAGGGTAAGGTTTAGGGTTAGGGTTTTAGTCGTGGGCGTGTCCCTGTGATTCTCGTGGATGGCTTAGGGTTAGGGTTATATTTGGGTAAGGTTTAGGGTTAGGGTTTAGGGTTAGGGTTATATTAGGGTAAGGTTTAGGGTTAGGGTTTTAGTCGTGGGCGTGTTCCTGGGATTCTCATGGATGGCTCTGCTCTTGGGGAGATGTAAAATCTGGAACATCTTGGTCTTTCTTCTCTCATCAGGTCTTTCTTGGAGTTCATACATCAGATCAATTGCCTTTTTCTGCTTCTCGTAGGGTCGGTTCTCTCTGTCGTTTTATGAACTTTCTCACACCTGAGGCTGTTCTCTATCTTTACAAACTTACTATTACACCGTGTGTGAAGTGTTGGGGTCGTATATTGCTGTAGTCTTATGCGAACTTGAATCTGTCAACTGGACTGTAAATTACATCAGAAAGTTGAAACTGTTCAACGCCACACTATGCGCTTCATTACTGATCATTAACTATCTGATCACATCAGTATTGAAGAGTTGCGAACACTCACCGGCATCCGATCAGTATCATTTCATCAAATGTAAAGTCTTGAGATTATTTGGTCACGTTAAGCGTTCCAGTGTAGGGCTATGCAAAATAGGCGTTGAAGGCATAATACAAGGAAGCCAGTCGAAAGGTGGACAAAAGAAAAGATGGATAGACAACGTTTGGAAATAGGCAAACATGGGCCTAAACCAGCGGTGGGCAACCTTTTCAGATTGAGGATCAGATGAGACTTTTGGGAGGAGATCGCGGGCCGGAGTTAAAAACAAAATCTCAGAATTACTATATTTTGTTTACATGAATAAATTGTACAAAAATTGCATTGAACACTCTACAAATCTGATATTTTTCTAAAGAGACTTCTGTATGTGATGTTATAAAAAACGCCGACGAAGAGCCATTTTGGAATCATAAAAAAAGGGACGGGGAAGTAGCAAGTTGATCCAGCATTCGTTTTTACACACCTCACATAAGTTCTATGTTTCATGTCCTTTCTTCGTCTCCCGTTTCATCTTTGCCTCTCTCTTTCTTTTTTCAAGGATTTGAAATTAACAGTTAAAGAAAAATGAAATATACAAGCATCATCGCTCGCCGATATTTATACATTTTTATCCCACTGTAAATCTTAATTGAAACCTACTTTTACGTCTATGTCACAAAATGATGTAAGTTTTACTGGGAGGTCCGTGGGCCGGATTGCAATAATAAAGCCTAGCAGGGTGGCGGGCCGGACGCTAAGCCTTCGCGGGCCGGATGTTGCCCGCCCCTGGAAGCCAACACCTTGGCTCAAGATCGTAAGGCTTGGAGGGCACCTCAGTCAAGTTAGCACGTATTCTGCAGCTAGCGGCGAAAACGTTTAACATTTTATTTATTACTAGCGGAACCCGTCGCCCGGGGTAGCACGGGAGAAAGTACTACCTATTGCATGACGTCAAATAAAACAAAAGGAAATTACCTATTTTTCTCCCCCCCCCGTCTATTGTGTTGGGGAATGTTTTAAATTTAAAAAAATATATAAAAAGTGGTACAGTAGAATGGGATCGAACGCTAAAAAGGTGATTGTGACTCCTTCCTTCTTACCGACTGCACCACGGATTCAGGTTAAAATAGATGTGAAAATAGGTGAATTAAGTTAATAATAAATAGGAACCGGTGCTTTGTGAAAATTAAACTGTGTGTATTAGTTCCCGGTGTCGATGAGTAGAGTGACAGTACAGAATTGTTAGAGAGAAAAGTTTTTGCTACCACCTATATGGAGTTGGTTTTTAGGAGAGTCGTCGATGGCGGGCCTAATGTAATATTTAGTGTAAGCTGGGAAAAAAGAATAACAAATGTACTAAAACACGCTCGAGTGAATAAGTGTAATGTAATGGTGAGTTTAGTAGCCTGTGATGCATGTGGTTATTTTCCTATTCTCCGAGAAGGTACAGGGGAAAAATCGTCTCTACTTTATATATTAGATAAATAAAATGTTTTTGGTACGCCGTTACTTGCAGTATTGACGCAAGATGCTCTTTCATGGTGTCAATTATAGTACTGCATCGTGCTACACACGCACAGTCGCACAGACAATAAACTACTCTCACCGCCCTCCTCAGGATGATTATTCACCCGCGCCCTGCACGCACCGACTCGAACGTAAATATCAACCAAAGGTTGCCAGCATCACAGTAAAATGCTAATGGCTGTCACTGGTTCCATAATTAAAACTAGACCGTTTCGACGCAAATCTTTCATGGCTAATTGTATCGGTCGGCAGATGAGGATGATGAGAAAGGACCGAAGTACTGAGCAGTAGTACAACGTCCTTGTTCGTCAGCGCCCGGCCCTGCTCCTAAACCCCCATCACTACACTGACGGATGAATTTTCAAAGTACGTGTCATTCTACGAACTGACATCACCAATAGCAACAAACTTGCCCCCTTTTTATTATGGCGGAGAAAGAAAAACAACAAAATACAACACGCGTAACAATTCTACAAGCGGTGTTAATTACTTGATTGTATAATGACATCCAAATAAGTAATTTGAAACCATGTCAGAAAAAAATAATTCACTTCGTATACGTTGTCGACTATTTAGTCGCCATCTTGTATTTGTTTGGTTTTTATTTTTATTTTCTGTGGCGGAAGATTTGGCGTGCGTCTGTAACACAAACTACGTCATATATATTACGTCATATTTCCAGATTGAAAGAATAATAAAGGAGCCTTTTAAGATGCACTCCTTTTTTTTTTTAATTATCTCTACGACAGCAAAGTTAGGCAAAAAGTT